>JARFYF010000063.1:87898170-87908443 GCA_030265395.1 Rhina ancylostomus
TACTGACATTGAGGGAAAAGTTGTTGTCATGACACCATGTTACTAAGCTTTCTATCTCTATATTGTACTCCGACTCATCATTATTTGAGATACGGCCTACTATGGTGGTATCATCTACAAACTTGTAGATGGAGTTAGAGCAGAATCTGGCCATGCAGTCATGAGTATATTTCTAGTATTTTTTTGTTCTTTTTGAGTCATGTATCCTAGAATGAAAATGCAGGAAGCCATTAGCATCAACTGACATAAATTTGGCAGTACAGGGATGACTGAGAAATACCAAAGAAGTAAACAGATAAGTTAAACCAAACAGGTTCAAGAAATAAGTGTACAGTGTAACATGGAGATGCATGAGTGGTGATGTGTTTGTGATGGAAGAATAGCTTGGACTAAATTTACAAGCTTCAGGAGTGTTGAAGCATTATGGTTAAGTTACTGAAATTGTAGCTTGATGCCTTTTTATTTTATCCTAGAGACAGAATTTGGGGAAGTTTAATTAATTTACATGAAACCTAGTTATAGCAATAATTGTTGAAGCAACTCATATGGTTCAGTGATGTCTTTCAGAGATGTAAATCTGCCATCCTTCTGATTCCATGGAAGGATATCTGCCATCTGTACCTATTTTGGCTTCTAAAGGATCTCAAACCCACACGAATGTCATTGACTGTTACTTGCCCTCAAAAATGGTTTCCTATGATGCTCAGATGAGGGCAGATAAGGATGATCTAGCCAGTTGTACCAACATTCCATGAAATTTTTTAAAAATTGTATTTGCAGATTGGTGCACAATTTGGAGTTAAACATCACAGACCAAGGATTTTATGCTATACAAGGCATTTTTGCTAATATTTTCCTTATGCTTGTGTCTTTACAAGGGGGAATAATAAATCATTGAAAAAAATGCTAGAACCACTAAGAAGGACAGGAAGTTCAGTGGAAAGAGAAACAGTGTTACTGTTTAGGAGTAGGCACAAGAGACTGCAGAAGCTGGAATCTGGAGCAACAGTCAAAACCCTGCCTGAAACGTCGACAATTCCTTTCCTCCCACAGATGCTGCTCGACCTGCTGAGTTCCTGCAGCAGATTGTTTGTTGCTACTGTCTCAGTGTGGTGACCATTAATCAGAACCTTTTCAGAGTCTTGCAAAGTGGAATGCAGAGTATGTTGAGAAATAAGAAATTGGTGTAAGCAAAGAATCCTCAAAAAATGGCAGTCTGAGATAATGATGTTGTATGCATGAGAAGTGAAGAAAGAAATGGTGGAAGCTAAATAGAAAGAGCAAGACAAACATTTTGGTGAGGCCGTGTGCTTTAATCTATAAGACAAAGTGGTGGAATTAAAACAATAAGATGGTAAAATTCTATTTTGTAGGTTTTCAAAATAACTGCAATTGTGGAGCAAGCAACAATGGAAAGATTTTGCAAAAGAAACAAACATAATACTATTGATAATGGTAAAATACATTTCTCCATCAAGCTGAAAGAATTACAAAACTCTCACAATTTTGCTCTGTTTTTGCCACAAGAGCTGGCTCTGAAAATTTTCAGTGAATTGGACATTCAAAGTCTGTCTAGTGCAGCAATGACATGTAAAACATGGAATTATTTGATCGAAAACAGTGACTTTCTATGGCGCAAACACTGCTTGACAACATTGGCTGTATGCAAAAGAGAACTGCAATGTGATAGAGCAAGTGGATTTTCATGGAAGGTAAATAATCTGTGATAGTTTGAAGAATGTAAAAAGTAAAGCATTTTTTACACCAACTTACTATGCATCTTTCTTTCCATTTGTATCTGAGTTTCAATAATTCCTATATTTCTCTTGCTTTTCTTTCCTCCTTCTTCTCTGCTCTGTGCAACCTTCTTTGAAGAATTGTCTCATTTGAGTTTGCTATCGAGACTCGATTCCATTGATTACCATTCAGTGATGAGTAAATTATAATTACTGATTTTGACACTATTTATTTATCTCAACTAGGAAACCAGGTGGCCTAGATTTTAGGGCATGTCTTTCACTTGCAATCCAGCCCAGATAAAACATTTCACCAGGTTGAAAAGACATGCATAGAGTCATAGAGTAATACCCCATGGAATCAGGTCCACTGGCCCAACTTGTCCATGCCAACCATGATGCCCATCTAAACTGGTCCCATTTGCTTGCATTTTGCCCATATTCCTCTAAACCTTTCCCATCCATGTATCTATCCAAGTGTCCTTTAAGTGTTGTTCAGGTATTTCAGATTTACTATATACTCAGGCATGCATTGGAATTGGAGGCTTCCCTCAGTAACCCATCTGCTTGTGACATGCACCTGAAAATTCCAGTCTTGGAGGTGGTTGTAACTTAACCACTAAATCAAAAGTGATATTTTTTAGTTTAAGATTGTAATTGCATCTTTCTGAGAAAATCTTGTAGAGATGTAACAGTATACAGAGATTGTTTTCATTGGCTATGGGTATTGCTGTAAAAAGATCATCATTCCTTGTGTAGGTTCTGATAATTCAAGAGATCCTAATGTGTGCATGTTACCTGATTGGTACGCAGTTCAGGGTTTGTTCCTCACCACTGCAGAACGACATTGGATCTGCAACATTAATAATCTTCTTAACTTCTTTGGTAATTTATTAAAAGATAAAATAATTTGTCCACATGTGTTATAGAGCATTTCATGCACCCTAATATGCAAAAAAGTTATAGCTTCCAGATTAAAAGCAATTATAATCAACGCACAGCATTTGATGTAAGAGGGATATTAAAAACATTTAACAGTTTTTGCTTTGTTAATTTGTAGGTTACGCTGGTGAGAAATTATGAGAAAAGCAACATAAAACAAGCGTGGTTGAATGGTCATTATAGTTATATTCGTTCTGCAAATGAACTTCTACATAAAAGTATGTGTGAAATGGATGCAGATGCATGGGGAGAGATATTAGAGGCTGAGTTGGAAAGATAAAAGCCTAGGAATTCAATTGTGTGAAGCAGCATTCATGTACACTGTGCAGTTCAGTTTCAAAGTGTAAAAAAAAATCAAAAAGAAAAATTGGGGTTTGCCATTTTAGGTTCTCTGTGTTTTTGATGCACCAGTACACAGGAGTCCAGGTGTAAAAATGTAAAGTCCAGTGCTGGAAGCTCACCTCCAGTTGTTCCTCTTTAGGTAAAACACTTGGCTGTTTTTGCTGTTCTGAACACTCTTCTCCCTGACCGACCCCAGTGCCCACCATCCAGCTCCATTAGCCAGTGATGATCATGAGCACAACCCCCACCTCACTGATATTCATCTTAGCCCTCAATACTAATCTCCAACCAGATACCCACCATCCCATCACCCTCCTCAAACTTTACTGTCACCACCATTTTCCAACCCAGTTTATCTCAACCAACTCTTGCCACCAGTCTCCAGCTATCCACCTGCATATTAGGAGTAGTCCCCTCGAGCCTACACCACTATTCGATATCATGTCTAATCTGATTGTAACTTGAACACCACATTCCCATTTACCTGCAGTAACCTTTCATCCCCTTGCTTATTAACAATCTCTGCCTTAAAAATATTCAAAGACTCAGCTTCCACTATCCTTTGAGGAAGGAAATTTTCAAAGACTCAGGAGCCTCTGAGAGAAGAAATCTAGCCTCATCTCTTTCTCATATAAGTGACCGTTTACTTTTAAACTGTGGCCCGTAGTTCTGGATCCTCCTGAGAGTAAACTTCCCTTCCACATCAACCCTGCCATGCTCCCTCGGGATCTTGCATGTTTCAATCAACTCCCTTATAACTCGCCTAAACTCCAGCAGATATAAGCCTAGCCTCTAACGCTTTCTCATAAGGCAACTATCCCAAACCAAGTGACCCTTTCCTAAATTGCTTTCAACACATTAACATTGTTCTTTAAGTAAGGAGATTGATACCGTGTACAACGCCCAAGATGTGGTCTCACCAATGCTCTATATAACTGAAGTTTAATCTCCCAATCTGTGTATTCATTTACCCTTACATTAACAATAACATTTGATTAGCTTTCCTACTTACTTACAGTACCTATAAACTGGTGTTTTATGAATCATCTGCATTTCAGAGCTCTGCCAGCTCTCACTATTAGTTAATATGCTGCCTTGTTATTTTTCCTGTCAAAATGGACAATTTCATATTTTCCAACATTATATGCCATGGGTCAGACATTTGCATACCCTCTCAACTTATTTATATTCCTTTTGTAGCCTCCTTATGCCCTTTTCACAACTTCTCTACCTATCTGTGACCTATTCTTTCCCCATGTGTGACACCCACCCTTCCTAACCAGCCTGACTTATTTACCACTGATCTCCAGTTTGTTTTGCCGCCACCACCTCCCAATACCCTGTGACAATCTTCCATCTATCCCTTTGCTGATACCCAAGAGCTGATTATCTCCTGACCACTGTCAAGGTCCAATCACTCCTGCTTTCTCTCCCCAGTTGCCTTGACCTTCCAATTCCTCAGCTTCTCCCCTGCATACTTCATGACCCATATTTGGAGTTACAACATATGTTTTCCATGTGCGTTCGTAATGGTGGAATTCAGAAATGAAAGGCTTTTAAGCACACAAAGTGTGCAAGTGTTCTATAGCAAGGAACAACTTGGGCCTTATGCACTATAAAATTTTGTGACCATGAGTTCCCATTGGTCCACGTCGCAACACTATTCAATGCACTTTTCTAGGAGCCTTACAATTTCTGAAGCTTAAAGAAAGATTATTTTTTAGCTATTTTGTTGTAGCATCATACACTTAAAAAGAGCTGTAATGATTTTTTATTTGTTTAATAGTTCATGTTTTGATATAAAAGATTTTATGGAATTTGAAAACCATCTTTTTATTGTTAAACTATAAATATTTAATGCTATGGTATTGAAATGTCCTTTAAAAATGTACCTTTAAAAATGTTTAACACTGTTTAAAGCACTTTCGTTTTTGTTTTGAATAAGCGTTGATCATGAAGAACTAATGGGAGTACTGTAGTTTTTGAATACTTTGTTTTGTACCCAAGAGAAATAAACATTGGACTTGGATTGCTTGCTCACAAATGCTTTGTTTAATCATTTCGCATTTCCAATTTCAGTGGTTTTATAATGCAGCAGAAATCATCAAGAGTCTTTCAATTAGTTCATGAGTATGAATAATGAAGGTAAATAGGAAAATAAGTTTATTATTGTCACATGTACCGAGGTACAGTGAAAAACTTGTCTTGAGCTCTGTTCATACAGATCAATTCATTACAACAGTGCATTGAGGTAGTACAAAGTAAGACAATAAGAGAATGCAGAATAAAGTGTTACAGAGAAAGTGCAGTGCAATTAGACAATAAATAAGGTGCAAGGTCATAATGAGGTAAATTGTGATGTTAAGAGTCCTTCTTAATGTACTAGGGAACAGTTCAATAGTCTTTTAACAGCAGAATAGAAGCTGTCCTTGAACCTGGTGGTACACACTTACAGGCTTTTGTACCTTCTGCCCAATGGAAGGGGAGAGAAGAGAGAATGTCGGGTGGGTGGGGTCTTCGATTATGTTGGCTGCTTTACTGAGGCAGAAAGAAGTGTAGACAGAGTCCATGGAGGGGAAGCTGGTTTTTGTGATGTGATGAGCTGTGTCCACAACTCTGCAGTTTCTTGTGGTCATGGACAGAGCAGTTGCCATACCAAGCCATGATGTATCCAGATAGGATACTTTCTATGGTGCATCGGTAAAAATTGGTGAGTGTCACAGGGGACATGCCAAACTTCTTTAGCCTCCTGAGGAAGTAGAGGCACTGGTGAACTTTCTCGGTCGTTACATCTAGGTGGTTGGACCAGGACAGGCTGTTGGTGATGTTCACTCCTTGGAACTTGAAGCTTTCAACCCTCTCGACCTCAGCACCGTTGATGTAGATAGGTGCATGTACACCGCCCCCCTTCCTGAAGTCAATGACAAGCTCTTTTGTTTTACTGACATTGAGGTTGTTGTCATGACATCATGTCACTAAGCTCTCTATCTCCTTCCTTGAGATCCAGCCCACTACAGTGGTGTCATCTGCAAACTTGTAGATGGAGTTAGAGCAGAATCTGGCCACACAGTCATGAGTGTATAGGGAATAGAGTAGGGGACTGAGGACGCAGCCTTGTGGGGAAAACCTATGCAGTCATAGAGAAAGTGTGCAAACCCCACACAGACAGCACCCGAGGTCAGGATTGAACCTGATCACTGGACCTGTGAGGCAGTAGGTCTGCGAGCTGTGCTGTCCTATTACTGCGTTCTAGAGTTGGTAGGTAAGCTTCCTGGGG
This sequence comes from Rhina ancylostomus, assembly GCA_030265395.1. NCBI lineage: Eukaryota > Metazoa > Chordata > Chondrichthyes > Rhinopristiformes > Rhinidae > Rhina > Rhina ancylostomus. The sequence continues at coordinate 87,904,468 of JARFYF010000063.1, forward strand.
GCTGGATGAACCTTTATCCCTCCCTCAGCATGCAGTGCAAGGCCCTCCTCCCCATTAACCTGATCAGATCCCAGCAGAACTGCTTGACTCGGTTGTGGGTTCTGTAACTTGGGCCTTGAATAGAGATGGAGCAAAGTCCATCAGCAATTTAACAGTAGAGTTTATTGGGTTAAATCACAAGGAGAGCTTGCATAAATCCAGCTTGCTTTCCTTTAATTACATGATGACTAATTGAGCAATTTAAATCTGGGAAGACTTTATACAGAAAGATATGGAGAAATTATTTCCTCTGGTGGAGGAATTAACAACAGTGTACAGTCATAACAGTAGGAGCCAAACCATTTCAATGTGGTACAGTCATAATATTTGGAAACATACCAGAACACCATCCTTCACACAAAGCGTGGTAAAAATCTGCAATTCAAGATCTTGGTTCCTGAGGAACATTTTCATGATTTGAGGGCAAGAGATTTTAAGGGTATCAAGAGATTTGGAGCAAAGGGAGGAAAATGGGGTGAAGGTCCACCTCACTCAGGACCTCATTGAATGGTGTAATTGACTCAAGGGTTTGGATGGTTCCCTTCTTCCTTTGTTCTAGTTGCCATACTGTTAATATTGTGTTCCAGGGACATAACTGCTGGATCAGCTGAGACAACCTGGGAGAAGGAGAAGCAATAGTGATGGAAGCACTCCCCAAACTTGGTACCTTGCAGCCAGTTCTTTTAGGGAAATGCTCAGTCACTTTGCTGAGCGACAGAAAGCCACACCCTTGTCCTTAACCTGCTCTCTGCGTAATGCTCCTTGTCACAATCTTCCTTATCCTGCAATGAAGAACATTTAACTTATTTGATCTGTGATGTGGTTACACAGCAGCTTTGCTGGCATCAAAGACATACCAACAAAGCTATTAAACCACACTACAGATCAAAGTGGCAAATGTGAAGATGGTGGCACATTCAATAATAGTAAGATAATAAATACCTTCCATTCAGATCCCCCTCTGGTGATTTTTATTTTATATTTAGTTCCCTCGCCAACCTTTAAAAGGCATTCCCTCAGTGGCCTGGTCAGTCTGTTGCTCCTTGTATGAGATTCCTTATGAGGATATGTTGATTCCAACTTGCTGGTTCACTTAGTTGGAGCTGGGCCTCGTCTCCTTCAATGACGTGCAGGGGAGCAGACTGCAGTTGCTAAGTAATCTCATCAAGGCCCCTGTCTGTTCAACTCGGAAGCCCAGCTTCTGTGTATTTCAGGGGTTTATTCTATTTACAGGACTCACTCTTAAATCTGAGATTCAACACACACACACACACACACACACACACACACACACACACACACACACACACACACACACACACACACACACACACACTGCTAAGCAGTGAGCTCCTACTGTGGGGCACTGTCTCCTGCATCCATGGAGATCACCACTCTCCCAAGGCAGGCTGCACACCGGTGAGGCCAGGCAGGGTAATACCTCTCACAGACCCCTCCAAAGTCCCTGGCATGACTTTACACAACTGTTAACAGGGGTCAGCAGAACTATGATCCATGCAAGTTTTCCATCTTGGACAAGAAGTGAAGCAGCTTCATCGACCAGTAACTACTATTGACTATTGATGAGGGTCAGTTTCACCCCCCCACCCCACCCCCACACATCCCTTCAGTGCATTGTTTCCACAACGGAGAGTGTCAAATCCGACCAGCAACTGATGAAGATGAATAGTGAACTCTTGCCTCCTTTGAGGTTTGCAATTCTGGAAGAATTGTTGGTGTTCAGGACCAAGAAGGAAAGAGAAGCATTTATATGAAGAGGGAACTTTCTGACCAGATGGAATTTGGGGTAAAGCTAGGGTGAGGTGGTGAGGTGGCCATGTGGTTATGTAACTGATGATCCAGAGGCTCTCACTCATGATCCAGAAATATTATTTCAAATCCACCATGGACTCTGAGGGAATTTAGTTAATCAAATGAATATGGAATTGAAAAAAATCAGTAAAGTGACCTTAAAGATAATACTGGCCATGGATGCATAAAACCTTCTCAGTATCAACTGGGGATGTAAGTCAGTTGGGAGAACTGCCCATTCACTAGTCAAGCACACAACCATGTCCTTCAGTCAAGAGCGTAATGTTGGTCCCTGATGTGGACAGTGCGATGCAGTGACAAAGTACATGGTACTTTGAATTGGGAAGTGAGACAGAGGAGGACAAAATTAACAGTTTAAATGGAGACAAAAGAGGTTAATTGGCTACTGTAAATTGACCCCAGTGTAGGCGAGTGGTAAGAGAATTGGAGTGGGGGGCAGGAGTGGGCATTTGAGAGAGGTTATGTTGAAGGAAGTAAAGGAACTGATAGGAATGCTCTGAGTGCCAGCACAGACACAGTGGGCCAAATGGCCTCCTTCTTTGTTGTGGGATATTGGGTAATAGCTCGTTACCGTTTTTGCCGTCTTCTCATGTTTTCTGTTGCCCTCCCAGGTTATCAAGAAGGCAGGAACTGATGGCGAGTCTCCTATGATTGGAGATAAAGTGTTTCTCCATTACACTGGGACACTGCTGGATGGAAGAAAATTCGATTCAAGTAGAGACAGAAATGAACAATTTGTCTTTGATCTGGGGAAAGGTGAGTGATTGCTGGCAAACTGGTCCCTGCTGGAAAACCTAAATAGAGAGTCAAGGGTAAAAGCATGATTTAATATTTGTAATTTGTAGTCAAATGAAAACGAAGCTTGTGTCTGTCCAACTTCACCCTAAAACATTGGAAATGCAGAATATTTAAGTCACACCTCCAGAATTGATAGCAATGGTTTCTCTTCCCGATCATGCACAGTTTCCACTGGTACTTCCCAAGAATCTATCCTTGGCCTCCTCACTGGTGCGTCCCACAAAATCACCACATCAGATTCCCCATGAATACTGATGACACACGACTCTCCTTGCTACCTGACGCTGATATGGCACATCATTTGTCATGGATCCAGTGCTGAATGAGTGGAAAATCCCTTCAACTGAACATTGGGAAGGATGAAGCCAAACTGCTCCTGTTGTACTCTGCAGTCTTTGTTCCCTGCCTGCCAATCACCCCTGTGTTCCAAGCATCTGCCTGAAGCCAAACCCTTCACCACAATGGTATATGGACTTGAACTTCCAACCCTTATCTGCTCTATCACCAATACTTCGGCTTCCTAAAATTCACCTGTGTTTGCCTCTGCCTGAATTATCTGCTAGTGAAACCTTACTCTATTCCATCAGTCTTAACATCACAGCTACCTTGCTTAGTGCTTGTGATGCACTCCAAGGAACGAAAGCGCTGGGAGGGGTAAATTGGTTTATTATTATCACATGTACCAAGGTACAGTGAAAAACTATGTTTTGCATGCCATCCATACAGATCATTTTGCCACATCAGTGCATCGAGGTAGTACAAGGGAAAAGCAATAACACTATACAGTATATAGTGTTACAGTTACAGAGAAAGTGCAGTGCAGGCAGATATTAACGTGCAAGGGCCACGATGAGGTGGATTAGGAGGTCAAGATAAACCAATGAACCCCTCCAACCTTTGAGGCAAGTGGTAGGCACGGATACAGTGGACCGAAGCTTTTAGTTTCTGAGACACTTACCTGGCAGATGGTTGATGTAGCTGAGGCTGATGCAGCAGGTGCCCCACACACAGCTGACCATGGGGTATAACGTCTTGCCCTTCAGCCCTTGGAATGCGACTCCCAGGTACTGTCCATCGACCACAAAGCTCAAGGTGCCCTCGTCCGAATCCAGGATGACCACCACGCTCTCGGGCACGGGGTGGGGTCCCGCCAACGCATCTGGATAAGAGTGGAGGGCTTTGCCGGCGTGGTACAACCGGTTGTCCACCAGCCCCCACGCCCAGGACTCGCCGTCCTCTCCTCCTCGGAGCGTCCGGTAGCCGGGAGCCTGCAGCTGGGCTCGGGATGTCCCGACTCCCACGGCGG
>JARFYF010000063.1:87933046-87943158 GCA_030265395.1 Rhina ancylostomus
TTTCTGTGGTTTGAATATCCAGTTCTGTTTAATGATTTGTCCCTCTGAGGCTCTACATAAATGCAAGAATACACGATGCTGTGGTGAAATAAAGCATGTGATTGTGAGCAAGAGGGGAAAATCACAATTAGCATAATAAACTAGAGAAAAGCTTTGTCAGTATAATTGTTTGTTATAACCTTACCAAAAGACCACAAATTTACAATCCGTCAGATGTTAGTTTTGTGCCAGATTTTACAAAGCATGTTTGCAGATATCATAAACAAAGCATGATGAGTGATTAATATCGATCATGTTACTTCTAAATCATTGCAAAAGTGTATGTCTGACACATCAACAGCAGGTGATATTAGCTATAAATACGCTCTTAAAAATATACAAGAATAAAAATATATGAGGCATGCAACAATAAAAGGGAAATGAAATATAGCTGGCCAACATCTCAATGTGGTTAAAAATATTCACAAGGCACAGTTTTATTCATAGCATAGCGCTGCATCATCATTTATGTTGCTGATCCCACAAGTAAAGGGTTGAATACTTGAAAGTGAAGGTTAATACTGCACATTTGAATTACCCTGGAATATTAGCAAAACAGTATCGTTTTAACTCTGCCTTTATTTTCCACTGGTGGCTACTTTTTTAATGACTTTAATCCATTCTGTGAGTTCTTCCCTTGTGGCAGCCTGCATCAGGTAATGCACTTCATCTGCCGTGATGATTTCAAAGAGATTTCCTCTAACGTCAGATTTCTTCCCTGAAAAGAAAGTTCTTTGTAAGAGGCACAAGTGATCAATTTTCAATATTAAAACACAATCAATGATAATTCATAAATGAAAGTCAATCAAAGATACTTAATAGGAAATGGTTAGGGATTTGTTGACCTGCACTTTAAACAGGTGCTTATGGTTAGCAATGATTGCAAATATACATGTACTTATTCATGCCACGGCTTTCCTGTCATAAAATGACCTGGGTGAAACATTATAATGACCTCTGGTGGTACAGTGTTCAACGAACACTGCCATTGCTAGACTTATGAAGGGCAGGAAGGAAACACATTCATGTAACAGAAAAGGTCCCATTTTCCAATCTTACAAATAATCAGTTACACTTCTGTCCACATATATGCATGAGGTTGGAATCTTATCAGATTACAGAAAGAAGGATTCATTGAAAAAAGCAACCAGGCAGAGGGCAGTGATTAGGAACTGGGCTCATTTTTCAATCATAATATGAGAGCAAATACAGATCAATCCAACAGTTTACGAAACTGGATCCATTGGCCTCCACTCTCCTTCAACCCTTTCTTCTGCCCAATATTTCCTCAATCCTTTTCCCTACACCTCCAGCCATTCCGCAATCAAAAAACTATCTCTTGCTACTGGCCCCAGATCCTCCTCCTCCCATCCCCACCTGTTCCCCCTTCCCCTTCCCCTCAATGTCACTCCCTACTCCCCATCCATTCCAAAAGGCATCCCTCTCTAACCTCTATCACATTCATTTCCCCATCCTACTCTGCTCATTTTCCGCCCCTTGAAAAATTCACCGGTCTTTGACCCAGCCCCCTCTGCCCCTCCCCAATCACATTTTGTTCACTCCTCACTATCCTTGAACACCTTCAACCCCTTCTCCCCATTCCTAACTGTCACCAGTGCTCAAACACACCATTTTTCCATCTGTCACCTTCACCACATCTCCTCATTTACCCTCCTTTATCTCCAAACCTTCTCCTTTTCTTGATCACCTTTTCTCCTTAGCATATTCTTTTTTTATTTCAGGTTTCCAGTTTGTTTTGATTTTCTTGCTCAGAACAGTTGATCTTACAGAGCATCTTGAAACAGTAACAAAGATATCGAAGCAGAGCGGTTCAGTCAGGGAATGTTAGAGTTTAGGACTTTATTAGCTGTGTGCACAACCACCAAAGGAGGAATAATTAAAAGCTAACATGGAAAAGGCCAAAATCAACGATATCCTTGTGAGCTGTAGATTGGGAAAAAGTTACAAAGAAAGGGGTGAAATCAGGGAGTTATTTGAAAAGCTGAAGTTCTGAATTGGAGAATTTTAAAAGTGAGACATTGAGCCCTATGCTGAAGTTACTGATTGGAAATTAGTTTAAGGAATTTTCCTTAATGAATTTGTAACTTCATATAGTAACGTCATCTCTCCTGGAACAGATCAAGAGGGACACCTACCATCTGGATGGTCATCTGCAGCAGTCACCACACAGCTGCGGAGATGGACGGAACCAAGGGGCTCATCTTGATCACCCTGTAAAGGGAAAGCACAGGAACACAATCAAATAAATTACAGCACAAGTAAGTACCTCTTAAAGTAGCCACATTTTAAAGGTTTTAATTCAGTGAATAAGAACAAACTGCCTTCAGAGGACAAGGGGTCAGTATCCAGAAGGGAAGGCTAAAATGATATTGGTAAAAGAATTGCGTCTTGTTGTTGTGATATGGAATTCATTGTCTGAAAGTGCAGTGTAGGTAGAAACATAGTAACTTTCAAAGGAAACTGGATTAACATTTGAAAGGACACGTCCAAGCATAGAGGAAGAGCAAGAGAGTTAGACTGATGGGATCGTCTTGCAAAGAGCAATAACATTTAGGCTGAATGGTTCTATAAAGTCACACATAAAGTTTGTCAAAGAACTTCCCACCTATATCTTCACTCTTACCTTTTGCACTATTTTCCCTGATGAATGGCATTACCTGGACAATGAACAGGCCGAGGGCAGTGGATTCACCAACAATATCAAATTTAAGTGAATGGCAATTGAATTCATTGCATGTTAACTAAGGGAAATGTAAAACCAACTGTCCCTATTTTGCCAGTGGTGCGGTGTGTATAATTCAGAAATTAAGAGTGAACAATTCGGTTTCTTGTAACTTGGCAAATTATGCACTGGTCTTGGAAGCATCTCAAGAATTGGAGCAATCAGAATGTCAGGGGCTAACAGCTATTAAAGGGCTACTGGCCCCCTTCAGGTGCCACATTTTTTTGGTCAATTTAATGCTTTAAAGCACAAATATGAAAAATAATTTGCAGGGGAGGAATATAAAGCAAGATCTTCAATTAGAGGTTGGCTCCAGGAGTAAAGCTATTTTATATATATTTTGGCTGAAATGGAAGGATTGCTGATCAGGTGCTCGAGCTGTGTTATGGAAGGTCCCCTAATTTCTATGGGTAAACTTTAAGCATTGCTGATGTACTGGTTCACCAGGCATGAGATATGGCCCGTCTGCATGTCCCGCCTTTTAATATGTCAGATATAGCATAAACTTCATGTCGCTATCAATTATCAACCTTTATTTGTTTGGCTTAACATACAATTACACTTTGGAAATAAATAATAATGGGGGAAGATGCTGAAACTAAAGCCTTTCTTCATGTAGAAGGTTACAAAATCTAAAGCCTGGCTTTGGGAAAAGTGGTTGCATGTATTTCATTAGCTTTTAGTGAACCATTCTTCTTTGCAAAAAGTCAGGAGTAATCCCATATCATGGAGAAGAAACTTATCCTCTGTTTTATGTGCTAAATGCACAATATAATAATATTTGCACATTCAGATCCTCTACTGAAATTTGATTAATTTACTGCACCTTCTATAAAATGTCCACAAAACCATTAGAATTTTATTCCTTAGTTACTAGCTTTTTCTTTCCTTATAGTTAATAGATTTTTTTTATTGTGCATTGATATTTTTTCTGCCAAAGTAGTATAATTACTTCTTGACTGGATGTTAACTAATTTTTACAGGAATAGATAGAGAGAAGGGCACAGTGTGTATTAACCCCCAAAGGGAAAGAAGTGTTGGGGAGTCTGAAGATGTTCTTAAACCATACCGCAGCTGGGTCATAATAGTGCAGGTAGGCAGGATCATCCCGAAGCACAAATTTTCTGACTTTCCAGTTTTTTCTCCTGTGGCCCTGTTAAAAAACAAGACAACTATGTTAACCTTCCAGAGCACAAATGTGTTCAGTGGTGTCTTTCCCATCACATGTGTCTCATACCTCCCACAGCATATCCAAGATCAGTCTATTGCATATCTCAGCTGTGGCCAGTAGAGCTTTCTAGTGCACATCTGCTATGCGGAGCCTGATAATATTCATCTGTCCCTAATGGTGTTTCCACAACTAGGCACAGCAACAAACAATCTGCTGGAGGAACTCAGTGGGTCGAGCAGTATCTGTGCGAGGAAAGGAATTATTGACATTTTGGGTCAAAACAGGGTTGCTGGTCAAATCGGATGCTACTTGACCTGCTGATTCTCTCCAACAGATTGTTGCTCCAAATCCCAGCATCTGCAGTCTCTTGTGCCTCCACAACTATGCAGACTATAGCCTTCTGGTGCACTTCAATATGAAACAGAGCCCTTCAAATCATATCTGTGACCAGCAGTGCATTTTGTATCACAGCTGTGTAGAGTGAAAGATTATGAAGGAGGACGCAATGTCAAATATCACCAATTCAACCTATTTTGGTCCAGTTAGTGTGCAAGTATCTACTGACATTGTTTGGTGAAGACAAGACCTGTCCCCTGAATATAACTTCCGCCCTGGTGTGGCTGGGATGCACGGAACATGTCATTGAGCCCTTGGCTAACGTAGTAGGAGTTCTGAAGGAAACTTCACCAATTACCATAATACTCAACAGTGAGAAAGAACAAAGTACCCCATCAGGTCTATTAACATACACTCAGACAAGAGCAGGAACAAGCAAGGTCAGGTGAAGGTTGGCAATTAAAAAGAGAAACAAGAGTTACTTTGGAGTGCATAAGCTTTAGCAGGAGCAGATAAAAGAGTCAACTTAACTGGAAGACTGGACTATCAATTGTATAATTGAGGGCCCTATTATGTGGATCATTCAGGCAATGAGATAACACCACACGATACCACACAGTCGTTCCTTTACCCCTGCACTACATGATATTAAACCGGTACAGGATTCTCATCCCTTCACAGTGGGATCCCATACTAATGTAACACGGTTACAGAGATTTACCTACCTGTTTCAGCAGACATCCTTGCTTTATAATAACTCCTCGAAATTCCTCTTTTAAAACATTTTCATCGTCACTTGAATTTCCTTCACTGAAAAACCCACTGTCAGCCTGCAAGTTGTTGGAAATGCGTTGGAGTTAGACACTATTTATCATTTTCCAGAATGAAAACAATTTCACTGAAGTGTTAATGTCACATATAAGACCAGTAAGGGGTGAAATCACAGGAAATACAAGTACTTTCAACAACTCTGTCCTTGAGAAGTGGACAGTGGACATGCCTGATTACACCTGGATCACACCTGGTATCTGCCAAGTCTATATGAAAGAAACCTCTAACAACATGTTCACCTAGATTTTTGTACACAGAAGATGCAACAACTATCCTTTTACCTCTTCATACAATTAAGTTTCTCAGAGATACCAGAGAACCAAGAGGCTACTGTGATTAAGTTATAGGGTCACGGAATCATAGAAAGATACAGTACTGAAACAGGCCCTTCAGCCCACCAAATCCACACTGACCATCAGCCACCCATTTACACTAATCCTACATTAATCTTATTTTTTTAAATTTTCCCTACATTGATATCAACTCTCTCCAGATCCTACCACTCACCAATAGTTTAGGAGCAATTTTACAGCAGCTAATTAACCTGCTATCAGCATGCCATTGGGATGTGCGAAGAAACTGGAGGAACCAGAGGAAACCCATGAGGGGAAACATGCAAACTCCACACAGGAGGCATCTAAGCTTAATACTGAACCTGGGTCTCTGGCACAGTGTGACAACAGCTCTGCCAGCTGCACCACTGTGCCTCCCTAACTGAGGAAGAAAAAGAAATTAATGTTAAGGTTGAAACTCTCTGGTACGGCATTCTGTGGTCTGGTATGTGAATCTAGTACAGATCTGTTTTAATTAACTAATTCTAACTAAGATCTAACTAATTTCTAAAGTTAACTAAAACCCATACAACTAAAATTAACTAAAACCTGTAGCTAACCAATGCAATTTACATGACCTCAGCCGTCTGTGCTTCTGATTTTACAGAAACTTTGGGATACTGACAGTTCTCTGTAACCTTATGTAACCTGGGCAGTGTCAATCCTTCAAAAGAACAGTTCCCCTTCTCAGAGAAAGATAACCGAGGACAGGTTAAAACTCTCTGGTCTGGCATTCTGTGGGCTGGCATTTTCCATGGTCCAGCATCAATCAGGTCCCAAGGGTGCCGGACTAGAGAGTTTCAACCAATAGTAAAGAAACACTGCTAGAGAAATGAATGAGCCTAAAAACTGATAAATCCCAAGGACCTGATGACCTATAACCCAGAGTTTCGAAACTGGTGGCTATCGAGATAATAGATACTCTGGTTATCATACAAAATTCTATAGATTCTGGAATGGTTCCTGCAGATTGGAGGGCAGCATATGTGATCCAGCAATTCAACAAAGGATGTAGGAAGAAAATGGGGAACTACCGACCAGTTGGCCTGTCATTGGTAGTTTGGAAAATGCTGGAATCTATTATAAAGAATGTAACATCAAGACACTTAGAAAATAACATAACTAAGCAGAGTGTTGTTTAAGCTTTTATCCAGTAGAGTAACTAAGGAGGAACCAATGGAATATTGAGGTTTCCAGAAGCCTTTTGATAGGGTCCCACACAGGAAGTTGGCAAACAAAGTTAGAGCCCATGGAATTGGGAATGATTTACTAGCATGGATTGACAATTGCTTAACAGATAGAAAACAAAGACGAAGAGTGAATGAGTCCTACTCAAGTGGGCAGCCGTGACTAGTGGGGTATGCAGGGATTTGTGCTTGAGCTCCAACTATTCACAACTTTTATCCACAATCATGCTGAGGAAATCAAGAGTAAAAATTTCAGGTTTACTCATGACGTGAAACTGTGAACATGTGACTATCCACTTTGGTAGAAAAAAATAGAAATGTTGGGTATTTTAGATGGTGAGATTTTAGGAAATGTAAATGTTCAAAAGGGCCTGTTTCTCCTTGTACACAAATCACTGAACACTAACATGCAGGTGCTGCAAGCAATTAGGAAGATAAATCACATGTTGACTTTTATTACAAGAAGATTTGAGTGCAGGAATAAAAACTTCTTCCTGCAATCCCATGAGTTGTTTGTAAGACCACACTAATGTGTTCAATTTTTGTTTCTTTTCCTGAGAAGGATATATTTGCTACAGAGGAAGTGCAACGAAGATTCACCAGACTGGCCCCTGGGATGGTGGAACTGTCGTGTGAGGAGAGATTAAGTAGGCTAGGCCTCTACTCTCAGGAGTTTAGAAGAATGAGAAGAGACCGCATTGAAGCATACAAGTAGGCCTCAACAGGGTGGATATGAGGAAGATATTTCTGCTGGCTGAAGAGTGTAGAAATGGGGGTCACAGTCTCAAAATAAGGGGTAAATCATTTAGGACAGACAAACATATGTATTTGGAGCAGGAGTGGATCACTCAGCCCTTTGGGTCAGCTAAAACATTTCATAAGACTTAGCTGATCTGATGGTAACCTCAACTCTGCATTCCCATCCACCTGTGATAATCTTTCACCATCTTAATGATCTGTATCTACTTTTAGAGTAATCAAAGACTCTGCTTCTCCCAGCTTTTGAGAAGTCCAAAGATTCACAACCCTGAGGGAAAAAATATAGCCTCAGCTCTGCCTTAAATAGGTGATCCCTAATTCTAGAAGCACTGTTTCCACAGCCCAAGTACCCTCAAGACTAAGATACAGAAAAATCTCTTCACTCAGAGGGTAACGAATCTTTGAAATTCTCTACCCCAGGTGGCTGTGGATGATCAGTCATTGAGTTCATTCAGGAAAATTATTTCAAAGTGAAGGATCAGTTGTGGAGTAAATTTAAGGTACCAAATGACCTACTTTATGTTTTATATTTTTATATTGATTGGTACCGCTTTAAGAATGCTAGCATGTAACCAACTGCTCTGTCGTAGAGTCTTACAGCATGGAAGCAGACCATTTGGCTCACAACACCCACACTGACCTGTGGGCACCCATCTGTATCAATCCCATCTTCCAGCACTTGTCACATGGCTTTCTATGCCCAGGCGATTCAACTGCTCATCTTGACACTTCTTAAGTGCTGTCTACAACTCTGCTTCCACCACTCTCTCGGGCAGTGCATTCCAGTTTCTCACTGCTCTCTGGGTGAAAATGGACCCTTCAGATCCCCTCTAAGTCTTTTATCTCTTGCTCTTAATCTATGTCCTCTAGTTGTATTCCCATAATGGGAAAAGTTTCCTGCAGCCTTTCCTATCTATATCACTCATAATTTTATATACCTCAATCATGGTCTCTCCTAACTTCCTCCACTCCAGGGAAAACAGCTCTAACGTCTCCAGACTCTCTTCATAACTGAAACACTCCATCCCAGGCAACAACCTCGTGGATTGCCACTGAACCCTCTCCAGTGCTATTACATCCTTCCGTTAGTATGGTGACCAGAACTGCACTCAGTCCTCCTGCTGACGGAACTGCAGCTGACTTGTGTGTAGGACTTACAGAAGCTCCCTGCTTCTGTGAAGTAAGTGCACAGTGAAGAAATGCTAACTAGCTTTCATTAAGTTCTTTATAAATAAGGCCTCTTTGAGTGTTTGTTCAAATAGTCGGCTATCCTCCAGTAATTTAGAGAGTGAATGAGAGGAGATCTGGAGCCATCTTCTGCACCTAGTGTAATAAGGCTTTTGTTAGGCCCTCCTACCAAACTTGTAAAAATTTTGAAAGTAAAACAAATGCAATGCCACATGGCAGATTTTTAATCACTTACAAAATAATAATAAGCATCAGTGTCATCCAGGAAGCAGTTTTCCGCTATCTGATCAGCTGCTTCCTTGGCCCTATCCTCAGCTGGCTGTATGTACCCATCACAGACGAGAGCAGCTGCCAGCAGGATGCCCTCTCGACGGTTCCTTACAAAGTTAGATGACAGCAACCAGTCAATCACAGAGGCACCTGCAACAATAATTTAAATGTAATTAAAATAGGTCCTTACTTTTATATATATCGCCATGTGTTCTCAAAATAAAGACTATACAACCACATTGTCATTTATTGCCCTGAGATTGTGGTGGGACCCACTTTAGAATATGTATTTAATTTAAAATAAACCACATAGTTATCAGATTTCTTCTGTGAGGGGCATTAGTGAGTTGTTTTTGTCTAGATTTATATAAATTCATCCTTAATCAAGTAAATTAAACCTACAGTGCACAACTTTCTATGTTGAGAGAGCTAAATTGGCAATTCAAATCAATTCTGGCTATGTATAGTTATTTTGTTTTACATAACCAAATGCTAAAATTTTAGTACTTTATGTGGACACAACTGCTTCAAGTTGTTATCTGCCTAGTTTCCATTTGAATGATAACCAAACAAGAAAACAGTAATTGTTTCTTTATTTAAAATGCAATAAATTAGGATTGTCACTTCGATATATTTGGCAGCATAATTTGCTCAAAATCATTCCTGGAGACTCAATAAGAGTCTGGATTGTTGATTTTAAAATATTCCCTGCTTTAAAAAAAACTAAACATTGTATATTGAAACAATACAAATTTACTAATTTTACATTACCAAACTCCAAATTACAATGTAACTTGTATTGCAATCTACATTGCTCACTCCTATCTCCTTGGTGATCAAATAAAATGGAGGTTTTTGGCTTCTGTGCAATTAGTGGTAACATAACCAATAAGCTATGTTGCAATGTAAACTCCAAGCATGACTCTGGTTGGCAGATTTAATGCCACCATTCCCCTCACCCACTCTCATCTCCCTACTTGGTTCAGCAATATTATGGCCAAATTCAAACAATCCCATACCAGTGTGACTCAGGAGTCGGTACCTGGGATTTTACGAGACACTGAGGCAACAATGAACACTTGGCTTCAAATGGTGAACAAACATCTTGACTCCATATCAGTTCCTCAGAGTTTCAATGAAGGAAAAGTTGGATACAATTCTCCTGGTAAATTTATCTTCTATACTCCAGCACTTACAATCAAGATTCAGAATACAATGTTGCCAAGGCCTTTGGCCGAACTTGAATGGCAATTCCC
>JARFYF010000063.1:88173703-88184028 GCA_030265395.1 Rhina ancylostomus
TGGGCCAGAAGGGCCTGTTACCACGCTGTAAATAAAATTTAAAAATTTAATTTAAATTTTTAAAATTTGCCTAAAATCTGATGTCTAGTTGTCATCACCTACCTGTTAGTGTTAGCTTATTGTGCACAAAGTGGTTCTTAAATGTTCAGTCACTTTTGTAACATTTATTTTAAAAAAAGAAACCTACGGATGCTGGAAAATCTGAGGTAAAAATAGAAAATGCTGGAAATATCCATCACGTAAGGCAGCATTTGTGAAGAGCAACTATTAAAATTTTGGGTCAGTGATCTTTTATTAGAACAGGTTTTAAGTTGCAGAGAAAAAGTGGAAGAGTGGGGATATAAAAACAATGGGCCTTTTGACTGTCTGCTTGTGTGTTGCATGCCTGATACTCAGTGGGAAGATCTTGTGTGGGACCAGGATCAAATGATTAAATCTTGTAGGTGTGAGAAACCTTGCCCACATAACAGCTGAAAATCCTTTTTGCTCACCTGTCAAGCCTGTCAAATACTTGAGATGGTTCTGACATTTAAAACAAAAAATTATGGGGGCAAGAATACTAAATTGTTGAACCAAGTTAATACTTTGTTTGCCTCAGCTATTTGCCTCTATTCCTGTGGTAGGTCATATTTAGTGCAGGATTCTTGCATGGATTCTTGAATATGGATTAAGTTAGGTTTTTTTAGTGTAAATATTCGAGAAATGGTTAAAGATGGAGTACCTTGGTAAACTGAATCTCAAGATCCGTGCAGCACTTGTAGATCATAATAGGTAGAGTTCTTGCTACCTGCGATGTTATTTACCCCTTTTTCACAAGCTACTGCTCCCATTCAGATTTGTCATTAATTCTTCATGTTTCACTGTATTTTCAAGCTGAGATTCTACAATGGCTGCCAATAATTTTTTTCATATTTGCGCTATAGCTCTGCACTTTAATAAGAAATGTTGGTCAAGTAAAGATAATATTACGCAAGAGGGGATGCATATCATTTATAATTATACATGAAATATATTTTAGAGTACATCAAAGCCATAGTATTAAATTTTACTCTTTCAGTAAATCCTCTTCCATGATTTAGTTTCTAGTTCTAAACATTATTTTCCAATGTAAGATAACATTGGATGATTTTTATTTTATTCTCTTTCAGTTGGACCCTCTGGAGCAAGCCAAGCTGGATTTAGCCTCTGCTTATGCATTGAATTCTCTGTTTTGGAGTGAGTGTTTAGTAATAATCTTTTTCACATTTGTTGTATGTTATTACATTATTTTCTGTTTATTAATAAAAACAATATTATTTTCTTATAGTATATCTTGTTACACAAGGAATTAATCCCAAAGAACATGCTGTCAAACAAGAATTGGTAAGATATGTGCAAGTAATGTATGAACGATAATGGTTTTAACAATGCGTGGTTTTGAGTTAATAAAAGATGTCAAACCTCTGTCTTCTTGCCCACTAAATACAAATATTGTACACTGATATATTGTGTTTTTTTTTCTATTCCACAAGAAGGGAGTGGGGAAAAAACAAACAGTTCAGAATGACCTGGGTGTCTTGTTTAATTTTATTTAATTGCTACAATGTGGATCCTTGAATACAAATTCGTAGGCAGGAATAGTTGATCATGTCATAATTTTATGGCCTTTTATTTACATAGCTCCAAATTATTGCCTTTCCTTAATGTGAGTCTGTTGTCAGATAAGAGTGCAATGTCATCAAAGGAGTGATCTGAAACTTGTGTAGATATTGTAGACTTGAATCTATGTTGCACCTTATTAGGAAGTATGGCAGTTTACATGGAAGGCAAGGTGGTGGGGAAGAGGTGGGTGGGGGTTGCAGGGAAACGTGCATATTGGAGTTAAAAATGATCAAAAACTGTTCTCTCAAGTTGGAGAACTAAAGGGAATTAGGCAGGGAGGTTATACCTAACTTAGTTGTATTTAACCAAGTGTTTTTAGCACTTAAATTAAGGCCTAAATTTTGAATACCAGGAACAAATGTCTCCTGTTTAAGGCTGTAGGTCTGTATATGACTTTTGATGTTTCTGTTTTAGTGTTCAGGGAGGTTTAATTTACTAAAAACACATTGAATTCATTTTTTTTTATTAAGCTTTTGATTTAGCTGTAATTTTATTCAAAACTGATAGAAAATAGGATTGTTTCTGATTTTCTATGTGCACAAAAGCCTCTAAATAGATGTGGATGCCTATTATATTATGGTCTTTGGTTTTTACTTAAAAAAATAGGTGTTAAACATTTACAATTAGGTTGATATGTTCTGGAGGTTATTACCAAAACTACAAAATCTCAAGCTTTTTTGAATGACCATTTTGGATTTAATAAATAGCATGATATTATTAAGGCTACCAGTGCTTGTCCTTGTGTTTCAAAAGTTCAAAATAATATGCTTTTCATATTATATCAAATGAGGATACTGTTAAAATTGAATACAGCTGTGATGAGAGCTTATGCAGTTGGCATATTCTAAGAAGCTGAATCTTTTAAAAAAGATTGCAGTAAAATTTGAAGCAGAACTACATTTTTTTTCTTCAGTGACATTCTACATTATTTATTACTATAACTGCACCCATATCAAATGAGCACATTAGTTTTGAAATTCACTTTTTATTAAATTAGTTATAGTTTATGCCTTTTTTGACATTTTTAGGTAGTAAGGTAAACTGGATAATATACACCACAAGAAATAGGAGTATTTGGCCAGTTGTTCTGCCATTGACTTGGATCATGGCTGATTTAATTTAAGCCTTGCACCACTTTCCACCCCACCCCTTCACTTCCCTGTAGCTTAACTGTCCATCAATCTGTCTTGAATATGTTTAATAACTTTTGCCTCTACAACTTTCTGTGGTAAAGAATTCTGAAGAGTCATGATCTACAAGAGGAGAAATTCTTCCTCCTCTCCATTTTATTCTGAAGCTATACCCCTGCTAGGATAAATGTTTTTCTCAGCATCCACTCTGTCAATCCTAATCAGGATCATTTAAGTCTTAATAAGAGTTCTTGTTCTTCTAAGCTCCAGTGATTAAAGGTCTAACTTGCTCAAATTCTCTTCATGTCAATCCCTTGATTCAAGCAATCAAACTAATGAACCTTCCCTGCATGTAAGTATATTCTTCCTAAAATACGGAGACCAAAACAATGGATAGTATTTCATGTGCAGGCTTGCCAGGACCATCTAAAGTTGCATTGAAAGTTTCCTCCATTTATAGTCCATACTCCTTGTACTAAAGGGTAATGTTCCATTGGCCTTCTTAATTGCTTGCTGTTATTGTATGCATTTTGAGTTTCTAGTATTCTTAGATTGCTTTTGTATTGCAGCATTTTATGGTCTTGTTTAAATAATTAAGATTTAAATAAGCTCATTTAAATTCTGTTTTTTTTTCATTCTTCTCTCCAATTTGCACAGCCTCACATTTATCCCAAATTATACTCCATCTGCTGACACCTACCAAGCTGATCTATATTCCTTTACAGGCTTTTATTGTCCTGAAAACTTGCTGACCCTTGTATCATCAGCAATTTTTAGATTATAATGTACTTGATCCTTTCATCCAAGATGTTAATGTGGTTGTAAGTACATTAAATCCCAGCATCTATCCTTGTAGCACCTCAGTAGTTATTGATGGCCAATTTGTAAAAAAACTCTATTTATCCCAACTGTTTTCTGTTAGTTAACCAATCCCCCATCCATATTTTATAGCCCTTCATTATTTTGTTGGGATATTTTTAGTGTCATCTGTCATGAAGCCTGATCCAAAAGAATCTGCCATTTCTGTTTCCCATTATTAATTCCCAGGTTGCATTATCTAAGGGATTTACTTTAGCTACTCTTTTTTTTAGTATATCTGTAGAACCTCTTATTTTCTATTATATCATTTGCTGGTAGATACTGTCCTGTATTTTTTTTCCATTATCCTCTGCCTGTTTCTTTTTTTAAAAAAATCCCAATCCTCTGGCCTACCACAATATTATACACTTTGTCTTTCAATTTAGTGCCATCCTTAACTTCCTTAGTTGGCCATGAATGGTGCATTGTTCTCATGGAGCCTTTCTCACTGGAATACACCTTTGCTACAATGAAATCTCCTTAACTGTCTGTCACTGCTGATCTACCATCTTGACCTTTATTTTACCAGTTCACTTTATCCATCTCTGTCCTCATACTATTGTAATTGTCTTTATTAAAATTAGTATCCTAACTTTTTTCACCCCAAAACTGGACATTACATGAATGCTGTTGAAATGTCAACAGAGAATGTGGATTTGACACTCACTGATACAGAGAAGTGAACAATTTACCAGTGGAATTCTGAAATTGGGGAGTGAAAGGAAGTCATGAACAGTTTTATTGTCAGACTACATTGAATATTGAGTCCATTTAGACTGCTGAAACATTAAGGAGGTATTTAAACATTTGAAGCAGTGCAGAGAAGAATAATGGATCTGATTCCTCTTTGGACCAAACTATGAGAAGCCTCACTAGATTTCAGACTTGAAAGGCATTCTTGAGATGACCTTTGCTAGATAGTAAGCAGTATGGAATGAGTTCATCCATAACTTCGAGCCCATGGCTAAGTATATGACAAAGGAAATGGGTTCAGTGGGACTTGTAAAATTTAGTTTTAATATTGGGGAAAGTGATTAACACGTGGAGTGAACTCTTGGCTAGATTAAGGGGTGCAAATGTTGTGGAGAAAACTGATGGAAGATACAGTAATGGAATTTTATTGTTTTTGAAATAGATGAACTTGTTGAAAGGACATCCTATGACTGTTAGTTTAGTAGGCGCAATTGTTTTGCAGTAAAAATAACTTTCTGTTTCAAAACAGATGGCTTTATGGTTTGATATCTGTTGGCATTGTTTGAATTGGAAGTCTGTTATTAGAGGAATTATGGATGCACATATGATGCCGTGATACTGTAATCAAACTGTTTCAAACAAAATGGAGACACGTTGCTGGAATCTGGAGCTAAGAACAAACTGCTAAAGGAACTTGGCCAGTTGAGCAGCATGTGGGGGGAAGAATTGTCGATGTTTTGTGTTGAGACCCTAAATCAGTTCTTTTGCCTATGAATGTAGGCACATGCGTGTAGATGGATTTTTGCAAACTAATTAGTTTCAAGTTAAAAGAAGTCATCATGTCTCTAATTCATGCAAATATTCTCATAGGAATTTTTTTGCTGCATTTAATATGTTGGATAAAAGACAGTTTAACATTCTATCTAAACTATAGATTAGTATTTTCTAATGGAATCATAAGTTTTGGGTGGGTTGGGGGGGGGGTAAGAAATGTTACTTTGGAAGATCATGGACTGTCGTGTTCAAAGATTCAGAATAGGCATAACCCTAGAGCTTTGTAAGGAAGTTGGCACAGTACATTTCAGTTTTGGAACAATAGTTATGGCAAAATCTGACTATTAATTTATTCACTTAACTTAATTAGCCTTTTACTGAATTATAAATGTCATTGTGATATTCCAGAACACCTTACTTGTTTTCTGATAGAAACCACAGGGTTGATTAGAAATTATATTGTCCTTTTTTTGTTCATTGGAGGTGGAAAATCAAACTCTTTATGGGCTGTTTGACCTCATAAATTAGGATATTGACTTGCATTCTTTTTCATTTTGATAATGACTGTGCAATTTAAGCTGGCCAGGTGTTTCAGAGTTCCAGCTGGGGTGGCAGGCAACTTTTGTTTTCCATTGTGAGAAGACTCCCTGAGGCTAACAGAGATAAGAAAATTATAAAGGCTTATGAAGTGGACAAAATGCCGAAGTTGTAACTATGCAGTTATTTAATTTTGAAGTGAAACTTTGGAGTAGTTTGTTCATCTCAAGTTAACTTATTCCTTGGTGCTTTTAGTAAGATGAAAACCATGTTGTGCATGATTTACTAGTATAACAGAACCATAATTACCACTACTTATTCCAGATGCGACTTTCTCACTCCCTCATATTTTTATTTCCTTTGCTGCAAAGTATCTAGTTCAGCACTTAGGCTGAAAGCTTTTTTGGCATTCATTATGCCCGTCCTGACCTGTCCAAATGACATTTTCATCTGGTTTTCATCACTTTAAGTCAACATGTCTCTTGATGAATATTTCAAAATGCACTTTTTTTAAAAAAATGAAGTCCAACTGCATACAGTTGGGGTTTCAACAATTCCTTTGCTGTTAGAAAACTCCTTTTACTGTGGTTAAATTTTTGTGCAGTGGGACTGAGTCAATTATGCTTGTTATATTTTGGGGAAGGTTAAGTATAACTAGTTGCAACAAAAATTACTTGTAGATTATTCAGCTTTTTGAGTCAGTTGGCAGTTGTCCAGTTATAGCTAAATCTTTGAATCTAGTCAACAATAAATAACAAATCTGGAAGAGCTCAAAGGTGCACTTGAGCCATTGATCCCCATCAGAATGATAATGGTTATAATGGCTGAAAGGATATTTATCAAATGCATTTTTCCAAGTCTTTGCTAGGTTTTTAATGCTATAACCACATGCTCCTTTTGATATGTTAAGTTGTAGTTTTTATGGTGACTGTATCTGGTAGATTCTTTGGATCTGGTTGTTGTTGGTAGTGTGATTTGCATAGATTGTAATGCCTGTAGTGATGGGCTCAGAGTACAAGAGGGCTTTGCAAGTTGCACCAGCTGATCAGAATTGCAATATTGTTCTCCCTATGGAGAGATTTGAGAGGAATTTGGATAGTGTGAGGATTTTACGCAAACATTTGAAATTGAGTTTTACTGATCACTATGATATAATTCAGAAGCATTTACCCAATTGGTTGCAGATGGTTATTGGCTTCAATGCTGTGTTTCGGTTTTGGAACCCGAGTCTTTTTATGATATGAGATTGTATTCTCTGCTATTGTTTTTTTTTGCATTAAAATTTGCTGACTTGTAAAAATGGTACAGACTTTTAAAAAAAATCTTAATATGCAACAATAATTCTAAATTTAAGACAATATCCGAAGACCTTTATACTTCCTTACTCTCTTCCTGCAAAAGAAAACTTGTATTTGTTATATGTATAGTAATAGGAATGATTACATAATCTTTGTAACCTTTCATTTTGAATACAACAGTGGGAGTGAAGCTTGAGGTTTATAGTTTGAATCTTAAAACATTTCTGAAATCACTCTAGCCCATGTGTTTTTGTTATGCGTATAATTCTTCATGAAGATTGCTTGTACTTATTATTTGGATAGTAATGGACAGAAGGGAGTGATTATACAGTATTTTAAATGAAGGGTTAGGAAGACTATAGAGGGAGTGAAGCTTAAGAGGTTTATTGTTTGACTCATAATGTTTCTTAAAATTAGTCTGGCCCAGATGTTTTTGTTAAGCCTTAAATTCTTTTTATAAGTGAATTTTGACCCAAAAGGTTCAAACTTCAGAGCATGCAAAGGGTTCTCTAGTCACTTCACTCTCCACTATTGTATTTTGAGCAGAGAATGCTTGTAAATCTGCTGATTTTATCATGGAGCCTAGCAATGTAAAAGTTGAGTTAATTTAAAAATTAATAGTACAGGTGGATTCTGAATTTACACAAATTAGAGTATAAGATTATTGGTGTTTAATCTGCATTTGCACATGGATGAGAAGAGAGAGGCATATAGACATCAGCACATTTTGTTTAGAAAGCATATCCCTTTGAGAGTAATTGCTCTGTCATTTATTGCTTATTTGAACTACTCAGAGAAAATGTCTCCAATTGATGAAGGTGCCTTTTAATGAATTTTGTGTTGCAGGAGCGGATAAGAACTTATATGAATAAAGTCAAAGAAATAACTGACCGAAAGAAGGCGGCAAAGCTGGATAAAGGTGTGGCATCTCGAATTGTCCGAAATGCATTATGGGAAGCAAAATCTGAAGGAAAGTCAAAAACAACATCACAATCTTCACATCATTGAAATGCCAAAAACAAATTCCAAGAGCAAACTGCAGTGACTTTGACATGAACTTTCTTTGACATGCCACTGGGTGTCAGTAATGTTTAGCTTTTTTTGTGAAAAAGGAAAAGGCTGCACATGGTTCACACATCTCCTTAATAATCTCACAAGAAAAAAGATCATTACGTAAATAAACAATATTTATTGTTTGTAAAGGTAACATTTATGAATTATTATTTTTAAAACTCCCTTTTTTGTAGGCATAAAAGCCATTTTGCAAAAAATTTGTTCTGATTTCTAAGCTTTTTGTTTTGGGGAAAACTGTTTTCTTTGTATAATATATGCTCTGTACATTCTAGCACTGTTTAACAGGTGGCTCTTATTCATTTCAATTGATATTTTATTTGGGAAGGGGAGAGAGAGAAAACAATCATTTCTGCCTTTAAATAATGCATCAAAACATAGATGTCTAGAGTTTCACAAGAGTTTCAACTGTTAATTCTTCATAGAAATTATGGTCCTCATAATCCTTTAAGTACAGAAGTAATCACATGCCTCTTCCAGGCACTGAGTACTTTCTTGACTAAAGGTGAATGAGTATAGACAATAAATTAATAGGAAAATGATTTGGAAGCATTTCCAGCATTCTAGCCTTGGTTCTGTTGCCTGCAACATCTTTAGCAAAAATCATACTGTTTCAGATTTGAAAATTTTTTTGGATAAATATCTTCTACTCTTCCTATTCGTTTCTTAAAGAAATCCTTCCTAACCCCTCCTGAATAGGCTGCCTCTGATTTTTTTTTTATTATGCCCCTTTGACTTAGACAGCCCTGCTAATGAGAAAAAATATCTGTTATCAATTTTGAAAATCATAAAAACCTCCTTGTATTAGTTTTCTATATTCCAGGGACTAAATAATAGGTTCATGTAATATCTACTCATTACTCTAATCCTTGGTAACATACTGTTAATTCATATCACTTTTCTCTTTCGAAGGTGCAGTGCTCCGGATGTCATTTAACTGGGGCTTTGCATATCTAGCAAAACTTCCTCATAATCAGTGGGCAAGAATATAAAATTTGTCATTTCGTTTGTCTTTTGAATATTGTTTTGTGCCTTTTTATATTTGTGTGCATAACCTCCCAAGTCTCATTGGAGAAATTGTTCTTCTCATAACCTGGTTAATTTAATTTGTACACTAGGTCACGGCAAATTGCATTTCCATCTCTTTGCCTCTTAGGCATATCTATGAATTGTATCGCAAGTTGCACTAAATCTAATCCTTGATAGGGAGATACTAAGTGTCAGTTTCCTTTGGTCAGGGTTTAGGCCTAGGGGATCATAGTAGCACAGATGGTCATCCACCTAGTTTGGGGGGGGGGAGGAGGGGAAAAAATTCATCTTATTCCTACTTGAGTACTTCTCTGGGCATTGGACCTCAAGGGTTGACTGAGTTTAGAAGAGCAGTACTATGTTACCATATGGGGCACAGATAAGGTTAATGGTCTCAGTCTTTTTATTGGGGTAGAGGAGTCTGAAACTAGAGAGAATAGGGTTAAGGTGAGAGGGGAAAGATATAAAGGGGCCCTGAGGGGCAAGTTTTTCATGCTGAACGTGGTGGGTATTTGGAATGAGCTGCTAATGTAAGTGGTAGAGATGGTTACATTTACAACTTTTAAATGATATTTGGACAGGTACATGGATAGGGGCCAAATGCAGTCAATTGGGATGAGCAGGTAAATTGATAGTTATGGACAATTTGGGCTGGAGGATTGGTTTCCATGCTGTATCATTCTGACTAAATTTGACTCCGGTCCTTGCAGACCCTGTTTTAGAATACTTTGAATTCTCTGCATGGTGAACTGTTACTGCTCAGTTAAGTTTAATCAGCAACTGGGCTATCCCAGCCTTTGGGTTTGGGAGTGCCTTTTTCAGGTTGGGGCAAAAGATTGGGCCGGTATTATTGCTGGCTCTTCTGTCCTTGCAGTTTGTCAGCATACAACCTGCTATGATGTCAAACTGCATACATTGCTGTTATGAGCAAAATTCTGTTAAGTACTGAACCCATCTTTCTCCAGATGGGTGCCTTTATGCTGATTACTGCTCATATTACCCCCAATCATTTGCCTAAGCCTTCGACTTCAATCGCCTCTGTTTTCTCACTCTCTCAATTTTTTTTCCCTCATGCAATCTTTTCAAGATCAGTTTTTCCTTGATCTCTGTTGTAGTGGGAGATTGCAGAGGAAGGGCCTACTATTTTACCAAACAGGGTCCCTTGTAGACATGAGTATGAATAACAGTATACAGCTGAGAAACTAAATTCCGGTAGTCATCACTCAGGAATATTTGACTCTCTTCCATTGCTCAGCAGAAAATTTACAAGTCCTAGCATTGTATGTCAGTGTTA
>JARFYF010000063.1:88351929-88364477 GCA_030265395.1 Rhina ancylostomus
TGTCTACCTGCACTGCACTTTCTCTGTAACTGTAACAATATATTCTGCATTTAGTTTTTTTTTCCTTTTGTACTACCTCAATGTACTTGCATACAGAATCTGTTTGGATGGCATGCGAGCAAAGCTTTCCACTGTATCTCAGAACATGTGACAATAATAAACCAATTACCATTATGCTTGAGCAGCCTTCAAAATAATGAGCTGTCTTCCTAAATTGGTACCAACAATGCTTAGGAGAGGAAGAGCCAATTTCAGGAGGCTGCAGCCAAGTCCAGGGACATTGGGAATCTTAAGTAACCAGTGCTCAACATTGACCAAAAGAGTCAAAGCCTGATACACCATGAATTGAGTGAGAACTACATTCTTTAATTGGCAATACTAAGAAAGAGAATAACCAGCAGGAACAGACACAGCTTTGTGCAAATCTGTATACAACTTTCACAAAAAAAATGCTGTTTGCTGAGAAGAATCAGACATCCACATCCTAGAGAGCTGCTTACCTTGTTTCTTTATGCGAATACCTCCATCACTCATCTTCTCCCACAATCCATAGCACTGATAACCCTTCTCACAGACAATGGTGCCATTTTCCTGGTTGATGCGTTCTTTACTGATGCCATGCTCCTCAGAATGTGTAAACGAATCTTTGAAGGCACAGCGCCTCTCATTACTCTGGGCAGCTGGAATTGAAAATAAAAATGAAGACTGAGACAAACATTCTAACTCATAGACTGTTAAATATTTCATGGAGGTATTTGCTCTGAATTTTACAGTTGCGTAGAAGGAATCCTTCTGAATGACCAGAAGTTTGGATCAACACAAGTTAATTATGGAACAAGTAATAATGCAACTGGAAAGGAAAGGAGGCAGTGGGAGGGATTATGGTTGTTGGGGAAGGAGACTTAGTGCACAAAAAGGAACCAGATGCCTCTTCACAAAGCAGAACACTTGAGGTACTTACCACAGGATCAAGTTTGTGAGATAGCAATTCAATTGCTTTGTTATTTAAACAAAAGAAACTATTTCTGTTCCAACTTACTTTGTCCTTCAAAAATATTCCAGAGATAAAATTGCTCAGCTGCAGAATTACAGAATGCCAGCAGCCTTGTATCATCTATGAGTTTATCTCGCAAGGGTACAGACTATCTGAATAACTTCACAAATGGCAATTCAAATCAAATGGAAGGTAGAAATAGGAGGCCATGCAATTTGATGACAGCTAACCTTCACCACTCTAGTTTGATACTCTTGTTCAACAAAGATCTCTCATGTCTAGAAGGTACCATTTGAAAAAGAGTTGCATTTATACAATGCCTTACATCAAAACAATCCAAAACCCTTTACAGCCGATAAAGTGCTTTTGAAGTGCAGTCAAAGTTGTAATTTAAGAAACATGGCAGCCAATTTGCACTCAGCAAGCTTCCACAAACACCAATAAGTAGTGACCAGCTACTTATTTTTATTCAGTGATACTGACTGAGAGAAAGCACTGGCTAAGATACCAGGGAAAATCATCAAAAGAGTTCTATTAATGGAACCCATTATGTCCACCATGATGTGTACCCCTGGATCTGTAAAACTCCTCTAATACTTCACTAGGGTGTCAGTCCACATCCTTGTGTTCAGATCCATGGAATGGGACTTGAATCACAACCTTGGACACAACCAGAGACGAGCGTGCTATCCAACTGAGCTACAACTGAAACCTAATGAGTACAAAATGCCTTGAGAAGGAGTCCCAGATTTCTACTATCCTTTCCATGAAAGGGTGCCTCCTGATTTTGCTCCAAAGTGGCAGGCACATGTGGTTACTTATTCCTGATTCTCCCACAAGAACTGATTACTACAGACAATATCCTTGTATCAAAACATTTCAACATTTTAGTCACCTCAGATAGGTAAGCACTTAAATATCCCATTTTCATGGCAATGCACTACAAAGTTTACACCACCATTCAGATAAAATAACCCTTTTAAATCCAATCTTATCCAGGTGAATCTATACTGTACCCTATTTAATTTATCCTTCTAAAAATGCTGTAGTAGCCATAACAAAATATGGTCTAGTCTGAATATAGTTCTGTACAAGTGAACCTAACTTCCACTATTCCGCACCTTGATACAAAGACCAACATTCTAATGGCCTTTTGATAGGTTTCAGTACTTAGTTTCAATGATTTGTGTAGCAATCAAACTTCTTTACTCCTCTACAGTTCCTAATTTCAGAATTAGATTTATTATCACTGACTTAGATGACGTGAAATTTGTTGTTTTAAAGCAGCAATACGTTGCAAAGACATAAATTACTCTAAATTATTAAAAAAAGTGCAAAAAAATTAATAACAAGGCAGCATTTGTGGGTTATTCAGAAATCTGATAGAGGAGGGGAAGAAGCTGTTTCTGAATCATTGAGTGCAAGTCTTCAGGCTCCTGTACTTCCTCCACGATGGTAGTAATGAGAAGAGGACATGCCCCAGATGGTGAGGGTCCTTAGTGAAGTGAGGCCCCACCTCTTGTAGATGTCCTCAATGTTGGGAAGGGTTGTGCCTGTGGTGGTGGTGGTGGCAGAGTCTATAATCTTTGCAGCCTCTTGTGATCCTGTGTATTGGAGCTTCTGTACCAGGTTCTGATGCAACCAGTCAGAATGCTCTCCACCGTACATCTACAGAAATTCGTAAGGGTCTGTGGTGACATACTGAATCTCCTCAAACTCCTAACAAAGTAGAGCCACCAGCATGCCTTTTCACCATTGAGAAAATATTATCTTCTTGGTTCATTGTGGATGACCTCATACTTTCTAATATTAAACTTCATTAGCATAGCTTTGAGCATTTATTCAATCAAACCAGGATAAATCAGTCAATCCTGATCCTTTGTTCACCTATTGTCCAGATTTAAACAACTTTAATTATGCTAAAACCTGCCTGTTTTCCCCTCTATAATCCAGGGGGAAGAATTCAACTACTGGTCCATATTAAAAATCATCTGACTATAGGTAAACAATAGATGAACCCACATGACATTCTGTTCATAAACATTGCCTGGTAGGATTCAGGATGGGTAACAGTTGACTATAATCATTGTATAGAGTCAAAGACAGATACAGTACAGAAACATGTTCTTAGGCCCATGGAGTCCACATTGACCATCAACCACACATTTCACACTAATTTTACATTAATCCCATTTTTTATTCTTCCTACATTCTCATCAACTCATCTAGGTTCTACTACTCACCTACACACTGGGGATAATTTACTGTGATCAATTATACTACCAACTCACCTATCTTTTTGGATGTGGGAGGAAACCAGAACACCTGGAAGAAACCCACACGGTCACAAGAACAATGTATAGACTCCACACAGACAACACCTGAGATCAGGGTTGAACCCAAGTCTCTGGCACTATGAGGCAGTGGCTCTACTAGCTGTGCCACTTTGCTAAGTAGCTTTTAAAAAAAACAAACAGCACCTCCCATTCTCAAATCCATACCTAAATCAATGCAATCATAATTTTCTTTTGGAAAACATTTCCAGTGAACTAAAAGGACATTTAAGTTGATTCAATCTTTTTTGTCAATCAGGAACCTGATCATTGGCACTGAGGCTAAACTACGATCTACCTGGCTGAGAGCAGGAGAAGGAAAACTTGCTTTCGCAACTTTAAAGGAAATAACAACAGATAGTTTCCTAAGTTTTGGCCTATTTTCTTCAATGCTGTTTCTTTTATCAAAAACTGATTATTAGTTTGGGGTGATCTGTTCTAGGATTGGAAGAACACTTGCTGCAGATCTTTGAGGTGGTTTACTACGAGAATGGTTCCTCAACAATGTTGCATAGATAGATAATGCAACTGCTGGAAATCAAACACATTATTCATTGGTGTTGAAATGTAGCACAAATGTTGTATAGCTGAAATGTTAGCTTCTTCAGTTGGAACAACCTTTGGCTGGAATGAAATGTCTACAAAGAACTCCAAATATTTTCCAGAATCCAAAAGTTAGAGCCAGAATGTGTTGACATTTTTGCCTCTTAACAGGTCCTGAAAAAGGGTCCTGGCCCAAAACGTTGACTGCTTGCTTTTCTCCACGGATGCTGCCTGGCCTGCTGAGTTCCTCCAGCATCACTGTGTTTTTCATCTTGATTGCAGTATCTCCAGTCCTTTGTTTCTCAAGTATTACAAGTCATTCATTTGACCCATCAGGTCTTTAATATCATCTTATTTCACAAGTTTAATTAATAATTTCATTGGGTATCACATTAATGTATTTGCCTTTTTGGGAGTTGCCTGCCACATGTTATGAAGGTGGTGGTCCATATCTCATTGTGATGCTGCTAATCCAGTTTTGTTTGTTAGAAATTAAAATGATTCACTCAGGAAGTTGCAGCCTTTTTATTCTGACACATTGCTGGATGCCAATTCCAGAATTAAATCAAGCTCTTTTTCAAACTCCTTTGGTAAAGTCATCTACCTAAATACTTTTTGGTTGCCTTATATTTCCTCAGTCATAGAACATAGAATATAGAACAATACAGCACAGGAACAGTATGCCTCATTTATCTATCCAACCTCAATTGTGTCAGTCACTCTCTTAAGCAACCTGTTCACTTGTTTCATGCAGGAGTTGACATAGCACATAGAACAGCAGATACATGACCATGCTCTTCAGCCCAAGTCTTCGCTGATCATGAAACCAATCTAAGTAATCCCAACTGCCTGTACTTTGTCCATATCCCTCCATTCCTTGTCTGTTCATGCGTCTGTCTAAATGCCTCTTAAGCATTGCTTCTACCACCTCCACTGGCATTGCATTCCAGGCACCTACACTCTCCGTGTAAAAAAACTTGCTTTGCACATCTCCTTTAAACTTTCTCCCTGTCCCCTTGAACTTGTGCCCTCTAGTATTTGACACTTCTACCCTGAGAAAAGACTCTGACTTCCCTATTTATGCCTCTCATAATTTAATATACTTCTATCAGTCTGTCCCTTAGCATCCTTTGATTGAGAGAAAACAATCCAAGTTTATCCAACCTCCCCTTATAGCTAATACACTCGAATCTATGCAACATCTTGGTGAACTCCTCCTGTATCCTCTCCAAAGCCTCCACATTCTTCCTGGAGTGTGGCAACCAGAACTGCACACAATATTCCAAATGTGGCCTAACCAAAGTTTTATGAAGTTGCAGCATGACTTCCCAACTTTTGTACTCACTGCTTCAATCGAAGAAGGCAAGCATGCTGTTCACTTTCTTTACCACCCTTTGTGCTGTCAATTTCAGGGAGTTATGGACTTGTACCCCAAGATCCCTCTATACATCAATGCTCCTAAGGGTCCTGACATTTACTCTATACTTTCCTCTTGTGTTTGACCTCCCAAAATGCATCACCTCACACTTGTTTAGATTAAACTCCATTTGTTGAATATTTTATTTACAAAGGGAAATTACTTTTGCATGCAAATTATCTTGATGACTTAAAAGTTGTAAATCTGTAGTTCTTTTGCTAAGTACAGTTACATATTACAAAAAAATTGAATTTTAATGTACAATTTTTTGTTTTCAAGAGGACACAATGAAAAATTAATGTGAACAACTGGAAGGAATTGCAAAGAAGAGATCATGTTTATAATAGCAAAACAAAGCTGAAATTTCCCTTATTACAATTATACTTTAGTTACAAAAGAAACTCCAGTAGGAGATGAAGGGGTGACCTTATAGAGATGTATAAAATCATGAGGGGCATAGAGAGGGCTAATGCGCACACAGTCTTTTTCCCAGGGAAAGGGAATCAAAAACTAGAGGGCATAGGTTTAACATGAGAAGGGCAAAATTTAAAAGGGACCTGAGGGGCAACTTCTTCACGCAGAGGGTGGTGCGCACATGGAACAAGCTGCCAGAGAAAGTAATTGAGGTGGGTATAATAATGACATTAAAAGACATTTGGATAAGTACATGGATAGGAAAGGTTTAGTTGGATATGGGCCAACATCAGCAAATGGGACTAGCTTAAGTGGACACCTTGGCCAGCATGGACGAGTTGGGCCAAAAGGACTGTTTCCATGCTGTATTACTCTATGATTCTATGGCTCTATGACTCTATAAACTTCATTTCTCTTCCCTTTAGCCCTTGATTCCCTTAATGCCTAAAGAAAATAATTGAGATAGCTTACTCAGGATGAACAATGGATTACTATAATACCTTTGCATTTGCATGTAAAGTGTTTATTAGCAGACACAATCTCTTCAGAGGATGATTAAAGGCAGTGATGATAACAATAAACTGCATTTATTTCATACTGTTAATGTACTACAACATTCCAAAGTGTTTCACAGGCATAGTATCAAACAAACTATATCAAGAAATCACATAAGAAAATATAAGAACAAAGAGATAGGTTCTAAGGTGTACAATGAAAGAGGAAACAAAGACAAAGTCTTCAAAAGGCTTAAGGAAAGAATTCCAGAACTTAGGATATCGGCGGCTGATAGTACATTCAGCTATGGTGGAGTGATTGAACTGGGGCTGAAAACGGGGCTGGAAATGGAAGAATGCAGCTATCTTGGAGAGGTATTAGGCTAGAGGAGTTTAGAGAAAAAGGAAGGGGTAAGGCTGGGTAGAAATTTGAAAACAAGAATGAGAATCTTAAATTAAATTTGCCTTTTTAAGCACATTCCAAAGTAACTCACTGAGTACTGATGAACGATGATCTGGAAAGGCACCTGGAAAGCCAAGTTAATTTGACAGTGCTCAGCTGGCCACTGAATGTTCATTTTGAAGATGTGCCTCTGCAGAATTCTATTACATGGGGGCAACTACAAATTCAGCCTTAAGCAGCTATTAAACTCACCACACACTCCAAATATATATGCCACAGGTCTGATTTGTGGGATGCAGGGGATGGAATTATATGTGGCATAGGGAAGAGAGGCCCAGTGGTTCTCGGAAATGTCTTGACATTTGTGTAGGTGTGAATGGGTGGTTCATGGCCGGGGCAGACTCAATGGGCTGAAGTGCCTGTTTCTGTGCTGCACCTCTCTAAAACTCGATGACTATCAACGGGAAAGACATCTGGCATCATTTCCTATCTGGCCTCTGTGACTTCAGATCCACTCATGAGTGACTCTTAACTGCCTCCTCAGATCATAGGCAATTAGGGATGGACAATAAATACAACATTGCCAGAAAAATCCACATTTTGTGAGTCAATGAAAATAAAAACTGTGGAAAGTTTTTCACTGGTAGTTGCCAGGCAAGGGCATTAAGGATTTCCAGATCAAGGTAGAGTTATGAGGCATTGATGGAACTGAAAGAAGTAGGCTCCAAAGCATAAATGGCGATTTCATGTTCCTAAATTCCTGCTTCTGCTTTTGATGAAAGGATTACTCAGACCAGGGCTAGATATTAATTATTTGTGATTCTTCTGATATCCCTTCATTCCCAAAGTCACACTTTTGTTTTATTCAGATTCATAAAGATAGTGATATCTGCCTTGGATGCTAGAAGAGCTGATTGAGATAGTTACAGCCTTATGCTAAACAACTACAGGAAAGTTCAACAACCTTTTCACCATCTGAGCCCTGGAATAATAGCTATAATTGAATACAGCAGCAATGCATCTGTAGGTGCTTATTGCTTTTTTGATCTGGACTGACAGTGCAAGTTAAAATAAAGGAAAAATGGAAATTCAATGACAGCTGTGGCGCATAATAAGTAAATTGGTTACAATTTGCTGAATGACTTCTTTATCAGTATAAATTCATCTCCCCCAGAAAATATGCACTTACAATTATGATGTTTATAATGCCTTCGATGATGGCTACACAAGTGAAACAATCATTGATAATGATACATTGCTGGAAATGATTGTGCCTATGGTAATCTGCAAAGCTAATAGGCTAGTTTTTTTGTCCTGTTTGTTGCCATACTCTATAAGCAGTGCTTTTCTCAACTGTAGTGGCACAACTCCAGTCCCAAATCAATGTTAGAAAAGCAGTTCATCATGATTGCTCATGTTATTTTCATCATAAGGGGTAGCACATAATTAATAACCTTATGGTACTGGTTGGGTTATCTACTTGACTGGTGACTTTTTTAGATTTAAGCAAGCCGTATTTAGATTTGGTTATTTCCTAGAATGTACCCCTTCATCTGAATAGCTCAGTTTCAAGAGAGCGTCAAGTAGTTTTTCTAAACAGTACATGAACATTTGGTCCCTGTTTTGGACATATGATTCAGACAAATGTCTCATTGGAATTGAGTTTATCAAAATAACAAAGAATATTTTGTTTTATTGTAAGTGAAACTGATTATTGTATCCACAACAAAACTGCAGAAGCCAATAGCAACACCATTACTACCAACAGCTTCTCAAGGATAACTAGGAGCAGATAAAGAATGCCAGGACTCCAACATGCCTGGAATCAGTATTAAATCCTTGTATTGATATTGCATTCTAACAAAGAAAAATGATTCAAGGCAGCTAAGTAGAGCACGGTCAATAGAAAAAGAAACTGAGAGTGAGCCAGAGAAGGAAATATCATGCTTGATGCACCTTGATAAAAGAACTGAATTTGCCATTGTATAGGAGCATTTACAACTCATTGTTAAGGCTCTTCTGACTACAAAGGCAGCATAGATATGTCCCTTCAGATGTATTCTGGCACATGTAATATGCCCTCCAAATACTTGGCCTCCAGTGATTGCTGGTCATGGCCAACATCCCTTATGGCTGCCACATCTAAAATTAGTGGCTTCTAAAGATTCCCTCTTCCTTATCCTAACTGGAAGCCCATGAATGACTGCATATTCTCACAGTATGGTCTTTGATATAGAGCCAGGAGTGTTTTTCCCAATCAGGTGGATCTCATACAGCCATCAATGACCCAGTTTAACTATCCTGCCTTCCATTCTCCTTCCTATCCCACTTTTGGCTTCATCAAGGGTAGCTGCCAGTGGGGTCGGTATCCTGAACTTCATCTGCAGAAATAGTTAAGCTGTTTCTGTTGATGTGACACATGCCATCAATTCACCTATGCTTTCTTGGGCTTCCATGTTAACGTGAGCTTCCATTTTGGCAAAAACAGGCTCATGTTGAATATGAACACCTTCAACAGAATTTTGTAGTGGTGTGTTTTTAATTCATTCACGTCATCAGCATTCATTACTTATCCTTACTGCCCCGAGAAGATCATAGTGAGCTGTGTTCCTGAACCACTGCAGACTGTATGGTGAATATACCCACATATGTTATTAGGCATGGACTTCTGATATTTTATTAGACTTCAATTGCTCCCTAATTGGCTGCAAGAAGGAAAGAAAGATGTGCATTTCTAACTCAGCCTCAGGATGGCCAAAGTGTTTCATAACAAATGGACTATTTTTTAAAAGTGGATAGAAAGATACCTTTATTGGTCACACATACATTGAAACACACAGTGAAATACATCTTTTTGCGTAGAGTGTCCTGGGAGCAGCCCACAAGTCTCACCACACTTCTGGCGCCAACATAGCATGCCCGCAAGTTCCTAACCCATACATCTTTGGAATGAGGGAAGAAACCTGAGCACCCGGAGGAAACCCATGCAGACACGGGGAGAACATACAAACTCCTCACAGACAGTGGCCGGAATTGAACCCAGGTCGCTGGCGCGATAATAATGTTCTGCTAACCACTACACTACCGTGCCTGCCCCCTACACTATAGTGCATGCCCTCTATTTTCAAAGTGTAATTGGTTATTGGTTTATTACTGTCACATGTACCGAGATACAGTGGAAGGCTTTTGTTTGCATGACATCCAGACAGATCATTCCATATGTAAGTACATCAAGATAGTACAAAAGGAAAACAGAATGCAGGGTATGGTGTTGTAGTTACAGAGAACGTGCAGTGCAGGTAGACAAATAAAGTGCAAGGGCCACATTGAGGAAGCCTGAGAGATCAAGAGCTCATCTTTAGTGTACAAGAGGTCTATTCAAGAATCTGATAACAACAGGATAGAAGCTCTCCTTGAGCATGGTGGTATGTGTTCTCAAGGTTTTATAATTTCTGTCTGATGGAAGGGGTAAGAAGAGAGAATGACTGGAGTGGGAGGGGTCCTCGATTATGTTGGTTGTTTTCCTGAGGAAGCGGGAGTCAATGAGTCAATGGAAGGGAGGCTGGTTTGCGTGATGGACTGGGCTGTGTTCACAACTCTCTGCAAGTTCTTGCGGTCTTGGGCAGAGCAGCTGCTATACCAAGTTGTGGTGCATTCAGATAGGATGCTTTCTGTAGTTCACTTTTTCCACTGTTGTAAGAATACAACAGTCAATTTGTGCAGTGTAAGTTCCAAAAGCAACAGTGAAATACTTGCAATAAGCCACTGGTCCTCCTTGAACTAGAGCCAGAGGATCTTCAACCTGAGAGAACAAAATCTTGATTTTAATATCACATCGGTAAGACAGCACATCTAATAGTGTAGCACTCCTTTATAATTGTAGCTTCAACCAATATTGCACTATTAATAATAATGGACATTACTTTCCAATCTTAGTGCACCATCAGAGTTTACACTCACTCTGACATTCACCCAGGAATTTTTTTTCCTAGAATTTCAAAAGGCAATCAGGATGCACAACTGTTTAAGTCATCAGAGATTCTTAGCTGTGTTGTGCACTCTTTCCTTGCTTTGTCCTAATTATTATTCCCTCACTAAAGTACTTGAGTCGCAGTTATTGGTCACAGATAAACACAGCCTAATAGACAATGGCTTTTTGTTGTTAGTTCCCAAAACCCTTTTTTCCCCGTCTACATTCTTAGAACCAAACACTCATTAATGATCACTTAAAAAGAAAAGATGTACTGGCTCATAAAATAATGAACTGGCATTCTGGTCCCTGGGACATTTATTGAGTTATATTGAAATTCATCAAACTAAATGAAAGCACAGCACACACTTGGCCTGAGATTCTATAATGCTTTCATGCAAATCACTTTCCTTGTAAAATTTTGGTAAATTTTATTGCAATAATTTATTCTCTTGTGACCTTCTAGCTAATCAGCTTTCAATCTTTACTTGGTTAAATGATTTTGAATTCTACCAAATCAATAAGAAATCAATAGTGGGGGTAATGGGGTGCTGGGGTGAAAATACATAAGCTACATAAAACAAATGGGGCTGCAATTTGGACCAATTAGTATCTCTGATTCTGACCATTCCATTTCCACAAGACATTTATGTTTCATCTAATGTCATTTTCAGTCCAGTCAGCAATGTTCTCAGAGCTGCTTTTTATAGACACTATAGATGTGAGTAATGCAATTAAACTGGAATGGAGAACTTGGTGTCAATTTAAAGAACTTCAAGAAACTTTGCAGAGAAGTGCAAGGGGGAGCCAGACTTATTGGATGGTTCCTTCAAAAAGATGGCATAGTCTTGTTGAATTCTTTCTATGCTGTATTTTGCTATTTCATGTTGGGATCAATGTTTAAAACTCCTATGCCAAAATTAGGTGCAACCTACCTGTTACCAATTGTTCTGTGAGATTTATGGCTTCTCTATCTAGCTGAGGAGGATGAAGATCTAGAGGCAAGGTGCAAATGATCAATGCTGAGTGTGTGCAGATACATAGTGGAGCAGATATAGATTTGGACTGTACCCTTTGTAGGTTGGTGGATTCCTCAAATCCCTTGAAGATGCCAGTTGCTACTGATAAGCAGACAGTTGTTGCATTTTAATGACTATTTTTAAGAACTAGCTAAGAGAAGCAGGAATTGTCTATGCCATTATGGCCTTACATCTTGAGTCTGCTCCAAACTTTCACCACCCACAACTTACCTAAAGACAATACTGGCCCAGGCAGTGAAAAGCAATAAGATTTCAGCCATCAGTTTGATCCTTGTCTGAGATTTTTGTTAATTCAAACAAGCGGTGGGTTTGAATTCGGAATAATTCTTGACAATGGCTTTGCTGTTAGTCCTTTTGCTGTTGAGTCAAAGATTATGGGATGAGTTACACTCCAGTAACTTGAACTAAAAAATCTAGTTTGAAAGTTTACTGTAGTACTGTGGGTGTGCTACACTATCAGAGGTGCTAACCTTGTGAGCAGATATTTGAATTTAGGCCTTATCTGCTGTTTCAGGTGCACTTAAAAGATCCCAGTGTACCGTTTTGAAGAAGAACAAACCAATTAAGTCCAGTATTCTGGGCCAATATTTATCTCTCAATCAAGATGACCAAAGAAAAACCCTGATATTCTGGACATCAACAGGCAAGTTCATGCTGAAGATTAGCTCCTGCAAGCTGCAGTGCTTCTGTTCGCAGGTTCCAGATTTCTGCACCCATGCACTGCGGGTTGGATATAAGGAACATGCTGGGGGTCAGATAGCGATGCACTGAGCCCAGCAGCAGGTCCATAGCATCCTGAGCTGAGGGGCTGGATACATTTTGACTCTGCCTCTTAGCTTTATGTCAGAATGGCAGATGCATCTGGTGTAGCCTGTTTATCCGAATGGAGTTACTGACCTTCGTTAATGGGTATGTGACTTTATTATTTCACCTTACTTTA
>JARFYF010000063.1:88517079-88527279 GCA_030265395.1 Rhina ancylostomus
TTCTATATTGACAATATAACAGCAAAATTGGATCTATTTGCATTTATTGCTGAAACAAAAATAGTGTATTAAGACAGTTTCACCCAGATTAGTGGGTGTTCATTTCTCGGTGCAGTTGTGCCCATACATGATGCACTTTAGTGTGTCTGACATTTCATCCATGTCAATCACACATCTCATGAGGTGACAGCCTCCATTGTCAGCATAAATTGGAGCTTTGACTGTGATCTACAAACTTTGTATATCAGTCACAAAAGTTAGAAGCACTTGCGCAACAATCATCAATAAGATGCCAATTGTAGGCTCTGCATTGTGACTTTGATAGGTTGTACACATCAGTTTTCAGGGATCAGAATTAAGGAGACCACATCAGTGGCACTTGCTTCACCTGCTTGTACAAGTCAAATCTGAGTTGTTTGCTTTGACCAGCCCACATCTCACGATGGTTTGGGACCATTCACAGCTGCAGTGCCATTTGGGGAAGACTGTAAAGTGAGGGGTGCCCAGGCATATAGAGATTGCCATGATTTCCCTCACCTCCTTGACAGTCATATACAGAACAGGTTGAGCATAGCCAGAAAGGGAGAAGTCCAATATCTGGCTAGAGTTTCTAATCCCAGCTATTACACAACATTTCTAACTAGAAAACCATGAATTTATAGCATGCACTGGCTGGATCAGGCAGACATTCTGCAGACAGCAACATTGTAGTGAATATGCAATGCCACATTTAATTCCATTCAGAGAAATGAACTGAATGACATGAACAGTGAAATGAATCATTTCAAACAGCTCAGCTTAAAGAAGAATAACAAAATATACACTACTTTAGATACCTTTATCTCGCCTAGTCCACATTCAATGGCCTTGGGAAAGGAAACACAATGAAAATACATCAGCCATCTGGCAGCAGAGTCAGTGGAAAGCTGGAACATAAAACCAGGAAGATGAAGTTTTTGAGACTGATGCAGCAGTAGTCTTGATCTGGCTCTCCAGCATTGGCTCATGGGACGTAAGTCAGTATATCTCTATCGCTAAAAGCCTCGCATCTCTTTTTATTATTTTAATTAAAAATTCCTCTAAAGTTGAATTACTTACAGTTTGGTTGGAATCCTGAACCAATTAACCCACTGTCCTCCCCTGTCTCAGTTTGATATTAAAATTGTATTTATTTGCAGGGACCATTTTTAGTTCACACCTTCAAGATACCATTCATTACGAATTTGCAAAATAGTAACCATCTTGTATCTCATAGCAAAGGAATGTATAAAAAAAGATAAAGAGTAAATATTATTTGTATTATTGGTGCATTAATGAAAGGGGATATAAATTAATAGTGAAAGGATAAATAGGGGGATTGGAAAAACATGTTTCATGCAATGGATTATTCAAATTTTGATTCCATTACCACAAGGAGATATTAGTAAAGAGATAGTAATAAATTGAAATAAATGCTGAGGAAAACATTAAAGGTATGGAAAAAGATTATGAAAGTAGGATTCAATTCTTCTGATAAGGAGCTGCTCCTGAGATCGATATGAAGAGTGAAATAGTAATCTTCGTAATGATTTTACAAAAATATATATGCACCCTATTTGTAAAACATTGCATTAAAAACAGACTTATGACTACCCAAAGGATAGCAATATGAAGAGCAAAGTTATTAATTATGAAAGATATATTCAATTATGTGGTAAATCTGCACATTATTGCAAGAACCTTTTGCCCCCAGTAGAAATTTGTTGAAGCTTATTCCTGCCCTGGCCACAGCTACAATTCCACCATGCAATGTCAAGGAGTTTCTGATACAAAATCAAATCAGTGTGTTGATGTTAATTCCACTGCATGAATTTGCACATCACATTACACAGCCGAGTTCATTTTTCAGGCCCCAGAATCAGGAATTGCATTTTGTGTTTCTATTGCAGCTGACATGTCATTGCAAAAATACTATTTAGCTCTCAGTTAAACTATCTTAAATTTTGCTATTTTTCCATGTCATGGTCTTGACACAGTGAGCACACCTTTTCCCAATTGTGCAGTATATCCAAATTATGTTAGAATATCAATCAATTATATTCCAATATTTTTGTTGAGTGGTTAATTGTTAATGTTCCTCAGGGGTAAACTATGATGCATGCAAGCAGTCTGACACAATTTTTGAGTGATAACAAAAGAGTCAATGACAAGGTAAGATAAGATCTTTATTAGTCACATGTATATCAAAACACAGTGAAATCCATCTTTGCGTAGAATGTTCTGGGGGCAGCCCGCAAGTGTCGCCACACTTCCGGCGCCAACATAGCATGCCCACAACTTCCTAAACCTGTACGTCTTTGGAATGTGGGAGGAAACCAGAGCACCCAGAGAAAACCCACACAGACACAGGGAGAACGTACCAACTCCTTACAGAGAGTGGCGGATTCCACCCTGCATGAAAGCACTGAACTTTCTGCTGGTCTTGAGAAAATTATGAATATTGAACGGGATTCAAATAAAGCACAGTTAAGTTTGCAGAAAAATAATTATTTCCATTTGGATCTAGGATCATTTATAACCTTATGAACACTGATTAAGAGTCATTATGATTAAATGACAAGATATTTAAAACCGGAGTGCATTGGAACTTCTTGCAGAGCATGGTGTATCTCTGGAATTCTCTACCCCAGAGGGTTGTGGAGGCTAGATCATTGGAGGTATTTAAAGAGGAATTTGATAAATATTTGAAAGGTTGGGAAATTGAGGACTGTGTGGAACTAGCTCAGATACAGAGAGGAGGCCAAGGGCAGAGCAGCCAGACACCTAGGATCATAAGAAAATAGGAGCAAGGCAGGCTTGAGGGGCAGAATAGCCTACTCCTGCTCCTATTTTCTTATGATCTTATGTTCAATAAGTGATGTCTGAAATATTTAGAATCTATATCAGCTCAAACTCATGATAGACACACATATTGAACAAGTAGTACAATGAAAATTGTACTATAGTGAATGACCAGTACAGTGGGTAATTTAAAAGCTTACATGTTCAAACAGCTAATATGTTAAGGTCAAGTGGCTTCCTTTGTTGTTTTAATCTGGTATTCAAATGGAGGATGACTCTTTTCAGTGCCAGTTGGAATCAACATTGCCAAGGTCAGCCACCCGATGAACTGGAGGACTCCAGTGCACTTCTATCACTTTCTGCATAAATGAAGGTATAAGAAGAAATTCAATAACTGGTGCAAAAGTATTCACACTACAGATAAAGCACAGATATGGATTCTGAGGTCGTCATCATGTGACCCAAATATGATGTGAAGTTGAAATTAATGCACTAGTAGTTACATACGAATACAGATCCAGCTGGCTGATACTGTAAATTCATATTTCTGCGCAAATTGTAGGGTGCTCAATGAAACGGATAATTCTGCTGAGAAGGTAGTATCTTCTACAAGTAAATAATGTACCCTGATTAATCAGTGCAACATTTGAAACTGATTGAGTTCTTTTATCTTATGTGTAAACCAAAATTCAATGTAGATTGTTTATTTCCATCCATTGATGCCGTCTGATCTGCTGAGTTCCTCCAGAAGTTTGTGTGTGTTAAACCAATATTCAATATTCATATTGGTATTGGTTTATTATTGTCAGTTGTACTGAGGTACAGTGAAACACTTGTCTTGCGTACCATTCGTACAGATCAATTTGTTATACAGTGCATTGAAGTAGTACAGAGTCCACTGAGGTAATACAGGGTAAAAATAATAACAGAATACAGAATAGAGTGTCACAGCTATGGGAAAGTGCATTGCAGGTAGACAATAAGGTACAAGGTCAAGAGTTAATCTCATTGTATAAGGGAACCGTTCAATAGTTTTATCACCGTGGGATAGAAGCTGTCCTTGATCCTGATGGTATGTGCCCCCAGGCTCCTGTATCTTCTGCCTGATGGGAGAGGAGAGAAGAGAGAATGACCCAGGTGGGTGGGGTCTTTGATAATGCTGGCTGCTTCACTTTTTGAGATGAAAATCTCACTGGAGACAAACATTGCATTGTGCACTGCCGTTGACATCATTTGAAGGAGTTTTATACCATTGCTAGAGAGAATGAAACTCACACCAAAAATGAGAAGACATGTTTCACACCCAGAATGTGCACAAAATTGCGCTGCTCTAGTTAATCCAATTTCAAGCACCACAGTGATGTTTT
This sequence comes from Rhina ancylostomus, assembly GCA_030265395.1. Classification (NCBI taxonomy): domain Eukaryota; kingdom Metazoa; phylum Chordata; class Chondrichthyes; order Rhinopristiformes; family Rhinidae; genus Rhina; species Rhina ancylostomus. The sequence continues at coordinate 88,521,267 of JARFYF010000063.1, forward strand.
TCTTAGAGTTTCTGAAAGACTTTCTAACCTGAGGAAATATTAATATATATCATAAACAGTGATATATTTGTGTCTGCTGATGAAACAACAATACGTGAGGACACAGGTTCAAAATTCATTCTTGGTTATAGACACTAAACTTGAAAGGTAATATCATTTGAATGTTATAGTTTGCTTCTGAAATTCAGTTCTGTTTTACATGATAAGATGTCCTCAAGTGCTCTGCTACAAGATTATCAAACAGCCAAGGAAAGAAATATTGCAGCAGGTGATCAAAATGTTTTAAAAGTGGGAAAATGGAAGAGCATCTTAAAGGGGAAGAAGATGCAGAGATGGAGAAACTTAGGGAGAAAATTCCAGAGCTTCAAATCTTAGGTTGGGAATGGTGCAGAGATTAATATCAGGAAGAAAACAAAATTCCAAAAAACTGCAGATGCTGGAAATCTGAAATAAAAACTGAAAATACTGGAAGTGCCCAGTAGGTCAGGTAGCATCTGTGGAGGAAGAAACAGAGTTGATGTTTAAGTTTAAAAAGCTTTCAACAAAACTGGGTGGGATGAGAAAGAGGCCATAATTGCAGGAGCTCCGAGATCTCAGTGCGTAGCTGAAGTTTGATTACCTTCTGTCAATCTGAGGTGCCCAGGAATGTCAAGCAGGTTCTGAAACCCTGTTTGCTGGGGCAATGAACTTCTTTGCATTTTCCTCAGACCGGCCACTGCATGAGAGGGCAAAGTGCCATTTCTGAAAGCAGATGGTAGACACAGAGTTATTGCCACATTGCCCTAAAGACTCTTTATATTGAATTACAGAGAATTTGCAGGTTAGAATTTGGCCACTTGGACAATCGGGTCTATGCTCCATGAGTTTATGCTCTGTGTGATGCTCCCTTCATTCCTGCACACAATAACTGCATACATATGAACCACATAAAGTTTACCTGTGACCTTTGATGCAGGGTTGCATCAGGAACACGCAGTGTAAACAGCTAAACCAAACATTACTTTGTCAACATGATGTCCGTGAGTGAGGCCCAGTGTTCACTTCCTCTCTGTGACAGACTGGAGATGGATGTCCACAGCCATCTGGTATACTGCTGTCATAACTTGGCAGGGGATGTGGTGGAGTGGGGGGTGGTGGAGGCAGAGTGGGACTGAAGAAGGAGCATCTGAAGGACGGGATAACTGTGTGTTTGGAAGTGATGATGTACTTCTCCATCCCCCACTCTCTCAGAGCCTTGGGGACCAGGGAGACTGCAAAATCTGTCAGTGCTCAGAGGTTGCTTGGGCCTCCAGCCATATGGCCTCGCTCCTTCTTATTACGTGAGGTAAACTCCTTCAAGCAGAGAATAAGATGCCAAGTGCCAATTATCTGAAACACATACGGTGACAGTAAAGTCGAAAGATGTGGCCCAGAAAGGGTACACTGAAAATATACATGCAATTTGCCTCCACTGAATTCTTGTAAGGGTGTGAATGGAAATGAATGTTCTGCAGGTGCGAGTTAACATTACTAAACTCTCCCCATCAGCCAAGAAATACTTGTGGCACTTAAAGAAATTAATCCTAAATTTCCTCAACCTTCCCCACCACCCCCACCCTCACACCACCCCCAATCCCCAATTCCATTCCCAACTCCGGGCAAATAGAAATATGAGAATAAAATAAATAAGCTTATCGAAGAACAATGGCTGAATTACGCTGAATGAAACAATGGTGTACGTTCAAATCCCATAGCAACTGAGGAATTTAACTTCACTAAGTTGAATAAATGTGGATTTTTAAAAATACAATTTAATGCTGATCATGAAATTGTTGTAAGAAAACAGCAACATCTTCATCAGCACTCTGTAGGGGAGGAAACCAGTCTGCAGGATTACAATGATGTGGTTGGCCCTTAATTACCCTCTGAAGTGGCTAATGAGGGTGGCTCTCCACCATCTTCTAAAGAACATTCTAGGATGGGCAATACACTTTGGCCAAGCTAGCCATGCCCAGGGCAGAAACCAATTCCCTCATACATGGGAATCTATAAACTAAAGATCATAAGTGTAAGATAGCGACTAATAAGTCCACATGAGATGCATGGTTACCCAGAGAGTGGGAAGAGTGAAGCATGCTACCGCAGGGAATGGTTGAGTAGACTCAAAGGAAGCAAAAGAGAAGTTTCAGGTATTGATATGAAATGCAAAAACCTGCAGATGCTGGAAACTGAAAATGTTGAGAACACTAAATAGACCTTGGTCAGTGAACCTGCGGTTTTGAGCACTTGAAGACCCATCCAAGATTTCTGTTACAATAGACTTGGTCTTTCACAGGTGAAAATGTGTCACCTTAATTCCTCTTCCTGTCCGTCCTCTCTTGAAGTCGGGCTCATGAGGTTAATTACAATCCCATATGGACTTGTGGCTGGTGTGTGGAGGTTAGCAGAGCTCATTCAGCGCTGAAGGTAAGAGATGCTGTAATATTCTCTGGAAGTCTGTCTGCTTTTGGAAGATAGTTGGAAAGGTTTACAGTAGGCTTTAGTTACCAAGGCCAGCACAGAGACGATGGACTAAATTGCCTCTTTCAGTGTCATGAATCCAAAGTATCCAAAGTTTTTCTTTTGCTTATTTCAAGTCTACAGCCCAGAGAGAGGCCATACTGACTTGTTGGTTTATATTGTGGTTCCTACTCCACACAGAACTCCTCCCACCCCCTTCATCCAACGTTATCAATGCATATCTCCATCCTTTATCCCTCCTTTAGTGATCTAACTTTTCCTTAAACACATCTGTGCTGATTCTCTGTCATAGCAAGTTTCACATTCTCATCATTCTCTGAGTAGCCATATATCTGGTATGGATTTACACATGCTTATCTTGTGGATTTTGGATTCCCTTGTATGAGGGAAGCATTTTCTAAATTTCTTTATATTCATTCATAATACAGGGCCAGTTTATTTTATTAGTAATGTTTCAGCATAATATAAGTGTATTGCCATTCCTACTCAACAGCAGTTAACTTCATGATTGTAGCATTTGAAGAAAACTTCCTCTGCACTGAGGTTGTGTTCATTGATCTTTCTTTCTTCTGTTGATTATACAATAGCTGCTGAGTTGATTTTCCCACACAGATTAGAAAGTGGGGAAAAGTACAGAATGCATGGCAATGATTATACAAAGCACAACAAAATACAGTGGTGTCACTGGCATGGGTATTCCAATGTTCCATGGGAGAGCATATTTAACAGAGATAATTGTCAATTTTTAACGCTAATGTATTTCAAAATAGTGGAGCACCTCCTCCATGCTGAAATATATGCCAACTCTTCATGTGTGTTGTGATGAAAAGAATTTGGTGTTGTTAATGTTGAAGATGTTAGTTATGCCAAAGGAATAGAGTTGGCTTTGCAGCTTTCAATATATCAAGAGAATAACATAAGGGTTTTATTTTATATCACCTATGGCTCAGTCGGTGGCAGTATTGCCTCCTGAATCAGAAACTTGTGTTGGCCAAGCAATCCATTTTGCTTAAATGGAAGGATCCAATGCCCCCTACTACCTTCCAACGGTTCTCTCAAACTATATCATGTTTAAATTTAGAAAAAAATTAGGAGTGGTACTGTTGATCCTTCGCTTAAATTTGAAGACATTTGGAGTCCATTTATCCAATATTTTCACATGATGTAGATCCCCCTTCAATAACTTTTTAATTTAGAGGAACAGAGTTGACGACATAATATTGCTCTGTTTCTATTGAGAAATTTTGGCCCAGTTTTTCTTTGTTTTTTTTATTTTTGTGTGCTTAGTTTACATTGTTTATAATTTTCAAAAAATGTTTTAATATATTGATTTGGGGTTTATTTTTCTTTTTTTTCTTTTTTCTTTTTTAAAGTTATATAATAAATCTTTTTCTTTCCTTTCTTTTATACTGTTTTCATTAACTAAGGGATCATTGGACCTTGTTTTTTTTATATTTTATTATATGATTATCTAAGACTTGAGTGACATCCAGGTCTCTTTGTAACACATGTATGAATTTTGATGTTATATACCAATTTGTATTGATTTGAAACTAATAAAAAAGATTGAAAAAGAAAGAGAAGAAGGAGGTATCTCAGTGAGGTATTGAGCACCCTGAGGGAGGACAGACCACACTGAGGGAGCCCTGAGCAGATGGAGGGAGGTGTGATCACCCAGAGGGAGCACTGAACACATGGAGGGAGCTCTGAGCACACTGAAGGAGCACAGTACACTGCGGGAGCTCAGACCAAACTGAGGGAGCTCATTACACTGCGGGAGCTCAGACCACACTGAGGGAGCACAGTACACTGAGGGAATTTCTGAGTACACTGAGGGAGTTCTGAGCACACTGAGGATCAACAGGGAATCACTGTATGGTTACAGCACAGAGGAAGGCCACTCAGCCCATTGAGAATGTACCAGCTCTATGTAAGAACATTCCAGCTCATCTTCCTCACCTGCCTTCTCCCCATAGTTCTACCATTTCTTTCCTTTCAGGTACTTACCCAGATCTCTTGAAGGATGCCTCCACTATCCCTGGCTATGCACTCCAAATGTCAACCACTAGCTCAGTTAAAAACTGTTTCTTCATAGCACCTTCATTCATTTTGACCCTTCCACTAGCAACAGTTGCCTCCACCCACTCTACCTGTCCCCTTTGTTATTTTAAACAAATCTATCAGGTGTTCTTCAAACACCTTGGTTCCATGGGGAACAACTGCAGCTTCCTCAGTCTCTCTTTATAACGAAAGTCTACCATTTTGGTAAATCTTGTCTGCACCCTCCCTAAAGCCTTTACATCTTTCTAAATGTATGTCACCCACAAATGGACTCAATACTCCAATGATGGGCGAAGCAATGTTTTATAAATGTTCATCTTGACTTCTGGCTCCATTACAGTGCCTCTCTTTTTAAAGCCCAGAGTCTGGCAGCACTTTTAACTTTTTTTTCAACCTGTCCTACTGCTTTGATTGAAGTAAGCACACTTTAACTTCAGTTCTCCCTGTTCTTGTGCCCCTTTTAGAATTGTGCTTCTAGTTTATATTTCCTCTTCTCATTCTTCCTACCAAAACATAACACTTCATATTTCTCAGCATTAAATTCCATCTACCCACCCATTTCACCAGCCTGTCTAAATCTTTTTGAAGTCTATTACTATCCTCCTCACAATTCACGATGCCTCCAGATTCGGTGTCATCTGCAGATGTATCTTGTACATCCACGTTCAAATCATTAATATATATTAAGCAAAGCAATGGTTCTGTACCAACTCCTAGGAACTTCCATCCAGTTCAATAAACAACATTTCACCACTACACTATTGTTTCTTTTCACACAGCCAATTTTCTATCCATGCTGCTATACCCTCTCTTGTGCCTTGCCCTTCAATCTTGATGACAAGCCAATTATGTGGCAGCTTATTGAATGTCTCTTAGAGTCCATATATAATACATCATCCCACTTCCTTCATCAAACCTCTCTGTTATTTCATCAAAAAACTCTATCAAGTCAGTTAGATACAATTTATTTTTAACACATCCATGCTGGCTTTTTCTAATGAATTCACACTTGTCCAAGAGATGGTTAATTCTGTATTTGATTATTGTTTCTGAAACTTTCCTTACCACTGAGGTTAAAATGACTGGTATCTAGGTACTGGATTTATCCCTAGTCCTTTTTATGAACTATGGTGTAAATATTTCCAATTTTCCAGTTCTAGAGCATTTCCTCTGAATCTATGCATGTTTGGAAGACTATGGCTAGGCTCTCTGCAATTTCTTTCTTCGTGACCATCAACAACTTAAGCTGAACCCCAACCAGACCAGACAATTTATTCACTTCAATCATAACCTTCTTGTACATACTCTATTAATTTTAGCCCTCCAGAATCCCAACTACATTTCCCTTTGCTGTGACTCTAGCAGCATTTTCATTTGGTATCTCAGCCATGTACTCTCCTACCATGAATATATTTCTTTTTGGTTGCAGAAAAGACCCACTTACACCCCTTTT
>JARFYF010000063.1:88540051-88551846 GCA_030265395.1 Rhina ancylostomus
GTAATAGCGTTACGCTAACCGCTACGCTACCGTGGTCAAAAGCAGAAGTCCCAAATTTACTCAGCATTAGTTGATATCATATTTTTCATTACGGTCCTTCTGGATTCTCCAGATGTCCAGAAGTGGAGCTCCATCTTGCTGAGTTCCTCAGCACCTATACTGGGGAATTGGCTCTGTGATCCTATTCCAGATTAGACCTGTGGATTGTCATTTCAATGGTTATTGAAGAATCATAAGGAAGAAAGGAAAGGGGAAGCTAAGTTCCTTTCTTTTTTATTATTGAAGGTTTGTTTGATGCTTTTAATAGCTAAGTGTTTTTGGTGTTTTGATTAATTATTTTAGTCAGACGTTTTAAAAAAAATCCTCATTGTTAAATATTTCTGAATGACAGAGATGTTTAAAAACAGTTTGAAAACTCTGACAGCTTTGACAGTGGAAAATGGACTAATAGGGATGACACTTTCTCGGTGTCCCATTTGAGACTATGTTGCTGTTTGGTTCTTGTTTCTGGAAGCTGGGGGACTCAGGCCAGCAATGTAAACATTTGCATGAGGTCCCAGATCACGTTCAGTTCCAGGATGATCATGTACACCTATTGGAGGCACAGGGATTGTGTCAACAAGATCTGTCTCACTCTCAGACTTTGAGAATTATTACTCTTGAAATGCAACTGCTTTTACTTTTTAGCCAAGCACAGTAGGCAACCTGTACACAGCAGAGCATTGAGGTAATGACCCGTTAGCTGTTTTTGGTAATATTACTTGAGCTAGAAATTAAAATCCAATGAATAAAACTACAAATTAATTTTAAAATTTCCTGCTGATTTTTTGGGGGGCTCTTAAACTGAAACTGATTGAGGTTTCAGTTTAATAGCACATTCAAAATATGGCAACATCTGACAATGTGACCCTCCATCCCTATACACTGGAAGGTGAGCCCACATTATTTCCCACTAGGTTTTGAACCCTAACTTCCCAATCAGAGCCAGGGCTGATGCTTATAGTATTTTATATGCAGCATTGTGCATAGCAGTAAGATCAGTCTGTTTGGGCACATGGGATTTCTGAACATTCCAAGTACAAAGGGGAAAAGGTTAAATGTTCAATTTCCACAATGCTGAAATAGGCATAATACAAAGCATTGAAGATGTTTAATGTTGTTTAAACCAGGTAAAAAGAGATTTCTTGGGAGAGTACAGAATGATTGAAATAATGATGGACATAAGGATGGAATCGTTGGGACCTGGGTCAGAATCTGGTTCTTTCTTACCTTGACAGCTCGTGAGGTCATCAAAGTTCTTTTGAATATCTTGGCATGCCATGGCAATAATCTCCTCAACAACCACTCCAGTGGCTTCAAGGGTTTTCTCCCTTCTGGGAGAGTGGTACAAGTTGCCTGACTACTAATCACTTCCTCAATTACTGATCACATCCCCTACCTACCAATCTCTTCTCCTGATTTGCAACTGATTCCTGACAACTGACCTTCTCGCCCCATCAAAACCAACCTCCTTCCCTCCCATAGCGATGCCCAACGTAAACTGGAAGAACTACATCTTATTTTCCATCTAGGCACTTTGCGACATTCTGAAATGTATTTTGAAACTCCAGCTTCAGGTAAACTGCTCTCTCATTGTTTCCCGTTATTATGCTTGTGTCCCCCCCATGCCATTTTTTTGTAAAATGACTCACTAATAATCAGTACTTATGCTCCTTATCACCTGATCTGCCTTGGCCTATCTCCATGTAGTTCTTTTGTCTTGCACCTCACTCCTCCCATTAGCTCTGCATCAAAATCTGTAACCCCTCCACTCTTCCCCCAGTTCTGAGGAAGAATTGCTGACCCAAAATATTGACTGGTTTCTCTTCTCACAGATGCTGCTTTACTGGCTTCCAGCATTTCTGTTTTTGTTTTATTTAATTTTGTTTGTGCATTCAGCAATGTAAAAGTAGGGCCTTTGAATGTGCAATCCCCATTCATTATGACACAGCCTCTTCAGCCTTTACTCAATTTTCTAATGGTGTATCCTTGAGCGAAACATTCACTGGCCCAGACTGTGTTAGCCTGCTTCATAAATACCCACCAATTTCTCAGCAATGGTGCCTTCCACAATGTCAGGACCTCTTGTAGCACTTTATAGCCAATTAAGAATTGCTGAAGTGTAAGTGACTATAGTGATGTAAGAATCACAGCAGCCTATTTGCACACAAGAAGTACATAGATACAATAATTTGATAATGACCAGAAAGTCTGTTTTAGTGATTGATTGAGGTATAAATATTGACTGGGACATCAAGAATTGTAGAAATCTTTAAAATATTAAATACTGTTTGGCTTAATGTAGAATTAAATGAATAGGTCAAGAACATAGAACATAACCAGTCATCACTGTTTGATCCTTCCCATGATTTCATGTGGTCATGGAAAAGATGAAATGTCATAAATTAATTATCACTCACTAAACTCTATTCAATGCACTGTGCTAAAGATATCTGAAATGTTTGCTTCTGATAATTATTCAAATTTCTCTTTGCATTACAAAGTTCTCATTGCTGCAGTGTCTTTATATATACAACCCAGTATTTTCTGTGAAAAGAAGTATGTACCATTGTGCCACCTGCATAAATATGTCCCGGCATGTTTTCAAGAGAAAGGGAATGAGTTAAAATCAAAATCAGAGAGAAAATTGGTGAAAAAAATGCCCAAAGTCATACAAAACAATAAAGCATGTTGCTTTTCTCCATTTTATGTTTGTTAAAAAATGAGACTTAATGACCTTATAAAAATGTTCTGTACATTATATATGAAAAGCTTTTGTTCAACACTGGGCAGATAAATCACTTGAAACAAGCTATGTTTCCATCATACTGACGGCCATGATGATGTTGTGTCAAATTAAAGTGACAAATCGTATGTGGGAGCATAAAAATAAATTCCACAATGCACAGAGACCACTACTATTTTCCAGGAAATCTTGGCACCCAGCTAAATCACTACTTACAGGTTTGCCAGCATAAATACCTTCATAACAACTAGCCAAACCTCCATAACAACCTATCAATAATTATTTGGGCTTTTTCTCACACACTGAAAATTGTAATTTTAACTGACTTATAAAACGACACCAATAGCCTTGAAGCTGCTGCCACTGGAGTCATGGATGTGGTTGCTTCAGGGAACTACAGTGCTGAAGATGAGCATCAGGTTCATTTGGTCTATTATTGTCTGAGAAAGAGCAAATCTGGTCCTAGGCGGACCATGCTTCAAGTTCATGCCACACCACATTTTAATTGAGATTTGCTTTGTTCTGGCAGTAGAATTAGGCTTGAAACTGCAGAGGTCCAATTCAAAGGGACAATGGATTTATTGATAGCTCTGCTTTCAGCTGAGGTAGACCAATAATAGCACAGTGTCAAGGCATACACATTGGGTAATTAGGTCTTGTTAGATTGCATCACAGCGTGCTTTGGAGCTTCCATTCTGGGGGCGCTCAATATTCTGGGTGTATATTATGTTGCAATTTTGTACTGGCTTTGAGTATATTTTTTCTTAAGTTTGAACTCAAATGTGTTGGAAATATTGTAATATTCACATTATTAGACCATAAGACAAGGAGCAGAATTAGGCCATTCAGCCCATCAAGTCAGCTCCGCCATTTGATCATGGCTGATTTTTTTTTGTCCTCTCAAGCCCATTCTCCTCCTCCTCTTTTGATGTCCTGTAACCTTTGATGCCCTTACCAATCAATCTCTTCTTTAAATATACCCAATGATTTGGCCTCTGCAGCCATTTGTGGCAATGAATTTTGTTATTGGACCATTAACCAGGTGCCTGGACTATTAACCTGGAGACATGAGATCAAATTCCACCATAACACCTGGGGGATTTAAGTTCATTAATAAAGTAAGTGCAGAATTAAAAGTAATGAAACTACCAAATTGTAAAAAGCCATCCAGCTCTTCAATTTCTTTCAGAGAAAGGAATCTATATTCCTTTACTGGGTACAGCCATATGTGACTCCCAGACCCTCAGCTATGTGGTTGGCTCTGAGCTGGAATAGGCCAGGAAAACCATCCAGATGAAGGCTAGTTAGGGTTGGGCAATAAATGCAGGTCTAGCCACTGACTCTCGTGTCCCAGGAACAAAATAAATAAATAAAAAAACAAAACTTGTGTATTGCCATTTGTGAAATCTGCCCCAAACCAGTGGAGCATTTCAGAACAATTCCAAGAACATTCCTTGGTCTACTTAAGGGCAGAAGACAATCACAATTTGATTAATGCAGATGGAAATGGGTTTTCCACACAAAAAAATCATCAGTCAATCCTGTGATTAATCCAATCTTAAATTACTACAAATGACTTCAAAAATATGCAGGACTGTTACTGACTGAAAAATACAATACTCAGTTTCTTTAAATAAAAGCATGCACATAAGTTTTCATAAGGTGCCATTTAGTGTCCTTGCACCCAAAAGAACTAGTTTGCTTTTGGGCTCCTTGAAATCCTGTAACTAAGCAGAATTAATAAAGCTTCCCAATGTACATTAATTTGATATGGGGGTATGCTGAGCTTTATTGGATTCCAGCATTCTTTTAAACCAGTAAGAAGATGCAGAAAATCAAATTATAGCCATTAAATTTTGCACTTGAAATTTTGAGTTGATTTACTTGGTTTGGACAAGTTTAGTTGAATTCCAGAAACTCCAGACCTCTGCATCTATTTCTAATTGTTGATGAATTCATTCCAAGTAATCTGTTCAAACTTGAAGCTTCCTTCAGGAAAATCTCCAGATGCAATACACCAGGCAGTAAAGCCATCAAAAGCACCTCATCCCTCTGTGAACATTGGGTTTTCTCTGAGTTCGTATTAGATGCATTCTAAATCCACAGCTGCATCGATTTAACCTTTGCCCAATGGGAACAGCATGGTGGTGCAACTCAATTCAAGGGTAAAATGATCTCCTTGTATCTAGGAGGACAATGGTGGAAGCAACAGCATGTTGAGACAGTAGCTATTGGAACCATTGATAAATGTACACATAGGATTGATATTAGGTTTAGTCTTGTAAGATGAAGGTTTTTGTTTTCTTTGTGCTATGATTTGTGGATTTGCACTGCTGCTATAAATTAATAATAATTTAATAAAATAATTAAATTATTAAAATTGTTCTGGAATATTGGACCAGATCACATTGGTGGTTAGCCTCTTAGTCCATCGAGAAGCATTGGCTAGCCACAGTGCATGTTGCAGTGCATTCTAAATAACAATGCCCGTGCACTGCAGTGCTGTGGTCAGGAATGCCATGCACCTGACTTCTTACTCCACCTCCCTCTCCTCCCCACCCTCAGCAACACTTACCATTGGGTCCAAGGGCATTCTGTATCTTGCTGATTTGAGAGTCAGGATACACCTTGTAACAGGCTGTGAGTTTTTGACCGCACAAGGGTAAATAGAATGCAAGAGCAATGTGTGGACTGTGCTGCACAGATAGATTGCAGCACTGCATTAGGAGGCATGTGGCCACAAACCTTCAATGTTGCTACAGGGCTATCATTGGTGGTGACTGGCAGGCACAAGCTGAAATCAGCAGCAAAATGTATTGCTGATCATGCTGTTTAGGGTTCTGCTGAACATGCAGTTATGTGGGTTGAAGTATGTACAATTTGTACACGTTGACTTATTTCTGTTGCTACATTATGAAGCAATATAGCCAAGAATTTATAGAGGTAAGAAAACAGGGCGATAGGACAGAATGCTAAACAAGTAAGCACCTGGTAGCTCTCAAGAATTCTTGTCATGTCAGGATTAGTCATCCAAGACAAGGTGCATGACTTGAGAACTCTATAAAGGTGTGATTGTTTACAATTTGCAGAGTCATAGAGTTGTACAGTACAGAAAAGGGCCCTTCTGCCCACCATATCCATTTCAACCTTTTTACCCAGCTACACTAATCCCATTTGTCTGCATTAGGACTCATTGCCTGCTGTGCCTTGCTGATCTGAGTCAGGATCAAGCAGAGTTGGAGGGTCCTCTACCTGGGGAAGAGAAGCTTGGGACATTTATTTCTCTGTCTTCTTCCAAAAGAACTTGAGTGGCTGGATCTGGTCAAACATAATAAATGAAGTATGTTGCAACCTTATTTGGATTGACAGATGCAAATTTTCTTACAAGGTCTCCAGGGAACATTGCTGCAGCCCATGTGAACCACAATATATTTAATTTCCTCCAGTGGTTTGTGGTCACCAATCACACAGGTGAATTCCTGAGACAATTCAGGTTTTAATTCAATCTCTTTTGTTACCTTTATTTGAAAAAGTGGCCCTTAGGATGCCCTGACCACCTCTTATATTCTTGTAACAGTCAATGAAAAAAAAATAATTGAAGCACAAATAGAACATTCAGAATAATTACCAAGTATACCTCAACAGCATTTTAGTTCAAAGGCAATTCAGAAAGAGCAATAAATCCGACCTTGCTCACAATGTCTAAGTGATGTGAACGAATAGAGAAAACAAGTCTCACAGATAATAATTCCAGAGGATATTCCATACTTCTCCAAGTTGCTATGCTTAAGTTAACTTCCATATTCCACGTGTGATGGTTATGAGGTGGTGATAGGTAACAGATAAATTATTAACCTAGTTAGAAAAATTCTTAGCACTGATTCAAGTGGTGTGCCCATTAAAGCTGAAATCAACTTTTCCTCAGCAACCTTCTCCATACTTCTGTGCACATTTCTTGAAATCCCTTGTATTCCCACCGGCCATTCTCCTGCTTTTTCCAATGTCAAAGTCGAGTGCTATGCCTGTGTGTTTGCTGGCTGTGGCTACCCTATTTTATGAACTGGTTTCCTCATTGCACCTGTGATTTATTTCTGTCGTTGACATCTAACCATTCTCTTTTGGAAGGAAGCTGCGCTTCAAGGTTGCAAGCTTCCATGTTTGGGATGAAGAAGATTCTAATTTTTTTGTGTGAAATGTGTTAGAATGGATGTGCGTTTTCATGATTCACAGCCAATAGAGTGAGGTGACATCTTGGGTATATTTGTTTCTGTGCTATAAGATGGACTTTTGACCTCACAATCTACCTCGTTATGACCTTGCACCTTATTGTCTACTTGTATTGCGCTTTCTTTGTAACTGTAACATTTTATTCTGCATTCTGTATTATTTCACCTTGTACTACCTCAGTGCATTGTGTAATGGAATTGATCTGTATGAACGGTATGCAAGACAAGTTTTTCACTGTACATGTGACAATAACAAACCAATTTACTCTATTCCTGCTTCTGAAGGAAGGCTTGGTCTCCTGTCACCATCATAATTAGTTGCTACAACCATTGTATAATGTCTATTGGGCTCTTCTTCAACAACGTTCTCAAAAGGTGACCATTGGTAGCTTCCTTGTCTGAACATTCCTTGATCCAAGTTGACACTCCCAGTGCTAAGCTGAGGGAACAATGCCTCTTCAGTGTGACATTGATGGGGAATGCCACTATGTTGGAGGTGGAGTCCCTGCCTCTCAGGTAAGGACATATAAACCCATGGTATACTTCCAAAAGCAAACTTTGGAACTATCCCTCACATCCTAATCAATCCTTATCCCCCAATCAACATCATTAAAATAATTTACTGTTCATTATCCCATTGCCGTTTTTTGAGGGAGTGGGTGTCTGGATGTGGGATTCATTTGAACTATTCAAATTAGCTGCCAGGTTTCATTGCCTGTTCAGCATTCTGTGGTACCCCGAGGACGTGAGATTTGTCTCTTTCTTTGACCCTTAGCTACCGGTCTGTCTGACTGCAGAACTATAGGCAGATATTCTGTCTACGAGTCTCTGCTTCCAAATTACCACACTCCAACCTCCCAAACACACTGAAAACATACAATGAAGTTTTAAGATCTGAGCACAAGGTCTCTGCAGCAATAGCTTGAACAAGCGGTAGATTTGTCCGTGAACTGCACCGCTGAGGATTCCAGTGCAGATGCCACAGATGTTGTTGTGTGCTCCAAGGAAGACTGCGGGCTGGACACCTGTTCACTTATAACTATGCAAATTTGATTCTTAGATTCTTCTAAGCTTCTCGCCAGACTTTGCAGTTATGTGTTGTTCAAAAACAGAAATGACTTAATCAGCTAATCCTGCTTGGATGTTAGATTTGTAAGCAGTGAAGCGAGTGTGGAATTGGGGACTATGCTGAAGTTCAAACAAGCAGGCTCCTGGCCTTCAGCAAATGCCGCCACTACTTGCTCCACCTAACCCACACACCATATCAACATTGGTGTCTACATCCTCCCAGGTAAATGCCTGTGCTAGAGACAGAGGGTGGGGCAGGGTGTGGCTGACAGAATGGGAGGATGGGTAGTTTGTGAGGTGGTCCACTCCTCCTGCTGCTGACACTGGGTTTCTGTCTGCTCCTGATACAGGGCTTCAAGGTTCTCAATATCATCCTCAATACCCCTTCTCCACTTTGAATGGTCATGGGCCAAATGTTCCCAGAGTCAGTAGACATGTTATGCTACTCAAGGAAGCTTTGATCACATCCTTGAATATTTTCTTCCATCTGCCTGGTAATCTCTTCCCGTGACCGAGCTCAGCAGACCGTATAGTTTCCACATTAACTAACCCACAAAGCCGGAGTGAAAGACTTGCTTATCCACTACTCGGATCACTCAACCTCTGCTGCCCTCTGCCCTATCACAGACCTTTCCTTTTGATTTCTCAGCCCCTCCCCCTTCCTTTACAATCTAAATATGGCTTCATTCTTTTTAAATCTTCTTAACTTTTCCCAGTTCTGACAAAAAGTCATTGATGTGTTTCTTCCTCCCTGGTCGCTGCCTTACCTGCTGAGTATTTTCAGCATTTTCTGCTTTCATTTGAGGAATGAAACACAGATACTCCATGCTAAGGCTGGCAAAGGCTTAGAACTCACTTCTATAAAAGGCAACAAATATAAACAATTTTGATCATTTTAAATGTGAGATTAATATGTTTTTATTAGCCAAAGGGATTAAGTAATACAGTGCAAAGGCAGACGGAAGACTAGGTCATATTTCAATCAAGATCTCACTGAATGGTAGAGCCCCCTCATGGGATTAAGTGGCCTCCTACTGTTCCTGTGTTAAAGGATATAAAGAAAAAGAATTTGCATTTACGTAATGCCTTTCAGGACCTCCAAATGGCCCAAATCACTTTGCACTTAATGATATACTTTGGAAGCATGGACGTTGTTTCAGAGTAAGAAATTTGTATTGCAAAACAACTCAACCCTAATGTAATGACACTTGATTAGAATTAACAGAGATTTTCATTCTGTTTGTGCAATGTCCTATTTTCAACTTCAACCCATCACTTTTAACACGTCAGTGTGGCAGTTCTTCCAGAAACTTTGCCCACTGCATCTTCAACAAATATAGAGCCATTTCAACTGTGCAAAGCTGTTGGAGAATTCCTGTAAAAAATAACACATCAAGTCTTGAAGCATTCAGTCCTAAGGCTGCCAGTCCAAAAACCTACATTCTATACAGGGATTTGATAATGATGGAATGTAGAGAAACAGGAAATGTATTAGCTTGCAGTTGTTGATTGGTTGGTATGCCCTAGGCATTGCCCGAGTGCCAGTAATACAGCCATCAGGTGGGAAATCACAGTAATGTTGCCAGCACTCGAAGTGCAATGCTGTTTTATTTTGTGTCAGAATTGTATTTTTTTTGTTCTTAATCCAATCATTTAACGTCACAGACTTTCATTTTTCAGTTTATTGGCTGGGCAATAACAGTAAAATTATGTTCTGTACTTATGATGCCTTCCTAGTAAATTTATGATGATACTGTAATTTCCCCCATTACACTGTCATAGGCACATTGTATTATGCCACTGTCTCACCGTTTACCCATAGGAGATAGGGTGCCATTAAAAAGTGCGCAATTCATTCCTCAAGTCTCCGAATTAACAATAAAATTTTACTTCTGTTCTTCCTGTGAACAGATGTAGTCCTGTGCTCATTGAGTCTAAAAACTGCCACACTTAACTACAGTTACTCAGCCGTGACCTTCAGCCTAAGGCTAGCTGCAATAAAATTTTCATGCAACCATATGGAAGAATATTTTTAATAGAGATTTACTGTCAGCAACAATCCCAGAGGAGAAAATAAGGGAGCTGTAACATATTGCCTACTGTAAATCACTGAGACTTCAACGAAGAAATGAAACCTCCTCAAGGAAGGCCATCCTACCTCCACCCTTTAAATATTGGGCAAGACTGCTTATAAAGAAATATAGAGTGAGGTGGATCTGCTGTTTTGCTAAGTATGTCAAATGTTGTTCCAGTAAGTCCTGCAATTATTCCACACTGTGATTAATCTTCGTTACTGTGATTTCCTATTAAAGGACGGCTCATACAGAAAAGCATTAAGCTGCAATATTGGTTTATTTATTTTTTCCGCTGTGTAATGTAATAGTGCCATGGTGTTATTTATTTGATTGTATTTATTTTTCATTCTAATGCAATCAAACGTCAGGAACAAAATAAAAGGAACATCTAATATCTCTATTGATGAAGCATGTGAGAATCTGCGACTAAGGTTCTGCAAAATTACATATGTCAGTACATGCTGGCATCAGACTGATGCCTAGAGCATACTTCTTCAAAAAGCATTGTGTTTTCATTAAATCATGAATTTGTCACAGTAAATCACAGCTGCCAGGAAGCTACATTAAATTATGAACAGAGGCATTTCTCGCAAACAAATTGCCAACATGCCCGCTTTCAAGGTAATATTTAGCTAAGTACTTATTTTAAACATAGCCATGACAATCAGAATTGACTAAACCCAGAAATCTGACTCCAACTTGACTTTGTTACAGGATGACCTGTAAAGTTCCGTGACCTTAGATTTTTTTTTGAGGACGCCAGGACTTATCATATTTTGGCTAGCATTTATAAGTCAAAGGTGTTCCATCGTCCTCTGAGGAGTGCAAATAGGAATAATGGAGTTCCATTGAATCTCTGGGTGCTTTGCATTGTTCTAACTGCTAAGAATTGCTTACACTCATGCACAGATCACACATCTATTCTCAAGTAAAAATAACTCAGGGATTCACAAGGACAATGGGAACACGCATGCATTCACTATGAAAGGTAAGTTAACTGGTATCAACACTGATACATTTTCATGGGCTAACCTTGTGGGAAGTTGAGTTTTCTAGATTTGACCATGCTCTTGACATCTCCTTCCAACCGCAAAATTTAATCTCTGCTCAAGGTATTTCTAGGGCACGCTTTATGACTTTGCTGTAGGTCACCCACTTTTACACAACCTCCAATATATCTCCCACTGTCAGCTTAACTATTGCTCTTGATTTCCCAGTGGTGCATGTATGCTCCAGATGTGGCATTGGTGTGAATCAGTTACTCTTCTCTCTGAACGCTTTAGTGATACTATAAATGCAGCTTCAATCTACCGTCGAGACCGCACCTGACGCAGCATGGAACAGACTGATACAACCTGGAAGAAACAATCTCCACTTCACTTTTCATTTAATTCAGGGCTTCAAACCCAATTTGCAAGCTCAGGTGTCAGTATGAATCAGAAACTGTTTAAAATGTAACATTACAAGCAGCCAGTCTAGCCTTCCTGCTCTTACTTATTACATCACAGAATCAATAAGATCATGTCTTAACTTCTACCTCAGCTCCACTTTCCCACTCATTCCCTATATTCATTGAATATCTAAGTGTCTAAAGATCTACTTCTTTCTCCAATATACAAAATGGTTGATCTTGCAGGGGGT
>JARFYF010000063.1:88564937-88574966 GCA_030265395.1 Rhina ancylostomus
ACTTTAAATCACTGATGCTCTGCTGATTGCACCTTAAAAGTATGCAAAACTGCGCACTGTGGAGGACCAGAATATAACTGACATCAGATTCAAAGTTCAACTCTGCACGTGCTCAGTGCAGAAATTGCTGTCAGTTTTACACAGTAATGACAGCCACTGCTGACATTTTCACTCCCATTACCACCACAGATTCTGGGCAATTATGCTATACTGGCATTTTTATTTGTCTCTCATAATTGTCAGGTTGTCGATTGATGACCTAGAAATACTGGAAATAAGCTTTCATTTTTAAAGCCATGTTTGAGGGCAACAAGATGAGCTGACATGCGAGACATTAGGTCTGCTTTTTTTTATAGGCTAACATAAAGTTAGTTTTACTTGTAAAAGTATTGGGGCAGTATTACAACATGCTGCACGGGTATCACATTGAAGGTTAACATCAGCCAGTTATTGGACTATGGTTTTGACCAACTATCGGTAGATGTGAAGATGATGTGGTTTCTATAGTCAAGGCTGAATATGACACTAAGTGGAAAGTTGAACAGTTTCCTCATTACCTTTGGCCCTTGCTGATGTAGAAGTTGGTATTGTCTTCATTATATCTGATAAAGAGAAGAAAAGATAACAATTCAATGATTAGGATAAAAAATATCAGCCATTCCCAAGACTCAGTGGATTAAGGTCTACCATCCTGGATTTTAAATGTCTACGGATAGATCTATGCCAAATCCAAACCACTGTTGGGTATCAGCAGGTAAAAATGATTAATTTATTGCTGAGCCTGTACTTAATCTAAATTAATTATCTTGACAGGCATTAGTATTTGTGTATAATTAGTGCATTCTTCAATTAGGGTTAGAATATGGGGAACTGGGTATCACAGGAAGTCGCTGAGACAAAAAAGTTCAGATGTTTTCCAAAGGAAACTGCATGAGAGTATAGAAAATATACTGAAAGACTAGGGTGAGGTCAATGAACAAGGAGGAGACCCCTATGTAATATAAACGCCAGCACAGAATAGTTGGGATGGATGGTTCTGTGCTGTATATTCCAAGTAATCCCATGTAATTTCAGATTTTATATTTGAGATTTGTATGTAATGCAGACATAATCATCAGCAAGCAAAGATAGAGAATGTACAACTCTTGGGCGCAGTGCTGACATAACACCAGGAGTATGTTTGGAAATCACTGTGAAACCTGGATCTAGTGGATCTCTGTCCTGTTCCCTGGAAGCTTCCAATTATGATCTTGGACTTCTGGAGCATCACTTGGACTCAAGTTTGGGTGTTCCTAAGTGATCTCAGCATACCGCCAGTTTTGTAGAACCAAGGAAACCACTTTTAACCTATTTTGCTGACTCTCTGTAAAAGCTTCACAATCAACTCCACCTTGCTCTTTCCCTTGACCAGTAATATTCTTTCTTTTAATTAATTATTCTTTTGTGACAATTATTGTTGAATTTACCTTCTCTAAACAGTGTATAATGACTCACACTTTAAAAAAATGTTCATCTCATCTCTGATTCTTTGTACTTGCCCCTCTAGTTCCCAACTCTCCTGCCATTGAAAGTAGTTGCCCCTTCTTTACTTATCAATCTCTCTGTAATTTTGAACACCAACATTAAAACTTTTTCTCCACTAAGGAGAAACACCATAATTTCTTCAGGTCATATTAGCAGTATTACGTTTGTCTGTCAAATTTATACATAGATGCTTTTCCTGGATGCCTCTCCTCCCGGTTAAAATATCCCAGAGTTTTGGAGAGTGGCATATTCGAAGTTACAGGCTGAAGTTCTACCCCACAGCACACCCCAAGGTGAAATACTAAAATCCCTACCCAGAGAGAGTTTTACAATACATTCAGGCAAACAACGGGAAGTTTGCAAAAGTATATTGAGCATTATATATAGATAATTATTTCAAGAGGAGAGAAGGACATGTAGTGACTAAATGGAGGCATTTAAAGTTATGAGAGGGTTTGATAAAGTGGATGCGGAGAGGCCATTTCCATTTGTGGGGAACAGCTTAACCAGAGGCGGTGAATAAAATAGTCACCAAGAAATCCAGTCAGGAACTCAGAAAAGACATCATTATCCAGTGAATGGTGAGAATGTGAAACTCACTACTGCAGGGAGTAGCTGATGCAAACTATGTAGAGAGTTATTAGCAGAGGTGGACAAGCATATGAGAAGGGTTTTGTTGTCAAAATTAGAGAAGGAAAGACTGGAAGGGTTTTGAGTTCAATATAAATGCTGGTATGGACTGGTTGGCTTGAATCTTCCTTTGCCATGCTTCCTACATCAATCCCAAATTTCAGCAAAGATAGACTTGGATAATGACATTTACTGTTGTCCTCAGTATTCTAGAACAGCCTTTCGTCTTCTGAGGAAGACAGAGTCTGAAGATCAAAGCCTCAAACCTAGTGACAATTATCCCAGCCCTTCTGTGCACTACCCAATGCAGGAACCTCTAAGCACAGTAGAAGGCTTCAACAAAGTTCTCCAAATCCACTGGTAGGATAAGCAAACCAATGTCACTATCTTCTACTGGTCAAGCACCCCTAGCATCGAGGCCGTATTTGCATTCACACAGTTGGACAGACCATCATTTTGCATGCCCAACATCAGCCTCCTGAAACTCAATTCTGTTTTGCCTTGGAAAGAGATTATCCAATGGATAGAGGAAACAAGTTAAGGATGGTCTCAAATCCTCCATGAGAAAGTGTGACATCCTCACACTTGAGGAACCCTTAGTCCCTATCCTACATGGAGAAAGGTCATTTAGAATGAAACATTGACAACCTTGGGTCCATGTATCAGGAGCACAATGAAGCCCAGAGTAAACAGCCAAAAGAGTTTCCATCTCCTGAAACTATCTGTGCTGTCAAACATCCAATGCAGTACATTAGGCAGAATCTGTGGGTACCACATTGGCCTCATCAGCAACCTCAAAACCCACAGGTGTGGAGCAGATGCAAATTATCCTCAACCCTTAGAGGCTGCCTAAGAAGAAAAATAAGAGGAAGAAGAAGATCCTATGTAATCCTTTGTGATTCCATGAAAGGTGATTTAACATAGAAACATCAGTTCTGTTTTTTATCAACTGGATCATTCTTTGGGCACCTAAGATTAATAGAATTTTGCGTGCCTAGATTTAAGCCAGCCTTGATCTCATTGAATGGTAGAACAAAATCCTAGAAGGTAAACTGCCTCCTTTTGTCCTTGTATTCCAAAGTAGGTTTATTCTTCCCCTAGTGTTTTGATGAAAGGAAATATTAATAATCTCCCATTCAATAAATAGTCTTAATTACACCATACAATACTATCTTTGAATGACTATTCCTTCACAAACACTTCAGTGGCACCCTTTCTGCCTGACGCTGTTGTATTCCCACCACTCACATGCAGATAGCTAATCTTAATAGTCATTATCAATTAAGTCTGTTGCTGACTCACACAGCAAGAATGATGCATAAAATCTTGGTTATCTTTCCCAAATATATTTAACCTGATAAATCTTCACAGAGATATACTTCTCTCTTTTGAAAGTTTGATCATCACTTGCATTGGATAGCTGTGTGGTACATTAGAAGATAATATTGTTAAAAACTGAATTATATCAACTATGCCTGATCTACACCATGCAGCCACATAACGAGCTGTCTATGTAACTTCACAGCCACAAACACTTTTCCAACAAAATTTCACAAAACATAACCAAAATATTTCTGTGAGAACAGCAAAAAAATTAAGAAGGCTAGAGGAGCACATCATGTTATACCTGTATCTGAAAACTAATTATTCCCTTCAAATGTTGTCTGATGTCTGAATTTTATTCTTCTGACAAAAGACATTCTGCCAGAAAGAGAGGGCCATTATCATTGGTACTGACATTTTTGCATTCTTATTCCACAGTAAGCTCAATTGACCCTGGAGTAGAATCTACAGCCACACATATTCTGACATTACCTGAGGTTTTAATCTTGAATTCTTCAAAATCTAATGTGGCGCTCCTCATTTTCTCTTGCTCATGCAACAGTTGACCATATAATTCTTTTTGTAACCTACAGCCCTGTTTTAAAATTTTGAAACTGTATGTTCCATTATAGGCCAGTAATTGCAAGGATTGCACTCGGTATCATTGCTAGGAATTCAAGGATAATTGTTCATTATAATATTACAATATTGTTGCTTGTAGTGGCTACTGTCACCTCATTTAAAGGGTGTATGAATTATTTTCCATAAAGCGCATTATTGCTCAATACAATGATCATTAAGGTTGTCCTGGTCTGGCATTATTGGTTTCCTGACGAGTACCTCAAAGTGAAACTCACCATTTCATGCAATCAGCTTGAGATATTGTCTTGAAAAATGACATATGAATTGATGCAGGGATATCGCTCCAGTGGCAGTGAAGACATATCACATATGACAGTAATGATACTTCATCTGAAAATTTGTTCAGTTACATAAATATGACTAATCACATAGTTTAATGTAACCTTTCTGCCTCTGAAATGCCCTCAATCTTCAAACAATCCTGACAAGCAGTATATCCAATACCTGACAAGTACATTTTGGACCCCACTGATTTATTACACGGCAATCACAACTGATCAGCCTGTGTAACTGAAACACAAATTAAACAATAGTTTTTGTATCATGTGCATTGCTGCAAATGGAAAGTGTTTAAAAATTAAGAGGTTATATAATAACATGCAAGGTATCCACTACTTTAACAACCACAAAACATCTGAAAACATTTATTTTACCTTGCCAAGAAACTATGTGATGGGAGACTAGATATGAGAACAGTATAATTCTGTGGACCAACTTCATGAGTGTTCAAATTAGATCTCTTGGTAGCTTTCCCCAGTGATAAAGCCTTTTGCAGGAAATCTAAGTGGAAACTCCTGCTGGAAAATAAACACATTTTCTTTTTGAAGCTAGGAAAAGCAAATTAATTTTCTGATTAAGAAGCACAATGCATCCCCAATATTACAACCATTTGTTTTGTTTCAAATGCAATTAATAATTAACATCAAACATAAAATGAAATTTCCTTTGTAGAGAGACTTGGAATTGAATGAAGAAGAAACATTCTTTTTACAGCAACCTTAATGAGCTTAGGACATTCCAAAACACCCTGCAGCCAGTGGAGTACATTTTTTAAAAAGTAGTCATTATTGCTATGCAGGAAATGTCAAATTCAGCATAGCTATGCACTGCAAGATCCCACAAACACCAATGTGCCAATAATCAGATAGTTTGTTTTTAATGTTGGTAATTTGGGGTCAGGCTTTGACCAGGATAGGGAGAATAACATTTATGCTTTTCTGCAAAATGGAATGTTTCATGTCCACCTGAGATTGCAGATAGGGATTTAATTTAATCTGAAAGATAAGACCTTGGATACTGCAGCACTCCATCAATACTGCTCTTATTGTAAGTACAGATCTTGTGCTCTGGTCTCTGAAGGAGAGCTTGAACCCACAGCCTCCTGACATAAAGGTTAGAGTATTATCTATAGTTCCCACTAAAATATGAAAAGATAGAGTGATGTAAAAATGATGCTCTATCTCAGGATCATTTCTTTTTTCCTTCTGCCGAGAAACTCAAGCATGAACAAGGCTTTTTTTTAAATCACAGTCAGTAGATGCCACAGCTCTGCCTTGCTGATTAAGAAGCCTCAATGATCGCTTAACATATGCAGCAGTGATTGAAAGCTAGCAGAGGTGCAGTGTAAGGACTGGGTGAATGGTGGGTATCAGGCACCCTGTGATAGGCAATCATCCATCTTCTCCTGCCAAGTTTCCCCATCTCAGTGAACACTTTTCATTTTAAAGCTCAAGAATGCTATCAGACCACAGAAGCAAGCCCAGAGCTGTTCACAAGTACTGCCATTCACAGCTGTCAATTAGAATCCTCACTCATTAATAGCCACCGGGCATGCGATGTTTTGAAAAAACATCGACCAGGAAATTATTAACAGCTCAGTATTAAAAATATATTTATCATTATGTATCAATGAAGAACTTTTTAAATTTATTTCTTTATGTACTATTTAAACTCATAAAATATGAGTTATGCTTCTGAAAATGTAGCATTAAAATTTAGTATGCAATATAAGTATTTACGGATTTGAATTCTGAATTGTAAGATAACCACCAGCTAACACTCTCTCAGACCAGTCTCCTGATTACAATCATTGTAGACTTTCTGGTTGACAATAAATTTGCAGTTATTTTTATAAAGCCAAGGCCCTGAAGTTTCCTTCAAACTTTCATTGTATCTTCATCCTCAAAGCTCAGTAGTGCATTTTTATTTCCCTGAGGAAGTTTACACATTAGACCTGATGTAACTCCAAAACTTGAGTAAATTTCTTTAACTTACCTAGCTTACTTAATTAGCTCTGCACTAGCAAAAAAGATGACTTGATGCAAGTTTCTATAATTAAGCCTATTCTTAACAGACATTAGATTATGCTCCATAGTTAAGTTGCTGCAGATTCCAAAGTCACGAGTTGTCATGACTTCTAATGATAAGTTTAATCAACTTCTAAGGCATATTTCTTCTCACCATAATTCTTTTGTTAGGTAACTAGAAGCCATTGCATTAAAACAAAATCCCCAAATTCCATTGATTTTAAACATGGTCCATTCGACCTGTATCAATAATTGATGTATTGACTTTCATTTCAAAAAGAAACATCAATTCATAAGTGGGGGCTTAAAAAGATTGATTGAACATGCTAGGTGATTTCTTACAGTTTAAATTATTTATACTAATTAACATTAGATTTGCATTTGGGCATATGCTGAAGAAATTTTTAACAATTTGTAGTTTTGAATTCTCACCATTAAGGTTATTGTAGAAACTGATGCAATTTTTGCCATTATTTTGACTTCGATTGGTTCGCACAGAGCCAGGCACATGAAGAGGCATTTACATGAATAGCTTAATTACTGATTTTCCTTCGCAATTCTTCTGACCACAAGAGAGCCTAGATTTTAAGGATGTTGTATTGAAATGCAATTAAAGGTGCTGGCTGCTGAAATGAAGGGAGGACAGGAATTCAGAGAGCTCAGTAAGATCCAAAAGCTTCCTTTGTTCAACTATTGGTGAATATTAGCAAGGTTTCAGTGGACTTTATTGCAGTAAAATAATTACTTAGCAACACCACCAAAAGTTTTAAAGGATAACAAACTAATTCTTGGCAAAACTAGCTAAGTCTGTTACCTGAGAAGGAATGATGTTGCCAAAAAGTACATTTAGTTGCATCGTGCCTTCAGGCTAGTACTTAAAAACAAGCTACAGCAACAACTAAAGGCATTTTTCAAGAAAACATGTTCACAAGCCAGTTATAGTGCTGACATTTAGAGACACTTTCCTCATTTCAAAAATACTTAATTGCTAGTTCTCAGAAGATTTCAAAGAAATTCAAGAATTTATTTTTGGAGACCTCGTCGTTATCACCCACCACTGCTCCAGCCCTCTCCTTTGTGTTGATATTGTAGGTTGCCAGCTTTGAACAAGGGAATCTATTTTTCTCACTTTATTTGGCATTAGCACCATTTGGCTGCAAATATTTAGGTCAGAAACAACATTAGATTTTCTCACATTATCCTGACAGCTCAATCGCATTGTTAATTTGGACGACAGTACTGTGGTGCCATGCAGTTTTTCAAAATCACTGGATGCCAAAGAGGACATTGCCTTGTACTGTGTCTTTACATTCAGTGGGGATTAATCAGAGATCATCCCAAATCATTTTTGTTATGTAAGTTTTAAGGTAGAATTCTATTACCATTGTTTGTGTTGCTTTTAAGGAGTTTTGAAGCACTGCATTGGTGTGGACTTATACTGTGATATTCTATACTGCATGTCTAGATTATATGGAAGCAGATTTTCAACTGGAAGCTATCTTCAAAAATAACTAATAAGCATTGCTTTGCAAAGCCTAGAGGAGATGGAGTATCTGTCTTTGCAAAGGAATGCAGTAGTATTCCAATCCTTGATAATCTCCACAATTCTTTCAAAAACCATCCCAAGTCCACCTCGGCTTCACTCACTCCAAAAGCAGAAGTGACCAAAGGTTGCCCAAACTTTTTCTTTGTAACTGACACCTAAAAGTTAAAATCATGATGCCATGGCTGGTTTACTGAAGGAAGAGGTTCAATAACCCCACAAGGGAGTAGTGTGTGTACAGCTCTTCATTTACACTCTCAGTCCCTACCATCATTCCATTTACTTCATATCCCCAGCACACTTAGCGATTGTTCTCTGTCAATCACATCCTCCAACATTCGTGGAGGGAATGACAAAGCTTCTTCTCATTCCAAACACACTGAGCTCCTTTTTCACCACTTCACACCATACATTTACAACCTTCTCTTGACACATGATACTGCCCACACAACCAGCACTTCCTCACTTGGAATTCCACGCACTCTCCTTCCTTCATTATTTATGCTACCTCCATCTTCCTTTAATTCAGCTCTCTGCAGTTGTACCATATCTATTTATGCCTTGTAAAAGACTGCAGGACTGGTGGCAATGATGTTAAGGGCAAAGCTGTTTATTTGTTCATTGCTGTCTATGGGAGCTTGCTGTGTGCAAATTGGCCATGAGCTTTACCAACATTAGAAAAGCAACTCCACTTCAGGAACACTTCTCTGAAATTATTGTAAAATAATGTGTTATGTACCTTTTTTTGACTCAGGGCTTCTTCCAAATGCAGTTGATAATGGAGGAACACTGATTCATAAGCTGATGGAAGGCAATAGGTAATAAGATTTGATTTGATCTCTTTATTAGTCATGTGTACATCGAAACAGTGAAGTGCTTCTTTTGCATAGAGTGTTCTGGGGGCAGCCCACAAGTGTTGCCACGCTTCCGGCACCAACATAGCATGCCCACAATTTCCTAACCCATATGTCTTTGGAATGCGGGAGGAAACCGGAGCACCCAAAAGAAACCCAGGCAGACACAGGGAGAACGTACAAACTCCTTACAGACAGCAGCAGGAATTGAATAAGTGCAAGGTATATTTCCACAGACAAGGATGCTATGATGATAAGGGCAACCGTGTGCACTAAAGAATCTGGCATGGTGCACCATTGGGTAAATAGAAGGAAAATAACATCAACTGCCCCACTGTAACCTGCTAAAAACTACTTGCTCATCCTCAATCTTTTTAATTGCCTGATCAATATGCAGCTATGGTAACCTTGTGAGAAAACCTCCAACTTCGTATTTACTCTTTAGCCATGGATAATTTCATCAAATGTAAATAAAGTTGCCAGGCATTAAAAAGAAAAAATGATGTCCAAATTCCATAACAATAGACCATAGAATGCGGGAGCCTAGTTCAGATAATGTCTGTATACCATCTGGACTGGCTGCTCTTGGCCATGTTGTAACAATTTTAAAGTAATCACCATACGGACCAGACACAAAGTCCCAAAAAGAATTACGAAAAATCTTGCCTTTTTATGATTTCTAACAATAGAGACATTCAGTCCATCATAATTCACGTAACTCTTCTCAGTGTTTATGTAAGTTTCTGTTCATCGCAGATACTTGGAGAATGAATGGATTTCTATAAGCAGCGCTGTCTCCATAACACACAAACTTCAAAAGAGAGGATGGGTAAACAGTTAACCCTCTTAAGCAACTAATACAGTTAGATATACTATAAATCTGATTCTGGTGTGAAGTATCATGCACTTTCATTTCTGAATCACTTCTTTGTAAGGAACACTTTTGCAGTTGCTTGGTGTGTATAGTAGTTTTACACCATGAGTATTTTCCACCAAAGTCCACTGGGGATGTGGTGAGGATCCCATGGCTTCTCCAATGCAGAATCTTATCGCAATCAATCTTAGTTGCTAGGGAAAGACAGCAATTTACTTGTACTTCAGTTCACAAGAGATGTAGTTAAGCCATAAATGTGGATAAAAGAGCAAATGGTAACAAGACTAGGAATCCCTTTAGAATTGCGATGATTGCATGATAATCTTCAGTTGC
>JARFYF010000063.1:88584724-88596048 GCA_030265395.1 Rhina ancylostomus
AGGAAGGTAATTGAATGTTTGTCTTTATGGCAAGACAGTTTAAGTACAGGAGTAAGGACATCACACTACAATTACATGGGGTTCATATAATTACAGTGAGACTGTAGCTGGAATATTTGTACAGGTCACATCTTCCTACCTAAGGAAGAATAGATTTGCAATAGATAGGGTGCAACACATTGATTCCTGGTAAGGGGTTGGTTTAATTAGGAAGTATTAAGCTAATTGAGCCTATACACTCTGGCTCATAGAAGAATCTGAGTTGTTCTCATTGAAACATACAAAATTTTTACAGGGATTCTCAGGGTAAATATAGGAATGTTAGTCTTCCCGACTGGGTGTGTAGAACAAGGGGCACAGTATCAAAATAAGGGGTCACCCATTCAGAAATGTGAAGAAACTTTTTCATCCATGGGACGGTGAATTTTTGGAATTCACTACCCAAGAGGAACATGGAGGCTCAGTCATTGCCTATAATCAAGACAGAACTGGATGTTAAGGGGATCAAGGGATCTAGTGTTAGTGCAGGAAGTTGGTACAGAGGTAAAAGGTTAGTCATGATCTTATTGAATGACCATTTCATTCAAGTCAGAGGCAGTGGATGGGACTATACAAGTATTAAGAAACAACATGGTTTCTATCAGACTTCTGTTATTCATGGAGTTACTAATTGACTGAATCAAGCTCAGACTAAGCTAGATGCCTTGAGGGAGGAATGTATTGTGTTGTGCAGGTGATTCAAGATTTCCGTAGATTGCCAAGAGTAATATTACCATAGGCCCAGACTTACTGATGTTGGCTCGAAACAGTGTACCATAGGTGCACCGAGAGAGGCTGGAAACAGTTATGTTCGAGGTGCAAGCATTGGAAATAATCGAAAGCAGGAAGGTCAGAGCAGATGGTCTTATAAATTCAAAAGGTGCTGAAGTGAAAAGATTCAGTGTCCATAGGAAGCCAAACTGGAAGGCAAGATGAGAAACAGAGTGAGTGAACTCTGAAGACGGGAAGCCCGAAGAATTATCCAAATTAGGAAATGTTATTATTGAGTTTATGATGTTTGGGACTATATTGGAAACAATGAATAAGTTTAACTGATTTTATATTGAACAAGTATAATAAGCCTGCATTAAGTTTAATGTTACAGTTAATGTTCAGAAAATATGTTATACAATTTTTTTTTGGTTCTGGACAACCAAGGCAACATTGTCAAACGGCATGTGAGATTGTTCATGTATTAAACTTTCTTGGAGAAATGATTATGTGAAAATTTTCAGTACTTGGAATGGTTACTAGCGAGGTGTTCAGTTTAGCTTACTGGGCACAATTCATTATCAAAGGACCAAAGAAATAAATAAACTTATGTTTAGTTAAGTCTAAGAAAATTATATATGTGGATCATTATAAGTAATTATTGATTTGTTTGATTTCACCTTTATATAAATTGTTACCTGAATATACAACATATATTGTGTGTGGTTTGGTTGGGTTTGTTATTTTTTCAGAGGAAAGCATTGTGGTATAAATCAATACGAGTGTGCTTTTATGAACTGTGTGAATGATATAGATCGACTTCAGATACCTTGTTGTGTCAGGCACTGGCAGCAGTTAAATATTGACTGACTTTAACTACGATTTTTGGTAGCTCTGTCCTTATTAGTTACTTTATTGAACAGCACCACAAACGGGCCAATGGACACTACATTCTTCTTTAATTAGTATGTTCAGCATTCTCAATTTCATTTCCCTACCTCACTGCAAATTTGTGGACTGGTGTTCTGTACTACTGCTAACTTTAGTCAATGCTCTCAAGAAACTTATTACTAAATTCCTTGGGCCATAATTTGCTACCAAAATAACAGTGTGCATAATTGTATTGTTGTGTGTAGTCTTTTGCGTGCAAAGGACAGTAATATAAGAGTTAAAAAAATCTGAACATGTTTTAAACTTACAAAGGAACTGATCCAACATAACAAGAAAATAATTTTTTGTGTTTTTTAAAAATAATTTTCAGTAGATTGATATTGTAATTTGAAACACATTTTTTGTGATAAATCCATTTCCTGCTGTTTTAATCAAGCTTTATTGAGTTACCATTTTAAATATCTCAAGGAATATTACTTAATTTTATTTATTTTTAACTTTGCTTTAAGTTCTAAAATTGCCACCCAATTGCGCTGGCTCATGGCAGATTTTGCTTTTGATAAAGCACAAATGAGCTTAAGCAGAAACTGAAAGGGAAAAGTATTCAAAACAGACACAATTTGCATTGGAACTGCTGACTGCACCAATCACAGAAACTGTGCTCTGTAATTCTAAACAGACCCAACGTCTCTACGCATGTTGAACAGAAGCTGGCCTGCACTCCACCTTTCTAGCAGAAGGAAGTTAGTAAAATTCCCTTTCAATAAGTTGATCATATTTCTGACTTGGATAACCTTCATTCTATGCCTGGTTGTCACTCAAAATACACTTGCAAATCTAAGTTCATCTTTTAAACTCCAGCTGAGGAGAGCCCCCAAGTCACTGGGTCAGCGAGTAAATGTTTCTTAAACAAATTTTACAGTTTGATTCTTCAAAAATTTTGACCATCTGGAAAGAAAATGGTCTGCAGGTGCTTCACTTACAGAAATATCTGGCCTGAAGCATCTGCAACATCATAGCTCTCTGCTCAAAACTTGTTTGAATAGTTTTAAGCCACAACCACCTGAAATTGATTGCACCCACAGTAAATCTAGTATAAAGTTTTATTAAAAAAAGGTACGGGATTTTTCTCCTTTGCACATAACTGATGTTCTGGATTCCAGCTGCCCCATTATTTGTACTATCTTTAGTCCCAATGTGAATGGTTGAATTGTTGCAGATTGCAGCATATTAACTCTATTATCCACAATACAATCCAAGGCTCGACTTTCAAAACTTCAGGGACTTTCCACATTAATTTACATAGCTTGAATGGGGTACAAAAGAACCTCAGCAAGCCTCCAGGTTAATTTTAAGAAACTTTGCTCCTTGTTATTGTTCATTCAACCTGCACTTTAAACCATCTGCCAAACAAAGCAGAGTAATACATAATAGAAAATACTACAGAGATGAGCTAAAGAAAATCATTAAGTTACCACAAAGGCTATATATATCATAGTAATTCATAATTATAGAGAAATACAGCACAGAAACAGGCTCTTCAGTCCACTGAGTCCACATCCACCATCAAGAACCTATTTTTATACTAATCCTGCTCTAGCCCATTTTTTTCTCCCCACATTTCCATCAAATCCCACTCATCTGGACAATAGGGGTAACTTACAGTGGTCAGTTAACCAAATGGTCCATACATCTTTGGGATATGGGAGGATGCCAGAGCACCTGGAGGAAACCCACATAGTCATAGGGAAAATGTGCAAACGGCACACAGACAGGACCAGAGGTCAGGATCGAACCCTGGTCATTGGAACTGTGAGGCAGCAGGTTTACACTGCACCACAGTGTCACCCAATTGCGCTTAAACAGGAAATATTTGTAAAACCACAACTCGAGGTGTTCAAGTTTTTTTTAATTTTATTTTCAGCATTACAACCTAAGCCAGATGATTATGGGTTTAAATCCTATACCAGAGCATGAGCATTCCAGTACATTAGTGAGAGAGTGCCACACAGTACACAATTCTGTCTTTTGGATAAGATGTTGAACTAAAGACCCTTAAGCGCATGTAACTTATTCCATGGCAATATTTCTAAAGGGAACAATTCCTGTTGTCTTTATGAACACTTATTCCTCAGCCAACATTATTAAGAAAAGTTATTGATGGGCACTCAACATTCAACTAAATCTAGTGGCTGATACAAGGTATCCAAAGTCATACTATATGGTTCACACAGTTCACAAAATCTAGTTATAAGCTCATTGTCATTTGTAGGTTAAAAAGAGATAATATTGGGAATATCAGAAATATTCAGCAGGTCAGCTGGCAGGGAAATATTAAGGATGCTGCCTGACTTGGGTGAGTATTTCCATAATTATTTCTTCTCAGTTTTTCAGCAACTGCACTTTTTAATATATTTTCATGTGTAGAGAAAGAGAGTTAAAGTTTCAGGTCCAATAGCTTTCATCAGAAATAGGAAAATCAGAAGGCAAACACGTCTTAAGTTGCAAAGGAGGGAGGAGGTGGAGAAACAAAGGGAATCTATATGCTGGGGTAGAGATGGGAAGAGACCAAATAAACTGCTATTGCTGGAAGTCTGAAATAACTGAGAATGCTGTAAATATTCAGGCAGGTCAGGAGGCATCTGCAGAGAGAACAATGGAGTTGATGTTACAGGTTGATGACCTTTCAATCAAACTGGTGGCAGAGTAGTGATGCTAGTGGAGCTACTGCATCACATCTCCATTGAGCAGGGTTAAATCTTGGCCTCCAGTTCTGTCTGTGTACTGTTTGCATCTTCTCTCTGTTATACTGCAAGGATTTCCATCGGATGTTCTGGTTTCATCCACTATCCCAAAGCCATGCATCTTGATAGGTTAGTTGGCCAGTGTAAATTGTTACTTGTGCATCGGTATGTGGTAGAATCTGGGGTTGGAGCTGAGAATAAAATTGGATAAGTATAAATGGGTGCTTGATGGTCAGTGTAGATACAGGGTGCCGAAGGGCCTTTTTCCATGCTATATGACTCTATGATATCTTGAAAAGGCTGGACAAGTTGTTTGAATTTGTTGAATTAAACTTGAGCCCTGATGACTGGAATGTGCTTTGTTGGAAGTTGAGATGCTGCTTCTTGAGCATCATTGGAGCAGCTGTCAAAGGGGTCAGAGTGGGAGTTGTTTGGAGAGGGATAGACCACTACGAGCTTAGGGTCACCATGCAGATTGAAGGAATTTGTTAAGCATGTCCAAGAGGCATTGGAGACAACATGCAGATAGTCCCACCAGAACAGGGGCTGCACTTGGCTTTGTATTAGAAAATGAAACAGGGCAAGAGATGGAAGTGTCATCAGGAGAACACTTTGGAAACAGTGACCATAATCCTTTGAGTTTTAAGGTAGTTACGGAAAGGGAAAAGGTTGGTCCCCAAGTTAAGATCCTAAATTGGAGGACAGCTGAATTTGATAGTGCAAGAGAGGACCTGGCCAAGGTCGACTGGGAGCAGATGCTTGCAGTTAAAACAACATCTGACTATTGAGAATCCTTTCAAAGAGAGTTAGTAAGAGTTCAAGGACAGAATGTTCTGGTAAGGGGGAAAGACAAACTTGGCAAGATTAGAAAACCTCAAATGATGATGGTTATGAGGGTTTGATCAGGAAAAACTGGAAGCATAGTTCATGTACAGGCAACTGCAATCAAGCAAGTCCCTTGAGTAATATGGAGGGTTTTGGAGACTACTTAAATTAGGAAAGCAAAAAGAAGCCATGAAATACTTTTGGCAAGTAAGATTCAGGAGAATCCTAGTCATTCTATAAATTTATTAAGATCAAGAAGGTAGCCAGGGAATGAATGTGGAGCCAAACATGTGGGTGAGATCCTAAACTAATACTTCTTGTTTATATTCACCAGGGAGAAGGGCATAGAGGATAATGAGTTCAGGGAGGGATACATTGATACTGTGGAAAATTTCAGTATTAAGAAGGTGGCGATGTTAGATGGCTTGGAACATCTAACAGTGTTAGATACATCCCCAAAGCCAGCTGAGACCTATCCCAGATTGCTACAAGAAGCAAGGGACAAAATTGCTGAGGCACTGACAGAGACCTTTGCATTTTCATTAGCCACTGGTATGGTACCAGAAAACTGGAGGATAGTTATTGTTGTGTTTATTTAAGAAGCCAGCAGGGATAAGCCAGGTAACTACAGCCAGTGAGCCTTATATCAGTGGCAGGGAATTTAGTGCAGAAAATCCCAAGGGATAGGATTTATGTACATTTGGAAAGGCAGGGGTTGATCAGGGATAGGAAGCATAGGTTTCTGCAGATGAAATCCTTTACCACTAATTTGATTGAGTTTTTGAGGAGGTAACAAGGGAGATTGATGAAGACAGGGCAGTAAATGTTGTCCATATGGACTTAGGTAAGGCATTTGACAAAGCCCCACATGGTAGGCTGGCCCAGAAGGTTAAGGCACATGGGATTCAAGGCGAGCTGGTTAATTGGATCCAAAATTGGCTTGGTGAGGGGAGGCAGAGCGTAATAGTGGAAGGAGGTTTTTCTGATTGTATGTCTGTGACAAGTGTTGTACCACCGGGATTGGAGTTGGGACCCTTGTTTATGATATATATTGACTTGGATGTGAATGTGGGAGGTATTATTAGTAAATTTGTGAATGAAGCAAAAATTGGTTGTGCTGCGAATAGCGAGGAAGGCTAAGGCTGTAGCAGATTATAGGTTAGATGGAAGGTAGGGCGAGCATTAGCAGACAGAATTTTATCCCAAGTGAAATTTGGTGCATTTTGGGCAGTCAGATAGGGGTAGGATACATACAATGGATGGTAGGGCACTAAGAAGAGTTGATGAACAGAGAGACCTAGGAGTCAAAGGCATAGTTCTCTGCAAGTGGCAACACATGTCAACAGGGTGGTGAAGAAGGCATATGGCATGCTTGCCACCTCAGGCATGCAAGCCTTCAGGACTCTCTCTCAGCTGGCAACAGCACTACTGTGTCCTTCAGACTTCACCCTATCACAGACATTCTCTTTGTTCTCTCCACCCCTCCTCTTTCTCTATAATTTAAAACAATGTTGGATTTCTAACTTTTCCTCATTAAGATGAAAGGTCGTTGACCTGAAATGTTAACTGTTTCTGTTTCCACAGATGCTGCCTAACTTCATTTTCTGTTTTTATTTCAGCTTTCTAGCATTTGCAGTTTTGTTTTTTTTTATTGTCATTTGTGGGTGCTGGCTGCCACATTTCTTACAGAACAACAAAACTTCTGCAAGTATTTCACTCACTATAAGGCATGTTAGAATACACAGAGGTTGTGAAAGGTACTATTTAATAAATGCAGGGTTCTTCTTTCCACTTTCTTCTATTTCTTAACCAGGCGGAAACAATATTTTAAATTGAGTTGAAGTTAAATAGTTAAATTAACAGAACAAAGGTGGTAGTCCGACAGACATTGAAATCTTTTGAGGTCCACAAACATTGTGCACTCTAAAAGCAGAAGTGGGCACTAATGTTCTAAAGTATAATATAGGACATTTCAAGAAAGACTTTCCAATTCTAGGAAGTGCCCATCTCAGTAATAAGACTGGTTATTAATGAATGGATAGTCTTATTCATTGAAACAGGTCTGAAAGGATTTGAATATTTTCCACTTGATAACCAGCCAAAATAGAAAACCAGTTTCTTGAAAGGAAATGAATCCAAGGATATGTCTCTATTTAATGAAACACTGCAATTAATCATAAAGTCTTAAACTTGAGCCTAAGGCTTTTTTTCTCAGAATTTGACTTAACCTTGGAAAGATTTTCAATGCTGTTTTGGCTCCAACAAGAAAATAATGCAGTTATATTTGTCTTAAGTGCAAAATGATTTAAATGCAGAATCATTGGTTAATTTTCTTGTTTTTTTTAATGGAAGAGTGAAGATTCCGGAGGAATCATTGGTGAAAGAGCTTATTTTGATCAAAGTGGCCTTTCTTGGTGGGAGCAGTGCATTAGCCTGCACATCTCTGCCCAAGCAATTTTTTGGCACTTGTAGGTTTAGGTCTGGACCAAAATAAGCATGAATCTCTTCTGTTCATATTTCAAAACTGGAAGCACATTATGGCAAATATGAACTCACATTTAAAGTAGTATAAACATAGGTAGTCATGGTGGTGAAAGATGGGTGCATGATGGATTGAAGAAAATACTCAGAGGGAAGGGGAATTATGGAATTTTGACTCTTCAGCCCCACAAATAATTTATTCAGCAAACCAACTATGGTTATCATTCTGGATCTTTGCACACAAGATTTCCTTGTAATTGTTGGCAAAGATCACCCTTGTGGGAACAGGAGGAGGTCATACTGCTCCTCGAACCTGAATTGCCATTCAATGAGATCATGATTAATCTGTACCTTAACTCCATCCACCTATTTTGATATCATTGTTCTTAATAACTTTAGCCAATAAACAACACTGTCAGTTTTGAAACTTTCATTTGGCCCCAAGTCTCAACAGGTTTTTGGCAGAGAACGTTCAGATTTCCACTACTTTTTGTGCAAAGAAATGCCTTCTGATGTCATATTGGAGCAGTCTGGCTATAATTTTGTTATTCCCGCTTGTTTTGGACCCTTTCTGGAGAAATGTGTTTCTATCTAAACTGTTAAATTCTTTAATTGCTTTGAACACCTCAATTATATCACTCATTAATCTTCTGTATACAAGTGAATGCAAACCCAGCCTATACAAACTGGCCTCATAATTTAACCCGATTAGCCTATCATTCAGGCAAATCTGCACTTTAAAATAGGATTTTACTCTTTGAGAGCTGGCAGCAGACTTTCACTGCACAACATCTGGTAAACGAGCATGCTGGGGATCAAACAGAAACCCTGGTTACTGTCGCCAACTTACTGCATACATCATAAGCCCACTTATCATCTCCTAAGTGTTGGAAAGCAGAATTGACACTTTGCCAGATCCTAGCTTAAGCTATAAACTACTGAACAAACATTTATAGTATAAATAAATAAAAAAGCCACAACAAGGACAAATAGATTTACTGTAGCTATACAAAACAATTGTTCATCCACAGAAAATGAATGTTGTTTCACCCACACTAATTTCACAATACTAAACTTGATAATGTCCTTTAACAATGACCCTGTGTATTTTGGTATACATTTTCCAACCCACCCTCAAAGCCTCCCTTTCTGATGCTTTTACGTTGAGTTGAGCCATACCTGCCCAGAATAAAATTTACAATAAGCTCTGTTAATAAAAACAAATTCAAATATATATTTTTTTTCCTATTGCTGCTTCTTTTAATGCAGTCCCTCAGAATAATACTATTGATAAGACTATTAAACAGTTCCCCTATTCAATGAGATGGACTAGGACCTCACAATCTACCTTGTTGTGACCTTGCACCTTATTGCACTGCACTTTCTTTGTAGCTGGGACACTTTATACTGTTATTGTTTTTTTTACCTGTACTATATCAATGCACTCTGTACTAACTCAATGTAACTGCACTGTGTAAAGAATTGACTTGTACGATTGGTTTGTAAGACAAGTTTTTCTCTGTACCTCAGTACAAGAGACAATAATAATCCAATACCAATACATGAACATTCACCTATTGTCTTCCCCAGTTTCTATGGATCAGAATGTCCCACACCCAACATTTGGGTTTAATAGCCTTAGAATATCAGTTGAAGTTAAGTTGTGAACAGGTTCATGTACCACCAGGCTCAAGGAAAGCTTCTATCCTGCTGTGTGATAAGACTATTGAATGGTTCCCTTGTATGATGAGATGGACTCTCGATCGCCTAATCTACCTTGTTGTGGCCTTGCATCTTATTGTCTACCCGCACTGCACTTCCTCTGTAGCTGTGACACTTTACTCTGTATCCTGTTATTGGTTTTACCTCAATGCACTGTGTAATGAATTGATCTGTACGAACAGTAGGCAAGATAAGATTTTCACTGTACCTTGATACAAGTGACAATAATAAACCAATACCAATACCAATCAAGGATGATGTGCTTCCAGTTCATTTCCATGGGTTCAGAGGTGACTGATGAGGTCAATGTAGGACCTGTAAATTCTGCTACAGCTGGGGGACAAGTTGCTTGACAGGCTAGGTAGCTGAGTAGTTTGGGAGGTGGTGTGTTCCTTCATTTATATTGGATTCTCTCAATTCTATCCTGGATGTTCCTTCTCCACATTGAACAGTTGTAGGTCAGGGGTTTCCAGGAGTCAGCAATGGATGTTGCATTTTCTCAAAAGAGGCTTTGAGAATATCTTTGAATTCTTTTCCACTATCTACCTCTAGCTAATGACAGAGCTTGCAACAGTGTCTGTTTTAGGATTCTGGTATTAGGCATGTGAATGTAGCCTGTTTGACACAAGGGGCTGCAGAGGGTTGTAGGTTCAGCCAGCTCCATCATGGGCACAACCCTCCCCACTGTGGAGGACATCTTCAAAAGGTGGTGCCTCAAGAAGGTGGCAGCTATCACTAAAGACCCTCACCATCCAGCCTCTTCATTACTACTGTCAAAGAGGTACAGGAGCCTGAAGACCCACACTCAATGATCCAGAAACAGCTTCTTCTCCTTTGTCATCAGATTTCTGAATGGTCCATGAACACTACCTCATTATTCTTTTTTTTTGCACTATTTGATTTGTAAGTTATATTAATTTTATGTCTTTGCACTGTACTGCTGCCACAAAACAACAAATTTCACATCATTTAAGACAGTGATAATAAACCTAATTCTGAGGTGATGATTTGGTTAACATTGATTCATTGGTTCACTCATCCTGTCAATGGAACTTTGCAGAAACAACAATGGTATCCAGTGCTGTGAGGTACTTGATGGAAGTAGTCTCAGAAGCATGTGTGGAGTCACTGCTGACTGAAAAACCTTACGCCAGGTTTGGTCGATTCAAACACACATTTCCTAAGATGGGCTAAGGCTGCTTTGGTTGCGATAGTGAATTTCATCCATCAACTTCTGCCCTCTCTGGATAGTGGCTCCCAAAATAAGGGATGAGGTTCACTTTTTCCAGGATCTCATTAATTATCAAGGACAAGTTTTATACAGCAGGGGTATGTGCAAAGATCTTTGTTTTGCAAATGTTAAGTACATAAATGAATGAGCATTGTCTGAGTACACCAGCTCAACTGGACGTTCTGGAGTGGAGGCAGCATGGATAAAGTATTTTCAGAAATCCTAAAGGTCACTTCCATATCAATGGGAAGTTTGCTGGAGGTGAGAAATACTGATTAAAGTATCCAGGTGATGATGCAGACTTGCTTGATACCAGCATGCACTGAGACAGCAACTGTAGGGAGCCATTGACAAGCAAGCCATGATCCTCACCATGATGAAGCAAATGTAAAATAGGAGATTAATTTCTGCAGGCACTCAAATGAGATGAGGATGCTCTACAGACCTCCTCCATTGATTGAATCAAAGGATATGCCGAAGTCAAAATTATGATGTACATTAGTTCTGTTTCCTGCATTTCTCTTACTATAATGTTATTAAGGCTAAACTTTAAATAAACAATTTTCATATTGAATATTTTAGGACTAGTATGTTTGACACTATATTTCATCCTATCAGAGAAATTGGCTTTGTTTCACCCATCACCATCCCCTACCTTTTCTGTTCCCAGAACCAACTTG
>JARFYF010000063.1:88629740-88642479 GCA_030265395.1 Rhina ancylostomus
AAATAAAAAAAGAAATCTGCCCAAAGATAACTGGTGAAACCTTTTTGCTCCAAAGATAATTCTTAATGCCTTTTTTTTTCATTTGACTTTTGTTTCTCTGATTCTTCATCAATGTATATGGTGCAAGCAGATTGTTTTCTTTTTGTTGATCATCATCCACTTCAACACTGGTTCTATTTCTATAATTCAAAGCATCACACACAAGTTTCAGCATATGTGTTGCATCAAAGACCCAACAACTATCTCACTTCCTAGATATGCCATTTGCTGTCCTTAGTTCCAGTTCATTTTTCATCTTCCTATAATAACTGATATAATGGTGTCAGTACAGTTGCAGGTTTTGGCAAAAGTCTAATATTTTACCATGGCTAAGAATAACTGATGTTCAGCAATATTTTCTGGTTTCCTTACCCTCATAATTGGTTCCACTTTTTTCTTTGGTTTCATTCCATTTGGTTTTAGGCCCATGATAAAGTAATTCTTTCTGTACAAATGCTCACTTGCTTCTTTTGACCTTTATGTTGTGTTAGTGTAGTCACTTGAACACTTCTTGTATTCAAAAAAATTCTTTGGGGACTTGTGGGTAGCAGTACGTCATCTTGTTTATATTAATAATCATCTATACCTGGTACTACTTCATTCATTGTATGTTCAAAGATTTTGGGTGATGACTTCACATCATGAAGTAGTTTTCTGTAGCAGTAAAGACCTTAAACATGTTCTGATTGTCAAGTATTATCTGCATTCAACTGAGTTTATGCATGCTACTTTGGAGAAACTTTGGCTCCTGCCATCTCTGAATATAGATATCGTGAAGTCAGCGTTGGGCATAATCAATCATCAACTGCTTGGTCAATGTCACTTTATAATTACTGATTAGTTGAATAGTTTAGTCCGCTTTAGCTTTTACTATAATTGGTTTTGCCCAATTGTTTCCTTGGAATTTGCAAATTGTTCTCATATAACTGACTCTTTCTCCATTTGTTTCTTCAATGTATCTGAGGGTCAAGGCTTACAGTAGATTGGTTTAGCATCTGGCTTCATACAGTAGGGGCATTGTAGCCTTACCCACTGGTCTGCTAGTGTGTGATTTTGAAACATCCATACTGAACACCTCTTTTCTGCTTAACTTCAATTTTTTGAGCCACTTTTATTCCATTGATATTTGTCAATTAGTATAATCAGCTACAATCATTTGTTGTTCTGTTTGCTGATGGTTGTGACTCACTGAACATTTCATCTGGTGTAAAGGTCTTCAATACTTCGCCTGAATAGGTTTTCAGCTTTGTTGTACTCTTCATCAGTGTCACTTAGCTGAATTTATATAAACATGTAATCTTGCCAATCTGATGCCAGGCCGGGATTCAGGTTAATGACTACTTAACCATACATATGATTTGAAGTCATTGTGCTGTCTGCCACTGATGTTGGTAGTGTTATACAAGCCCAATTCTTGTCATATTAACTTCAATATAATGTAGTTTTCCCATCTGTGGCTTCTTGCTGTGAGAACCTCCCATTATGAAGAAATCACACTGTTAGAATTTCCTTAACTACTTTGGCTCTACACTAGCAGACAGAGGATGTGTCTTTTTTTCTGAGTTAAAAGATTTTGCCATTTGGAATTGGCAGTGTCTTCCACACCATCTGTAACAGCAATTCACATCAGTCCCATTGACATATTTTACATTTGTGGTGAAAGTAACTTAAATTTCCTACCAGTATGGTCACCTTGCTAACATTGCTAATTTAACCCTTTATACTGATTGTATTAGTCACTTTCCTACTGGTGTGCTGCACTGACCCATACCACCTTATTTTAACCTCTGTTTGGATTCTGCTTTGGAACAGTAGCCTTTGCCACTACTCCATGACTATAAACTGCTATTGTACTTGTAATTTATTTTTACTTTTACATGCTCTTGCTCCACAGCTTTTGGTGCCTGTCTGGATATTGCTTAAATGTTGAGTAAGTTATAAGAAACCATTGGAAGAGACAAGTTCATTGTATTGGGATATGGAGATGGAGCACAGAGTGGGGGTGGCACTTTTCTCTCCCTGGGTCCCCAGCTCTAACTCCCTTCTGCTACTCACTCCTAATTCCTGTCATAACTGCTCCTTTCACAATCAAATTCTGTTTCAAAAGTGTTTACTCTTCCTCCATGACAATTTTTCTGGAAGTTTTACAAAATACTTTTCCTTCCAATTCTTTTTGCGTTAATCTTAAACGTGCGCCCTCTTGTTGTCTCAGCGACCAGTGATCCTGATTATAATGAATAGCAATACGTCATGATGCATACCATTAACTAGGATAACCAGTTACATGATGCCATTGCAAATGATTGCTTTTACCCCAAACTATTAGAATTTACAGTTGAAAGCAACCAACAGATCAAAAGTGATTGATGAACACACTTGGGACTTATTAATATTCACATGATTTACCCATCTGTTACTGGTGGGATGTTATAGCTCAGTAGCTGGAGAAAATCAACGATAACAAAAGCATGGCTTGTGGAAAGATAATTCTAGAAAACATTAAAGGTTAGTAAGATAAATAGTTCAAACATGTTTTATATTATGTATGAGCTTTTACTCCCATAATTGCAAATAAATCTCAATCTAGTCAGTAGACCTCACGTTCGAAATATATCATTCACTTACATCCATGCTGTTGCTCTCTGTTGGTAAAAACAAAATATTTCTCTCCTTCAAGATAAAAAGAATGCACCATCAATTTAAAAAGCAGGGATTTCATTGCATTACTTTTCATGATGCACATTCATTATGCTTTACATCTTTTTGTATGCCACGAGTTAAAATATATCTGTACTGGTTTTTTTTGTGCCATAGCTCATTCCCTTAAGCAACATCTTACGAACAAAACACATGAAGGGATGATGAACAGTGATGAATATTCGAATATCCCTTTTTATCCCTCTGATGAGCTTCACCATTAACTCATCTGTGACTCTGCCACCTCTGAAGAAGATACCCTCTCACAAATGTACATTTTAGTTCTACAACAGGTGGTGGTGAGGTGCGGAATGATTACATTCAATAATAAAATTGGCTCTTCCAAACTGAGGCAAGCAAACAAAATTCTTTCAATTTCCATCATTTCGCCTTTGAAAGAGAGGCCATTCCCAATCTTATGTCCTTTCTTTCCCCCCTTTCATCTGTTCTGCAGTTCATCCAACATATGTGATAGTTGTGTGCGGAAGGATTACAATTTAATGAATTGGCATTAATTGTGTGAGTGTTAACTTTCACCTATTTTCCTAAACGTGTGTCTGAGAATAAATATTTCTAATGCAAAATAATACTCAGGCTCAACATTAATGCTTTTTCCTTGCTTATTGAACACCAATTAGCACAGCACAAGCAAATGCAATCAAGATTTATAATTCACACATTGTGCTAATTTCTCCTGTTTAAAGCAGGTGTTAAAGCAACAGGGAGACCAGTATTGAATAGAACAAGAGATTTTGGCAAAAGGATGAGTTCTTCATGGTGAAATACAAAGTATGATACCATGTGAAGTCTTCAAAGATCCCATAGTTTGGAAGCTGAGAAGTAGAAATAGCAATATAAAGTTCACATTTTAATCCTTTACTGATTATTGGAATTAGTGGCAAACCCAGCATTTGTTGCCATTTCTAAATGCCTCTGGGAAGTAATGGTGAACAACTTTCTTGAACCATGTAGTCCAAATCGCAAGAGAACATCATTTAACATCAGAGAGGCTTGCATTTTCAACACTTCTAAGGACACTTTGAAATATTTTACATGTATCAAAAACTGTTGGAGTGTGGTCATTGTTCTAATTCAGGAAATGTGCTGACCAGTTTGTGCACAGCGAGCTCCCAAAAAGAACAAGGTGATAATGGCTTCATGTTAATCCCCTTCAGTAGCATTGATTGAGGTACTTTTTTAGGTAGGACTCAAGTAATATCTGCACATTCCTTTCAAATACTGACACAAAATCCTTTTTATCCATTTGAGAGAGCAGACAGAAGTTTGAACACATAAGTCTAACATCTCATCCAAAAGATGATCCATCAAGTCAACTCTGCCTCAGTACTGCACTTGAGTGATATCCTGGATTTATGTGCTCAAACTTCTGGAGTGGAACTTGAATTCATGGATCTCTTTGAACAGACACCAGACAGAAATTGATGTTGGAAAGAAGGAAGACTGCGCCACGGAGATGACTGGATCTTTATGAACAGCTTTCTTCAAGGATAGTGACAAGTACCATTGTTTCACTGCTATCTGCAGTATCCAAGACCAAAAATACTCTGGTTCTGCCCAAGTGAAGCAGAAGGGAAAGTAAAAGCAAAATAAAAAACTACGAAGGGCTTTTCAAATGTAGCTAATTATTTCTGACACACATTCATGCAAAATGACACCGTATTTTCATATATCATTATTTTAGTTCTGAATGCCTTGTTGCAGTTTAGTTTTTATTTTCTGAATTCTAATTTCTTTCTACTGGTACACTTGCACATTAAAATAATTTTCTGCCTGCTGTAACATGATTTCATCCATTTTGGGGAATTGGACCAGGCACTTAAGTCACTACTCACCCTAGTGCCTGTGTCATTTCTGACAGAAATTCTAATAAGATTGTGCAACCTACAATCTGTATTTTAAGCTCCTAGTAAAACAAGGAGTAAGTCACTCAGGAAGTTGACAAGCTGATACTGTTAAATTGTTGTCACTCTTTTGATATGTGGCTGACTGAGCTGGGGCTGCTCCTTACATTGAAAAGATTATTGCTGGATCTCATTGTAGTAAATACTCATAATCACAACACTCAAGCATGTTGTGATCCCTGCAGGTTTATGAACCAGTGTCTCGCCTGGTGTAAGACCACTCAGCCTGGGGAGAATCAATGATAACAATTGCAAAAGGGGGCAGGGGATTGTGAAAGGTTTTGATTTTTCTTAGGTCGAATGAGGGCTCCCTCATCTGAAGTATTAACTGTTTCTCTTTCCACAGATTCCACTTGACAAGCTTAGTTTTCCCAATATTTTCCATTTTCTTTTTTGTTTATCCTACATATGTAAATCTAACCTGCAGGGCAAGTCCCACCATTTCACCATTAACAATGCATTACGTAGACTTAGTAGCTTAATGTGCTGATAACTGTCCCCTTTGTGCCATTTCAATTCATCCTAGCACAGGCATTCCATTTGTTCTACATATCCCTTCCCCAGCTTCCATCCTTCTGGATTGGAACATGAACCCACAAATCTTGTTGAACAGGCACTAGACAGAAATTAATGTTGGAAAGAAGGAAGACTGCATTGCAGGAGAGGAGGGAAGCATCTGAATAATGTTAAAGGTGAAAAAACAGCCATTTAGTGCATCAAATAAGAATGTAGTCCAACTTTCAGGCAGAGGGATTTTGACAGAGTAGACTGGGAGAAGCTACTTACACTGACAGGAGACTCCATAACCATAGGATATAATAAAAGGACATTGGCAAAAAAAAAGAGTGGAGATTGT
Source organism: Rhina ancylostomus (assembly GCA_030265395.1). NCBI lineage: Eukaryota > Metazoa > Chordata > Chondrichthyes > Rhinopristiformes > Rhinidae > Rhina > Rhina ancylostomus. The sequence continues at coordinate 88,635,255 of JARFYF010000063.1, forward strand.
ATTTTACCCAGTGAGCTGTTGTAAACTTGAAATGTCAGAGTTTGGTTGAAGTGGATGTAAAAGAAACTTTCAAAGAGGGATCTTGATAACTATATATTAAAAAAAATGTGTTGGCAATGGGAAAAGAACAGAGGAATGAGATTAATTGGATAGTTCTTTCAAAGAGCTAGCAGAATCACAGTGGGGTGAACAGCTGTATTGTTTTCTAACATGATGTATTTGGAGGGCACCCTGATGCCTGTTATCATACTGTATGAATTTGTCTCTCCCATGTGCACTATGTCTGGCCTCAACCTTGTGGTATGGAGTTTTAAAGTTAATGGACACACTTCGGTCTCAGCAGATGCTATCAATTTCCCAAGCAAACCATGAAGGCTTTTGTGCAAATTTAGTTCAATGGCCCATACAATTGCCTGTTAAAACTACCCCCTGGTCATAATGTTGTTACGCCATGTGATAATTACATACCAATGTGTGATAACATCTTCGTTTTTAAAATTTGTACTTATTGGAGCATTTAAGTGGTAAATGAGTCCACCAATTACAGAAATATTTTGGTAACACGATGCTTTATATACCAGCTGCCTCGTTATGGCTTTGTGACCATTATTTAACTAAACTTTTTGAACTAATGGATGACAAAATTCAACCTCAAGTTAACATTGGTGACAACAATGATAAAGCATTATTCTTTTTAAAGTGATGTTCTTTTGTCAAGCATTTTTGACATAAGTGTTAATTTATTTAATTTTTATTAATAAAGTGACCAAGACCTGGATTAAGATGTTAGAGAGGGTTTTTGCAGTAAGCATTTGTTTTTCAATGTTGTCAACACTGATGCTGTGGTCCAGCTGTTTTCCTGTTTTAAGTCAAATTCCTTATTTCAGAAAACATGGCAATTTCCACAAATTGGCAAGAATAATGAATTGTTATGTACATTAAGGCTGATATCAAATCTCATAAATAGTTCTTCATTGGTTGGATAGCATGATGGTATATGCTGAGGTCATGAAATGTACTATGGAAATAAAAGTAAGATTCTAACACGATTCTAATCTTTGTCTAATAAGATTAAACAAGGATAAAAAGGTGAGGGTGAATTTCAAAATGGATTGGGATTCAAGATAATTAAAGTGGTATGGGAGTCCACTTTACCATGGCCATTTGAAGAGGATGAAAAGGACCATACTGTGGGTTGTGCAAGAGTCAGTTAATTCACTATTGTCTGCTGACTGAGCTAAACTATGAGATTAAAAGTAAATACTGTAGGGTAGAAAACAGGACTGTGAAAACTGTGGCCACCTTGACTAAAATTTGTGATTGATATAATGACCATATCCACATATCAAAACAGCATGGGGAGGTGATAGAAGAATGGGAAACAAAAAGACATGGACATACTGTAGGTGCATGTAAGACTAGTTCTCAAGGTCAAACGCCAATGCAAACTGGTTGGTTTGAATGAACAGTTTAAACGTAATTGGTTTTACATAATATTATTTATAGTTATGATGGTGGTACAGTGGTTAAGTAACTGGACTTTCACTCCTAATTCAGTGATATAATTAATGTGGAACTTTAAATGCACTATTGTCAACAGTAGATACCATAATGCTACCAGATTGTTGTGAAACCTCAAGTTGTTCATGAATGCAATTCAGTGGAGGAGATTTGGTGTACTTACTTGGCTAGGCCTAGATGTGACTCCAGACCAAAGTAAAGTGGCTGACTCTGAAGTGGCCGAGCAAGCCTTTCAGTGTGGCAGCACAGCAGGATGTACGCCAAAAATAGATCTCCAGACTCCAGACCCCCGACCCCAGAACAGCTCAAATGTGGGCAAGGGAACTTCCTCCTGTTATCACCTACTGCCTTCCCTCAGCTGCTCCTTCAAGCCATGAAACTGAACAAAACTGGGAAGAAGCACCAAGTGTAGCAAGAGCACAGTATATTTTCTGGGAGAGGATTCTTGAAGGACATTGCAGTCAGACTGGCTCTGCAGCAGGTAGTATGTGAAGCAACATGAGTGATAAACCTACTTGACTTCATCCTCACAAATTGTTGCAGATACACCTGAACATGACAGCATTCATCCGTGAAGACTATGACCACCATACAGTTCTTATGAAGACAAAGTCCATTCTACACCAGACACTTGCCATCATATTGTGTAGCAATACAGTCTTTCTAAATGCCATAAATTCAGAACAGAACTGGCAGCCCAAAGCTGCCCATCCATGAGGCACTGTGTACCATCGACAGCAGCAGAAATATACACCTCCACAATCTATAAACTCATGGCCTGGTATATCCCTCATTTTATTCATTGAGGTTATAACCTCATTGCATTCAACTCAGGATCAATCTTGGTCAATGAGGGATACAGGGAGAGGCAATACATATACTTAAAAATTTGGTGCCAACTTGGTGAAACTGCAACACAAGACTACATACATGTTAAATGGAAAACTAGCATTCAGTAGACAGAGCTAAGGGATGTCACAATGAATAGGTTAGAATACTGTTCCACCATCCTGCCACATCTAGTCTTGAATGATGGTGGACAATTTAGCAATTAGCAGGAGGAGCAAGCTCCAAGAACATCCACATTCCCAGCAGTATCAGGGCCTAATATGTCAATGCTAAGGACAAGGCCAAAGCATTTTGTATCCATTCTCAGACAGAAGGGGTAAGTTGATGATCCATCTTAGCTTCCTCTGAGATCCCCACAGAAGCCATTGTCCTCTTTCTGAGAGTCCTACCATTGCAGCAGCCAGTCTTCAGCCAATTTGATTCATTCTATGTGATAGCAAGAAATAGCTGAGAGCACTGGATCCAACAATGTCTACGGAACCAGACAACATCTTGCCTGCAGTACTGAAGTCTTGCTCTCCAGAACTATCTATACCTCCAGCCATGCTGTTCCAGTACAGTTATAACACATGAGCATTGCCCATCTATGTCCTGTGCACAAAATTCAGGACAAATTCAATCTGACAAATTAACCCCCAATCAATCTATTCTCAGTGATCAGCAAAATGATGAAAGATGTTATCCAGTAGCACTTGCTCTTCCATAACTTGTTCACCAATGCCCAGTTTGGATTTCACCAGGACCACTTAATTTGAGACCTCATGAAAGCCAATGAGCTGAATTCCAGAGGTGACGTGAGAATGGTATGAATATTGTGGCTACAAGAACAGGTCACTTATTGGTATGCTGTGACAAGTCACTCAGCTCCTGATACCCCTAAATCGTTCCATCACCATCACACCATGGCTGCAGGTTGTACCATCTATAAAATGCACTGCAGTTACCATCCTAGGCTACTCCCAAAAGCACCTCATAAACCTGCAACCTCGACACCAAAAAAGATAAGCATAGCAGTTCCCCTCCAAGTCATACACCATCCTGATTTAGAAGTATTTTGCTAATCCTTCATCATTATTGGGAGTATATCCCCCAAAAAAGTGCTGCAGTTCAAGGTGGCAGCTTACTACCACCTACTCAGGGGTAATTAGCCATGAGCAATAAATGCTGGTCTTATTGTCAATACCTCCATCCTGAGAAATGAATAAATAAATGAAACTGGATGTCTTGAGTATGCTTTCAGCAAATCAAAATCCAACACATTTTTATATCCATGTGAAATGGTTGAGTTGTGATGGTAAATGCATTACAACTTGCAGTGCATATGTTCCTGGCTGTCAAATAATATTGGTTTGCACATAAGAGTTATACAAGTTTAATGCTTCATTATGTTAAGATTGTTGATTCATATTTCACTGCAGTGAAAATATTGAGAGCAGCAGGTTGACGATTTAACTGGAAAAGTAACATGCACAAAGCTGAATAAGGAAAAGGAATCGAATGACACAATCTTGCTTTTACAAAGATTTCCTGAATTAGGCAGGGTGTGTTTTTTAACATGGTGCAAAATCCTTAGAATAATATACAGCCCAAGCGTGCTAAATACAATCAAGGAGTCAGAACTATAATTAGATTTTCACATCTGAATTTCTTCAAGCACTAGGCTTTAACTTATCAGATGTTATTAGCCAGAAAAGTAGTCACAACTTTCTATATTTCTGTAACCATATTTTCAGTTCTTCTGTACATATTAACCTGCTCGGGGTGTGAGTTTGTGGTACATCACACAAGTAGTCACTTCACTTTCTATTCTTTATCTCGGCCTCCCTTAACTGACAAGGTCCTAAACTCTGGAATTTTCTCCTCAAACCTCACTCCCCTTTTACCACTCTTTCCTCCCTTAAGATACCCCTTAGAAGCTATCTCTTTGTCCTAGATGTTGGTCAATTGCTTTAACTTCTCATATGGTTTGGTGTGAAATTTTATTTGATGAAGGCTTCTGTGAAATCCTTTTACTATGCCAAAGTTACTATGTAAATGCATGTAATTGTTTTATGAGCTTGTTCAGTAGTCAATTTAAGAATGGATAGTTTTGACAACTGACCATCAGTCCTCCTTAACAACTGATACTACAAAACATTACTGGGGAATTTTATGGTGTAGAAACCTTGGCTAGTTACTCAATGTCCCATCTAGCTAATCATAATGACCAGCCACCTACACTGGGAATCAGAAGTACAGTTGAACACTTGTGGACAATGTCGAGTGGGGGCTGCAGTAATACAAAGGAGGACTGTGACCAATGCAGAAAGGAGTTTATTAATGGTCATTAAGGGGGATGTAATTGGCAAAACCAAAGTAGAAAAGTATGAGCTTGAATTAGGAGGTGAAATGAAGAAGGAGGCCACATCCACAGTGAATAGCATTCTAAATGGGAAATAGGAACAGGAATCTATGGCTATGGAAATAGGAACAGGTCATTAAATGTAGTGATGTAGGCTACTGACCCCTTAGACTCTAAAGTCTAAGGGGATAAAGGGGATAAACAAGATTGGGTTTCATTCTATGGGATTCATTCTGGAGGTAAACATCAAAAAGCATGGAAGCTATCTTAAAATTCTATAGAGTCTTGGTTAAAATGCCACTTGGTGTAATGTGAATAATTCTGGACTCCATATTTTAAAAAAAATGAAAGTATAATTGGCACATTGTTGTACAATACCAGATTGAGAAGGCTATAACTTTTCTTGTTCAGTCATGGAATGTGGTCATTACTATCAAGGCCAGCATCCACTGACCATCCTGAATTTCCCTTGGAAAGATGGTAGTGGTATGAACCACTAGAGTTGGTGTTAGGTAGGAAGTTCTAGAATATTGACCGAGTAGTAATACCAATATATTTTCAAGTCTGGATGACATGGAAGGGAACTTGCAGGTGGCTGGCATTCCCAAATGGCTGTCACTGTCTTTCTAGGTTGTAGAGGTTGAGGGATTTAGCAAGGCCTGTTGAAAAAGCTGCAGTAAATTTTGTATTTGGCACACTGTGCAGCCACAAACTGCTGATGGTGGAAGGAGTGAAGTAGCTGGAAACATAAAAGAAGCTGTGTGAAAAGGCAAAGACTAGCAAGGGCAAGTGTGGTTCCTCCCAGAAGAGACATGGGGAATAAAGAAGTGACAGAGAAATTAACCAAATACTTTGTGTTTGTCTTCACAAAAGAAGACAAAACACCTCCCAAAAATACTGAATAATCAAGGCTCCAGTGCAAATTAGGAAGTAATAGAATATAGTATAGAGAAATTAATGAGCCTGAGAACTGAGAAATCCTAAGGGTTTGATGATTTACATCTCAGAGTTTTGAAAGAGGTGGAAACGCAGATAATGGATGCTCTGGTTATCTTTTATAGATTCTGGATTAGTTCCTGTGGATCAGAGGGTAGCAAAAGTGACCACACTATTCAAGAAATGTTGGAGAGAGGAAACAGTGAACTACTGATCTGATTGCCTGACTTTGGTATTTGGCTGGAATTGATAATACGGGATGTGATTTCACACTCTGAAAATAACAATATGATTGAGCAGAGTCAACATGAATTTATGAAAGGTAAATCATATATGACTAATCTATTGGAGTTCATTGACAGCGTATCAAGTACAGTAACTGAGGGAACCAGTAGATATGGTGCATTTGTATTTTCAGAAGGTTTCCTATAAGATTGCACCCAGGGGGTTGGTAAACAAGACTGGAGCTGATAGAATTGGGGGTAATACACTATCATGGATTAAGAGGTGGCTAATGGATAGATAACAAAGAACAGGAATAAATGAGTCCATCACAGGTTGGCAGGCTGTGACTAATGAGGTGCTGCAGGGATATGTGCATTGGTCCCAACTATTTACAACCTATGACAGTGATTTGGCTGAGGGAATCAAATGGTAAATTTGCAAGATCAATGATGACACAAAACTAAGTGCCAATGTAAGTAACAAGGGGATGAAAAGAGACTTCAAGGGGATGCAGACAAGCTGAATGAAGGAACAACAACATAGCAGATGAAATACAATGCAGAAAAATGTGAGGTTATCCACTTTGATAGAACAAACAGAAATACTAAGTACTTTTTAAGTGGTGAAAAATGGAGAGATTTTTATTATGGTGACCTTGTACCTTAGTCACTAAAAACTAACATGCAGGTACAGCGGGCGATCAGGAAAACATTTGATACATCAGCCTTAATTGTAAGAAGATTTGAGCGCAAAAGTAAGGATATCTTGCCACAATTATATAGGACCTAAGTAAGACTGCATGTGGAGTATTGAGTCCAATGTTGCTGTCCTTTTCTGTGGAAAGACATACAATATACATAGAGTGCTGAATAGATTCACCATTCTGGTTCCCAGGATGGCAGGTCTATCATAGGAGTAGAGATTAATAGGCTAGGTCTCAAGTCTCCCTGGAGTTTAGAAGTTGGAGAGTTGACCTCACTAAAATGTACAAATGCCTGGAGCTCTCCACAGGGTAAATATGGGGAAGATGTTTCCCCTGACTGAGGAGTTTAAAAACAGTGATCACAGTTTTAAAATAAGTAAGCCATTTAAAACTGTGATAAGGAGGAATCTCTTCAGAGGGTGGTGAATCTTTGGAATTCTCCACACTCGAGGACTATGGAGGCTCAGTGATTGGGTTCAAAACAGAGATGGAAAGATTTCTGGATATCATGGGAATCAAGAGACTGGGGAGAAGGCAGGAAGACTGTGTTGAGGCAGAATCTCAATCTTCGATCCGTCGACTAATACCTGGAATGGGCAGGTTGTCGCATGAGGAAAGGTTGGTCCAGCTAGGTCCATATTCGCTGGAGT
>JARFYF010000063.1:88712148-88732250 GCA_030265395.1 Rhina ancylostomus
ACCAGAAATACTACATTACCTGGGAAGGCTTGTAAGTGGCTCTGTGTTTTAAGGTAGAACAACGACCAGCAGAAGTAGTTCAGGAACAATAATACTTTGTTTCTCTCAAAGTTTGGCATTTTAGAGCCATGAGATCACAGAGAGATACAGCACAGAAACAGGCTCTTCAGCCCAATGAGTCCACACTGACAATCAACCACCTATTTAGACAAATCCTACTTTAATCCCATTTTTATTCTCCCCACATTCTCATCAACTCCCCCAGATTCCACCACTCACCTTTACACCAGGGCAATTTTATAGTGGCCAATTAAGTAACTAACCCATGCATCTTCTACATGTGGGAAGAAACTGGAGCACATGGAGGAGACTCATATGGTCACAGAGAAAACTCCACACGACAGCATCCAAGTCAAGACCGATTGAACCCAGGTGTCTGGCGCTGTGAAGCAGCAGCTCTACTAGTTGTGCCACTATACTGCCCAAGGCTCCAGTTTGTTATGTGTTGGACAGGAGAAGGGATGAAGCTGACAACAGTGACCACCCACTCAGAGTTTCCAGACTCTCTTTCCCTCACAAGCACAAGGCCATTCCAAAGGCTGCCCTGTGTCTCAGGTGCTTTGGGCCTACGGTAAACAGCCAAACCTGAAGGCAGCTGAGCCCACTCCAGATACAGATGGAAAATTTGGTCCTTAGAATGCTTGAAAAATCAAAGGGGATTTAAAAATTACCTTTTTCAAGTACCAGGTTTGACTTGTCCATTCACGACAGTTATTACAGCCCCTGAAATGATAATCAATGATTTAAAGAAATGGGAATTGGGCCTGGATATTGACCATGATGGCTAAAAGAAAATGACATTGTTGATACGTATATGGAAAGAATTTCTCCATATCCATTAAAATTTCTGTGGTTGCCCAATCTCTTACTCCTGGCCATCCACAAATAAAGCTGTACAACTTGGCATTTCCTTGAGCTCTGTTGGATATTCCCTAACAATTTCTGTTGATTAATTGTTGTATGCACTTATGAATGTTGTCGAGTATTATATCATTCTGGACAAGTCAATGGAATAAAATTACCTTGAAATTAGTTCAATGTTTATTCATTTTGAGCCTTTCTTGGGTACTACTTCAGTCAAAGCACATTTGGTAACAATCCTCCCCTGAGTCTAAGTTGCATTCCATAGATTTAAATGTTAATCTGCTTGACTCTTCAGTACACCACTAAAGGAGTGATGCAACATCAAAGATACTACCTTTGGAAAGAGACATTAAACTGAAGGATTATCTCTTCCCTCAGCCAATGTAAAAGATCTTATGCCATTAAGTTGAAGAAGCACAGTGTACCTATCTATGGAATCCTCACCAAAATAAATCCCATAATCAATATTACTGAAAGTAGAGAATCTGAGCATATTCACACTGCTATTTGTGGGAGTTTGCTGTGCAAAGATTGGCTGCAGTGTTTCCTCAATATAACAATGACTGCACTTCTTTGATTTGAAGTAATTTGGAGCATCCTTTGGTGGTAAAAGATTCCAGTGGTTCTTTATTGGTTTTAAGGGTAAGATTGGCAAATCTGGACTGAACATGTGACAATGGATTGGCAACTTCGGTAAATATTATTGGGTTGGACTTTGTAATGATTGACTCCTCTTTGGTTCAATGCTTTCAATCATGGTGTTGTTATGAGAGTTGAGAGGGGCAGGATACAATGTATGAGTAAGAAAGAGGGCAAACCACAGATGGAGGGAGGAGAGAGGAAACTCAAAGTTGGTACAGACCAACCAGAACCAAGCCAAGAGCTGGGACAAAGGACAGTGAGCTTAAGTTTTGGGACCTTCTCATACAACACATCATCCTAAACTCGGCTCACCACTGACATTCCTAGAACTTAGATTTTAATAAGACGTTTGATGGACTAATGGAAGTGGAAACATAGGAGGATGTCATACAGCCCCCAGTGACTGTATCAGCATTGCTGCCCTCTTCTCTAGCCCCATTCCGCCCTTCAAATCTACCATCATCATTCCTCTCAATGAGAAACTACCTTTGATCCTTCCACATTTCCAAACAAATCTCCTCTCCAAAATCCTTGACCATCTTTCAAAGCCTGGGTGATCTCTTTAGGAACTTCATATGTGATTGTTTCCAATTAGGTTTCCGCCCTCAAGTTGAAGCATTATCAAAGACGATAAAGCCAGTCTGTCAGCATACCGCAATGGCATATCTTCCTTCTTCATTCTTCCTGACCCATCTGCCACCTTTGATATGTTTGACCACACCCTCCCCCTCCAATACATGCTTTGCAGATTTTTACTTTGTAGGAGGATTGTTGGTAAGGCAAAGTGTTTGGTTATATGGCTGGTTATTGAACTCTTGATCAGAAAACAAATCAACCACCTTGTTGCGTGTGGACTCTATCCTCTGACAGTTTGTCTTCTGTCAGTATTGTTGATGATGACACCTTCCTTTGTAGTCAAATCTCAACATGATGGGATCAAACACATATTTATGGTGCTTCTTTCCCTTTCTAATTGTGCACCAGTTTCTCTTTAAGGAAGAATGAATCAGAATCAGGTTTATTATCAGTGACATATATGTCGTGAAATTTGTTGTTTCGCGGCAGCAGTACAGTGCAAAGACACAAAATTACCATAAGTTACAAAATAAATAAATAGTGCAAAACAAAGAAATAGTGAAGTAGTGTTCATGGGTTCATGGACTGTTCAAAAATCTGATGGTGGAGGGGAAGCAGCTGTTCCTAAATCATTGAGTGTGCGTCTTCAGGCTCCTGTACCTCCTCCCTGATGGTAGTAATGGGAAGAGGGCATGTCCTGGATGGAGAGGGCCCTTAGTGATGGATGCCACCTTCCTGAGGCACCGCCTCTTCTGGATGTCCTCACTGGAGGGGTGAGTTGTGCCCGTGATGGAGCTGGCTGAGTCTATAACCCTCTGCAGCCTCTTTCAGCTCTTTTATTCCTGTGAGCCTTCTCAAATCACATTTAATTTGCAGTGCATTTCATTCTTTCATCTCTTAAAGATTTTAAATGTGCATTGGAGCTTCCATACCCGGCAGTGATGCAGCCAGTCAGAATGCTCTCCATCGTACGTCTATAGAAATTTGCAAGTCTTTGGTGACACACCAAATCTCCTCAAACTCCTAATGAAGTAGAGACGCTGGCGGCCTTCTTTGTGAATGCCTTAGTGCGTCTACTGAAGATGTGTGAGGCAAATTAGCATTGCGTAAGTCTTCAGAGGAACAAGCAAAAGAAGAGATTCATTTATGAAAAGAATAGCAGCCGGTGAAAGTTTGAGTGCAGACAGAAGCTATGATGAGGTGCCCTACTGAGATTAGAGCAGAGGCATGTGAAGGAATGGTGGGAGTGGGAAGCCTGAGCTGGGGGGAGGACCTCTGCTTCTCTGCCTCAAGACTGCTGTTGCAAGGCGACATTGCCAGAATGAAAGATGAAAAATGAAGGCACTAATTGAAGGCCTTGGTAAGATTATTGTATCTTTTTCTACACTCTCATTCTTCAACCTGAAACATTATTCTGATTCTCTTTCCACAGATGCTGCAGGATCTGCAGAGTGTTTCCAACATATTCTGCTTTTATTTCAGATTTACAGCATCTACAGTTTTTTTTATTTTGATCACGGTCTGTTTAATTCAATTTTTTATAGTACCACAAACCTAATTATGATTTATAATAATGAAAATTGGAAACAAGCAGATGGCATGATTAAAACTGCAGTATCCTGTCTTTTAGTACAGTAAAAAAATGCATTGTATTTACCAGAGTTATTTTCACATAATGCAAGTTAACTCTTTAGCTTTATTCATTGTTGCTATATCTTCGGCATTTAATCCTCAATGTGCCACATCTGTGAGAAATTTCACTATGTACATTTTCTGCTCAGGCAAATGAGGATTACTAAGCTCTGACCCTAAAATGGAACACATATTCAAAGCCTAAGTCACTTGGTCAATGTCTCAGCTTTTGATCAGTACAGCCCCAATATACTGTGAATGACCATTAGCAAGAATCAAATGCCAAACTAATCCTAATGGTGGAAGGTACCAGAACTATGATGCTGGGTTTCCTTTGTGTGTCGAATGCAATCTTGTGTGCTTATTCGGTATACTGGAGTGATATTTAGCTAAATGCAGTTGATGTATCTGACCATCTATAATTGACCGTGAATTTCCTGTTAAGTACATAACCTTGACAAGTACATTAATTATTGTGGCAGCCAGCTTCTTCACAAAATAGAAATTCTATATGTGCTGACTGTGCAAAATGCTGAAGGTGGCAGGTTTTCGATCATGGCCTAATGCAGCTGGTCACAAAGTTACACGATATTTTGCTGTGAGACCACCATCCACAGAGCTGTTCTGATAGATCAGGGTGAAGCTTTAAGCAGTTTCAGAAAGCATAATGCTTGTAGAGAACCACAGATAAATTGTTTTAATAGAAGCTATTTTAGTGGCCGTGCTTAATGACCATGCCTTATTAGGTGTAAAACCACCCAATGTGGTTTTACATCAAATGTAGCTGAGGGATGTTAATTATAATGATACCATTATTCACTTTTTCTTTCCCTATGGTCCTCGCTCCTGTTATTCTCAGATATGAAACAATCTCCTTTGGTAGATATAATTTTAATCAAACATATCTATTTGCGAGTGTTAGTAGGGCATGTATACATATAACTTCAGTACATCTAATCACTCTGTGCATTTTGTTCTGTTGCATTGCGAAATATCCTGGATTAGCAAATAGTTCTGTGCATACGTAACACATTTTGATGAATGTTGGGCCAATAGTTTCATTCTACTCAATGTATGTAATGTGTAATGTATGTAGGATACTAGTTGATGGACTCATATCCAGAGGCTTGACCATTTGTCCAGAGACACGAATTTGTATTCCAACATGTCTGCTGGGAAATGTAAATGCAAGTAATTAACTGAATATGGAATGGGAAAAGATGGCAGTATTATTTTTGGCAACCATGAAACTACTGGGTGTTGCAAAAAAAATTAGGGAAGGTAATGTGCCATCCTTGCTCTATATGTGACTTCAGATCTATCAGTAGGGCTGACTGTTAACTGCTTCCACAGTTCAAAGACAACTAAGAACATTGTCAGTGACGTCCACATTCTGTGAACAAATTTTAAACAAACTAGTGCTTTGTTTGTTATTGATCTCTTGTTAATAACATGAAAGCACATGGATCCATAGATCTTTACGGCATAAACAGAGTCATTCAGCTCATCATTCACATGTCAACTTCCTGAAGAGACCATCAAATTGTTCCTATTCACCTGCCCTGAGTAACAGCCCTGCAATTTTTCATCTTTATTCATTCAATTCTGTTTAAAAATTACTCTTGAATTTGCTTCCACAGCCCTTTCAGGCATTGCATTTCAGATCACAATTCACTGTAATAAAACAAATGTTCCTCATTTCCCATTGGTCCTTTTGTCATTTATCATCAATTCCTACCCTTTGGTTACCAACGCTCCAGCCAGTACAAGGAGCTTTTTTTTTACAAAATCAAGACCCTGATATTTTTGAATGCATCAGTTAATTTTTTCCTTAATTTCAGCACTATTGAGAACAAACTCAGCTTCTCTAACCTCCCCAAGTAACCAAAATCCTTCACCCCAAGCATAATTCAGACACATCTCCAGGGCACTTCAAGCCAGACATCTTTCCTAATGAGTGGTGTCCAGAAGTTGAATACAAGCTTTAGCTAAAGCCTTAACAGTGTTTNNNAGCTAAAGCCTTAACAGTGTTTTATAAAGGGTCATGTTATAAGATAAGGAGGTAGTCATTCAAACAAGTCTGCATGGAAACTTCTCCTCACAGAGGGTTGTGGAGAATGTATCACTTGAAAGAGGAGGTTGACACATTTTTGAAAGATTGTGAGAATGAGGGCTTTGTGGAACTGGCACAGAAGGGGAGCTGAGGACAGATAGTCATGATAATATTGAGCAGGTTTAAGAGCCCACATGGTTAGCTCCTGTTCCTACTTCCATGTGTGTATTCTGGTTGTTAGCATAAGTTTCCTGCTTTTATACTCTATGCTTCTATTTACAAAATCGAAGATGCTATTTATTTATTTTTAACAGCATCAGGAACTTGACTTATCACCTTTAAAGATTAATTTATGTGTACCTTCAGCTCTTTTATTCCTGTGCACCTTCTCAAATCACATTTAATTTGCAATGCATTTCATTCTTTAATCTCTTAAAAGCACACTTAATGATTTTAAATGTATTTCCATTACCTATTTTATGAACAAAATACTGGGGAGATATTGGTCTTTATCTCTGAAACTAAGTGGCTGCAAGAGTACAGACGGTCAGTTCTTCTCCCCACCCGATATCCACTTCCATCAACTTTGTTTTGCCATATTGTGCTGAAGCTGACCTGTGACCCTGAGTCTGCAGACCATGCCCCACCCCCCTGCACTGACCTGGGCCAGAGTGAAGGGCCAATCAGGCTGTACCTCCACAGTCGGGAGAAGCCTGATGAGACAAGCAAAATCTCTGATGATGTAATGCTGTCCCCTCCCCCAGAACACCCTACCGAGGCTTGACAGTAGAAAGAGCTTGGGGCAGAGCCTCACCATCCATCAAAGTTGAGAAGCTTTTATTAGTTTTCAGAGACACTTAAAGGTTATTTAAATTGCCTTAAATTAAAAAGTAATGCAAATTGAAACAGATTAAAACATTTACAAATCAATAAAAACAAGTATCTTGAAAATTGTCCAGGTATATCCTCTCCACAAGAAGCAGGCCAAATCCAACACAGACAATTACTGCCCCATTAGTCTACTCTCAATCATCAGCAAAGCGATGGAAGGAATAATCGATAGTGCTATCAAGCGGCACTTGTTTGGCAACAACCTGCTCACAGAAGTTCAGTTTGGGTTCCACCAAAGCCGTTCATCTCCTGACCTCATTACAGCCTTAGTCCAAACATGGATGAACGAGCTGACCTCCAGAGGTGAAGTGAGAGTAAGTGCCCTTGACCTCAAGGCAGCATTTGATCAAGTATGGCATCAAGGGGCCCTGGCTATACAGGAGTCAATGGGAATTGGGGGGAAAACCATCCACTGGTTGGAATCATACCTAGCATAAAGGAAGATGGTTGTGGTGGTTGGAGGTTAATCATCTCAGTCACAGGGCATCTCTGCAGGAATTCCTCAGGGATGTGTCCTAGGCCCAACCATCTTCAGCTGCTTCATCAATGACCGTCCTTCATTTTAAGGTTCACTAATGATTGCACAATGTTCAGACCCATTCACGACTCCTCAGATAATGAGGCAGTCTACAACCAAATGCAGCAAGACCTGGACAGTATCCAGGCCTGGGCTGATAGATGACAAATTACATTTACTCCACACAAGTGCGGGGCAATGACGATATCTAAGACAATATCCCGCTATCGCTCCCTGACATTCAATGGCATTTACCATCCTGAATCCCCCACTATCAATATCCTGGGAGTTGCCATTGACCAGAAACTGAACTGGAGTAGCCATATGCACAGAGCGAGAAGAGCAAGTTAGGGATTCAGCAGTCAGTAACTCAACTCCCAGAGCTTGTCAACCATCTACAAGGCTCAAGTCGGGAGTGTGATGGAATTCTCTGCACTTGCCAGGATGAGTGCAGCTTCAACAACACTCAAGAAGCTCGACACCATACATTACATAGAAGAACACTTGATAGGTACCCCATCCATAACCATTCACTCACCAATGCACAGTAGTGGTATTTGTACTATTCATAGGCTGCAGTGCAGCAACTCAGCCCCTTCCAAACTCCCAACCTCTACCAGCTAGAAGGGCAAGGGCAGCAAAAGCTGTATGTTCCCTCCGAAGCCATACGCCATCCTGACTTGGAAATATATCACCTTTCCTTCATCGTTACTGGGTCAAAATCCTGGAACTTCCTCCCTAACAGCATTGCTAGTAGATCCACACCCCAAGGCTGGCAGTGCAGTGGTTCAAGAAGACAGATCCCCACCACGGATAGGCAATTAAATGCTGGCTCAGCCTGCAAAGCCGATATCCCTTGAATTAATATAAATAAAAGCAAAAAAAGTGTTTACCTTCCCCAGTTCAAAAACCCCAATTGAAATGAATAGAGTCTTTGATCTTGCACCATGTTTTAACTAATGGATTCTCCTGCAAGGCACTGTCAGACTCCATTTGGATGCAACAGCATATGTCGCTCAGTAAGTCCTGGACCTGCAGCTGGCCTGTGTAAATCTGGCGCATTTACATGTGAACAGCAGAATTCTGACAGTTCTGCAGGTAGAAAGATCCTACCCCTTGGAACTGGGAGGTAAGTATAATTGGCAAATGATACTCTTAAGGTTGTTTAGAGCCAAAGACCAAACATTAATATCTTATTGATAATTCTCATCACTTATAATACTAGTTGGCTCTGTTACTTTTACCAACTTATGAAATCAAAATTTGATGTCACTGACTTGCTGCAACTTGATTTATTTCATCTTCTTTCCCACTCTTTTCAGCCCAGTTTATATCAACCTATATCCCTTGGTCCTTCACCAGGTCTTTCATTATAAGCAAAGCAAGGAGGTCAAGCAATCTGAGACACACAGTGAACGCAAAAGCATAAATAGTATTCCATATCAGGTGACCAACCTGTCAAAATGCAGCAAGAGGTGAAAAGGCATTGCTGCACACCTTCTAAACAGGCAGAGGGATCAAATGTTAACAACATACAGCAGATATGCAAGTTATGGGTTAAGCACCAATTATAAATGCTTACTAAAAAGGACAAAATAAAAAGAAAGAAACATATTTGTGTAGGACGATGATACATAGGAGCTGTGGGAGACTATTTAACTCCTTAAATGTGTTCCTTCCTTCAATGAGATTCTGCCCAATTTGTGACATGCCACCTTTTCCCATATTCTTTAATGCTTTCATTAACAAACTTCTATCAGTCTTATGATTTAAATCAACAATTAACCTAGATTTAACTGACATTGCGTTGACATTGCATAAGTTATCTAAACTTCTGCTTTTCATTGTCTGTTGAAGAGCTTGCTAACATCACTCCTGAAAGGTGTGGCTCCAATCTTTAGGCTGTATTCATTAAACCTAGGTTCCTCAACCAATGGAAATACTTTCTACCTGCCCAATGAGTTTTGCTTATTATCTTGAAACATTATTGATCATATCACCTGTAACTTTCTAAATTCCAGGGAATACAACATCAATATCTGTTGTTCTTGTAATGCAAGCCTTTAAGTCCAGATATTATTCTGTTAACTCTATGTTGCATGCCCTCCAAGACCAATATAGCAACCCTTGTTGAGCCCAGGACAACTCCCAGCACTCCAGCTGTGCTCTCCTTCGGCCTTTGTATAACTTAGCATGACTTCCAAGTAATTGTATTCTATTTCTCTGCATATACAAACACTCTATTGGTCTCTTTGATTATTTTCTGCACCTGTCCATGAGATTTTAATGATGTATGTACATGAACTTCCAAATTTCTTTGGACCTCCACTACTTCTACCTGTTTACATTTAAGCAGATGCTTTTGCCTAGAATTTCTTCAACACCTGTACTCTAAGTGATCACTGTGTAGTGGGCCAATGATCGATTTGGTCTCCACCCATTGTTTGGACATTCAAGGCCCAATACAGAGTGTGCAAATTAAATCATTTGTTTAGGATTGTAGCCCCAACTAGTTCCCTAGCTGGGTCAGTAACATGTTCTTGTTCTGTGAGCTTTAGTTTCAGCTTTTCTTTAGGGGCTTTACCATATGCCTTCTGGAAAGTCCATTTCAATGACATGACAGGCATTCTTCTGTCTGCTGCTTCTGTTACCACTTCAAAAAATGCATCCAGGCTTCTCAAGCATGGCCTATCCTTTACAAATCCATGCTGGCTCTTTCTGATCAACTAAAAGTGTTCCAGGTGTTCTGAAACATACCTTAATTATATTCTCCAGAAATTTCCCAACAACAAGTGTTAGACTAACTAGTCTATGCTTTGTTATGATCTACTTTATTAGGAGTTTGAGGAGATTTGGTATGTCACCAAAGACTCTTGCAAATTTCTATAGACGTACAGTGGAGAGGATTCTGACTGGTTGCATCATAGCCTGGTATGGAGGCTCCAATGCACAGGATTGTAAGATGCTGCAGAGGGTTGTAGATGCAGCCAGCTCCATCGCGGGCACAACGCTCTCCACCATGAAGAAGGTGGCATCCATCACCATTCAGGACATACCCTCTTCTCATTACTACCATTGGGGAGGAGGTACAGGAGCCTGAAGACCCACACTCAACAATTCAGAAATAAGTTCTTCCCCTCCACCATCAGATTTCTGAACGGTCCATGAACCCATGAACATGACCTCATTATTCCTTTTTTTAAACTGTTTATTTATTTTGTAACTTATAGTAATTTTATGTCTCTGCACTCTTCTGCTACCGCAAAACAACAAATTTCACATCATGAGACAGTGAATATACATCTGATTCTGATTCTTTAATTCCTTTGGATTCCCTTCATTTTATGTCTTCACATTTTCAGTACATTTCAAAGTAACTTTACAGCCAATGGAATCATTTTGAAGTGAAGCTATTGTTTTAACATTGGAAACAATCAGTAGATTTGATCACAACAAGCTCTCATGAAAAGCTATAAAAATTGGCAGATATTCTCTTAATTATGTTGAGAGATGGATAAGTTTTAGCCAGGGATAATTCGCCTACTCTTCTTGAAACTAATTATTTGTATTTATTTGAGAGAGCAGACAAGGCTTTAGTTTAATGTCTCTTTGTAAAAGATGGATCTCCAACAATGTAGCACTCCCCCAAATCAGAAATGGAACAACAGCCTTAATTTTTGGCTCAAATCCATGATATGTGGCTTGAACCCTTAACCTTCTGACATAGTGTTGAAAGTGTAACCAACTGAGCCACAACTGAATAATGTTCTTTGCGCAAAAATGTTCTCAGGGTGAAAGTAACACATAGGCAGCTTGTCTAAATTCCATTTCATACTTCTGAACAACTCTAACCACGATGTGCTCAAGCCCCTTTTCCTTTCCACTGACGGAAACCTCAGTATTGCATAATCTCACCACAGATCTTACACACAATGCCTATTTTCGTACAGCAGCCACAATTTTGTATAAAAATACATATTTTCACTGTAACGTGGTAGTGACAGATGCAATAAAAGCAAATTTTAGCAATAAGTAACATTCGATGATAACATAGCTAATCATAAACATAGCAATTCTATTTTTTCTTAAATATTCATGGAATCCATTTTTCAGTGTCAAGTGTAATTTTTCTGTTCATATTGTAAATGATGTCCAGCAATTTTTGCTGTGATATTTTTAACTACAATATTGACACAGTAAATGCCATATTCTCCTTCTTCTAGTGTAATTTATTGAACAATTTTGAAACAATTTTTAAAATAAAAATATTAAAAGGAGAAATTAATGACAGATTTATTAATGATAGCATCCACTTTAATTGCTGTTACCTGCAGGCAATACTTAAAAGCCAGCATAAATTTGGAAGAAAGAATAGTAATATATGCTGATGTTGTTACACCACTAGAAAAAAAGGGCACTGGATCTTTGCACACTGTCTTCTTTCTTAATAAATGTTATAGCTGTGGCTTTTCGTGGCTAATAAAACTTAGTTTACATTATAACCCTTGTTTCTCTCCTAGGGTTCACTTAGCGCACATTAAGAATGCACACAGAGTCTCACAGTTATTCACTGCAAAGCTTAAATAATTCATTTATGCACCATTGCTTTCAGGCAGTGTTTTTATAAATGCTGGAATGAAACAAGCTGCAAAATGTTTTACATGAAAAATGTGATCTGGGATTGGGAGAAAGGGTTTTTCCATATTCCATCCCAGAGCTCAGAATGAAACATCAAACAAATGGTAGGAAGCATATCTCATCACAGTTTGATTTCTTTTTAATATATATTAAAGGTGGATATTGGCTTCCATTCCATACGACTCATCCCCTTCACCATTATCACCACCTGCAAACCACACTCACCCCACAAAAAATGGTTCAATAAATATCTCTCAACCATTTGCAAATCCACTTCTTTGAATCACAAGTATTTTAGATGTCAGCCAATGCTTGAAAATGAATTAAACTACCACATAAATTAAAGCTGATGGTTTTTTTTAAACTCTTTTTCTTGCATTCGATCGGTCAATTTATCTATGCTTCTGCACCACTCGAACTTCCCACCCCTGTGTGTGTGTGTGCTCTTGTCTCACACATGGCAGCATGTATAAAAAAGTACGGCACTTAATCTGTGAAAATCAGACTTTTTTTTATATAGAAAGCATATTCTTGTAGATGCGATAAGAAGTAAATTGGGTATCTATCATTTTGCCTGCGATTGTCTGAAATCAGCAAAATCCTCTTTTTCAGCATGATTTATGAGCCACTTTTAAACAATTCTTATCAGTTTCACACAAGCCTTTTCTCTGCTGCCGCTCATGTCTGAATGACAATAGACAACCAAAGCCATTATGCTCCGAATCTCTCCCATGCATTCTAGACACCTAAGATTACATCGGGAGTATTGATTTATTACTGCAAGTAACCAAAGGAATCAGCTTTCAGCCAGTTACTGTGTATTTAAAAAAAACACACACACACGCACGCGCGCACGCACAAATAACTCATAAACTTAATCATAAAACAAGTTCAATGTTGTCTACTTAGAAAAATGTTATTTAGTTTGCAACACACAAATGAGACAAAACCTTAACTCACTCATTGAATTATAATGTTCGCTATTCTCCCCATTCCCTTTGCTTTACTCTCTGTCCACATGTGAAAGTAGTCTTGAAATGACTCATTATCTAAGGCCTTTTTTTGGAGTGTGGAAACTAATGCCCTCTCCTTTTCATCTGGCGAGGACTGCAAGGCTAAGATTTGCTGATTGTCACTACAAATTACATGGGGCAAAAATTATGAACTTTGATGTCAAGTCTAAATAGCTTCTACCAAATCCAGCTCAAAAAGATGATGTTAGAATTCTAATTGTTTTGCTGTACGAAAAGGATTTTACCTGGAATGCATTTAGACAGGCACAATGCAATGGTCACTGACTACTAACCTGCCCAGAGAATTGGTGTTAACTTAACAACCTTGTCGAAAATCATCATAACTAAGATAAGTTGAATACTTATATGTATTCAATAGGTGATGACCACCTGAGGATGGGTTTAATCCACAACAGGGAAATATTTTATCAGTTTTTCATTTAATAACTTTGTAAATATATTTATATGCAAAAGGTTCACCATTCCATTGTTCTTTATGCACAAAATGGAAATTCAACTCAAGAAATGCGACAGTAACATAAACTTCAATTTGCCTCTGTAAAGGTAGGTCATTGAGTTTTTGGCACATCAGACATCACAATTTAATGAAAGGCAATGCAAGTTTTACCTTTTCTCTGTCTCTGACTATTAGATGCTTGATGTTACCAAGATGTTACGTTTCCATTCTCAGTACTAATATCACTCAACCTAAAGACCACAATGGTTATTACATTACTGTGAGGAACAGTGAATGTGGCCACATGCTCATCCTCAAATTTAATTGCTCTATCATTGTCAGCTTCGCATTAAATTGTCTAAGCACAATCCTTTCTTTAATCTCACTCCTTGCCTTTCTTCCTTTAAAACACTACTAAGACCTAAAGTTCTAGTCACCTAATCTAATATCTGCTTATGGCAGAATAGTTCTGTGAAGCCCTTTGGGACATTTTGTCTACATTAAAAACAGTATACAAATGGAAGGTGTTGTTGTGTAAGTCAATATGCCTGTGACTTCCCATACACCTTGTAAAGTCTGGATTTAATATAAATTGTGTATCTCCAAAGGGAAATTATCTGAAAAATCCTCAGCAAAAGTGTTGATTGGTCAGTGAAAATCAGGAAATATTTAATGGTCAAAGGATATCTACTGCCTTTGATATTTTTGGTCTCAAAAGACCAAGGAGTTGATCTAATGCAGAGGCTGTGATATTAACTTGGGTCTTCCTGACGTTATGAAGGTTCAGTGAGAAAGCTACATAGATATCCGTCATTTATATTTGAAACATAATTGTGTCAAATAAGAATGTCAAAATAGCACACCCTTCCAAAATGTTAATTGGAAAAAGGATTTCTTTTGAATTTGTCTTATTTCTAACATTAGAATTTTTACTAATTTTCAGAATTTTTATTAATTTCCAAAAATTTTATTAATTTTCAGAATTTTTATTAATTTCCAAAATGTGCCTGCTTACTTTCACGGTGTCCATCATGGAAGTCCATACAATCCAGCAGAATGGCTTGTAAATATATTTTGTACCCAAAGCAAAATAAAGGCAGAAAAAGCTGAATTTAGAAAAGTCATTAACCTGATATGATAGGTTTGTTTCTCTCTCCACAGATACTGCCTGACCTATTGAATATTTCTAGCACTCTGTTTTTATCTCAGATTTATTTGCATTTTCAGTTATAATATAAGATGTCTTTATTAGTCCCATGTACATCAATACACACAGTGAAATGCATCTTTGCTTAGAGTGTTCTGGGGCAGCCCGCAAGTGTCGCCACGCTTCCAGCGCCAACATAGCATACCCATAACTTCTTAACCCATACATCTTAGGAATGTGGGAGGAAACCGGAGCACCCGGAGGAAACCCACTCAGTCACAGGGAGAACGGACAAACTCCTTACAGACAGCAGCCGGAATTGAACCTGGGTCGCTGGCACTGTAATAGTGTTAAGCTAACTGCTACATTACTGTGTCAAAGTGCTTAAATTAAAAATAGTATTAATATATCCCATGCATGGAAAGAAGGCAGGGGTAGACATTTCAATTTTCCAAAGCTGTATGAAAATTAGAAACGAAGGCAAAAAAATGACCTTATACAAATACATTTGTTGTTCCTTGCATAAGTTGGCTGAATTTTCATTTTTGTAGTGATAGACATTTGCAATATGTTCATAATTGTATTCTAGATCATTAGCTGCTGAAACAATTTTTTAAGCCAATAATAAAAATGCTTTTGTAATTGATCTGATATTCTATTAAAAGTGGTATTCAGTTTTATTCTCAGTGTTCCATGCAGCATTCCAATCCTAGTAGGGCATATTAACAATTAAGGGAAGCCCCCAGTTATTTGGCCTGCAAATGGCCCCACCATATTTTCAAGGGCAATTTGGGATGGGCGATAAATGCTGACCTTGCCAGCAGCAAGCTGCACTACTGGAGGCACCATCATTCAGATGAGATTTTAAGCTGTTAATCTCGGTGGGCATAACAAAAACACAAAACTCTAATTAAATATAAGGTTCTCCTCTGTGTCTTGGGCAGTATTTTCTCTCTCAAACCACTATCACCAATTGTTACTACATTTCCTATATTTTAAGAGTTACTAGTCTTCAAAAGTACTTAATTGACTGTGAAGCGCTTTGAGATAATCTAAATTTGTGAAAGCCAATGCATAAATCCAAGCTTTTCTTCTTGATCTTGGGGAACTACTGCACATCCAGAGAAGAACTCAACTGCAATCACCCATGTGATCACTTTTAGCATGTACCCAGCCAGTGAGTGTTCCCAGGCTGGTTACCATAGCAGTCACATGCGGGAGGTCACTGGAGATTGATGAAATACTGGCCAAGCTTCTATTTGATTCATCATTATCATCATCCAGATTTGCAGATAACAAATATGTAACACCATCCTGTTATCTGGGCCTAAGATCAGTGAACTCATTGGCCATTAATCCTATGTTACTCTGAGCCTGTTCAGTATTGATGTGCCAAAGTCTTTGTATATTTAATTATTGATGTTACATTGTTGTGGCTTGCTATTTATGTGTGCACTGTAAATATAACATGGTGATATGGCTCAACTTTTTTTTAAAACTTTATTTATACAGCACAGTAATGGGCCCTTCCGGCCCAATAAGCCCACACCACCTAATTACACCCATGTTAACCTACTATTCCGTACGTCTTTGGAATGTGGGAGGAAACCGAAGCACCTGGAGGAAACCCATGCAGTCACGGGGAGAACATACAAACTCCTTACAGACAGCAGCGGGAATTGAACCCAGATCGCTGGCACTGTAATAGTGTTACACTAACCGCTACACTACCGTGCTGCCCAAAAAAGTAATTTTAGCTCTTCTTTTAAGAGGCAAACTATTTTGCCTACATTTGACAAGAACAATTTTTATTGATGGAGTTTAAAATGTCAAAAGATAGCAGTTGAAATATGCTTTAAGTAAAATAAAAATTATTGACCCAATATCTTATTCCATTGTTGTGTTAGAAATTATGTTAACATATGGGAGTGAATGTATAGCTATTTTCAAAATATTTGAGACTGAATGTGTAATATTGTAATTATTATGCAATATTAATTATCAAAATATATTACAATGTTAAAAAGTAAGACCTGACAGTACATATTAGCCTGGAGTATTCTGTTAGTCAGTTAAATGGCTTCTGTGTGAATCGCATCCTTCCTTGGGAGAAGGGTTCTCATACCTCCTTACCGGATTAGATGGTTTTCATTTGATTATATAATCAAGCCGAATTAATGTTACAATTGTCCAACTAGATCAGTTTCTGTTGCAGACTCTGGCTACAATATGTAATAAATAATAATCCCTAGTTCTGTTTTCCTTTTTTAATCTTAAACTGTTGGAAAAGTTAAAATTTCTTGTCACTACCCTCTCTTTACTGAGTTAAATATCAACAAGTAAGTTCTGTTAGGTTCTTCCCAGGAATAAAGTGCCAATGAGAGTCAATAAAGTAAAATCATCAATTCTATTAACCCCTCCCTGTCATAATCATTTTGGTTGCAAAACTGTAGCCAAATTAGGATCTCGCCTCTTTTGTGCAATATTAACTATCTATATAACACATCTGAACTTTCGTGCCCCACTAGAAGTGCTATTTTTTTCAATAGGGATCATTTTATACATCCTGAGTGACAACTCATAAATATGTAGTGAGAAGTTCACCACTGTAGCTTTTATTTATTTAATTTTACTGGGTTGAGGCTGATGTGTCCTCAGTGCCAGCTGTGGTGTAATTAATAGCACTCTTGTCTCTCAATCTAATTGTTGCAAGTTCAAGAAATGTTTGGAGACATGAAGTAAAATCCGAGGCTGTCACAGGCAGACAGTCTTCAGTGTGTGTTCCAATGTCAGAGCAGCCATCCTTGGATAAATTGTTAAACCAAGGCTCCACTGGCCCTCTAAGGTGAACTTAAGAGATACGGTGGCACTATTTCATTGACCTCATTCACCTGGTTTCTACGCCAACATTTATCCCCTTACTCAAAAAATCTGAAAAAAGCAGAACATCTGGGCATTATCAAATTGCTGATTTTAGAAGTTTGCTTTGTGCAGTTTACTTGCATTACAGCAGTGACCACACATCCAAAAAGAAATAACTCATTTCATTGCGGAGTGCTTTGGGATGGTTTGAGTTTGTAAAAAAATCACTTTCTCTTAGCTTTCCAGTAAAGTAACAATGAAGATATAATTGTGGGTGAGCTAAGTTAATGTAGAATGACAGCAGATGTCTACTGAAATGTTTACCATTAAAACTGGTATTTATGGATGAGTGATATTAACTGCTGTGATACTCTGGACACTTTGGATCCACATAAAAGCAACTAAAACTCAAAAACAAAATGAAATTGGAATTGAATTACTTTTGTTAATGACATTTATGATCAGAGCCAATTGTTTGACATTTCACATTGCATTCAAGACAACGTCAAATGGTTTTGAAACATGTAGACTGACAGTGTTGTGATTCTCAAGAGCTTTATTTGGATTACAAATTGCATGACGTCTGGAGACAGTTCATAAATTAAAAAATGATGTGCCCACTAACAAGAGGTTTCTTTTCTCATGGTACCTTTGCAATCCCTACAAACCTAAATGCTCCATGTATATGATTTTCAATTATTAATACATTTTAGGAAATGTGCTTTTTAATAAAAAGATTGTTCTTGAAAGTGAGCCAATTGAATTCCTATGTGGCTTAGAAAAATTCAGGTACTTTATCAATGCGATAGTAATTACATTTCAGTTGGAAATAAAGTGAGAAGTTATTAACTTTTAGGAATCTGAAACCCTGAAATACAGTAATTTAAAATGTAGGCAAATGTTCCCACTCAATGCCCTTTTTGGTGAATGTACTGAGACATAGTATCTGTGCTAATCACCTTGGGTGAGTCCCAAGTTAGATCCATGATCTAATCTAACTTAGCTGATCCCAGTCAACACTGCAGTACAGATAACAGTCCCAATGCCCATGTAAAAAGGTGTGAGCAAGGTAATTATCCCACTCCTGAAAACTGTCCAGAGATCCCACTCTTCACCACTGTCCACTAACAGGCCTGGATTTTAGGCTGTGGACAACTGGGAATACTCTATAAACATCCATTGTCCTGCTCTAACATTTTTTAATCAATCTTACACATCAAGAATGAGCTGTGTATCAAATAATGGCTGCGCCATTTGTCTTGCATGGGTCAATGGGTAGAACCTCTGCCGTGATTCAGAACATTGAGGATTTAAGTCTTACCCTGAACAGAATATCGAAGCTAATACTCAAGTTTAGTACTCTGGGAGTATTGCACAGTCAGAGGTGCCACCTTTCAGGTGGGGCATTAAGATTTCTCTGCCCTCTTGCTCGCATAAAAAAGTGAGGATTCTGTTAAATATCTCATAGAAGAAAAGACCAGTATATATTTTGTTTAGCATATTTTCAAATGGAGGTAACTCCCCATTGTTAATGATCTGTGAACAAACCATTGACAGATTGTGAAGCCTGACATTTCCTGAATTTTCATTGGCAGCCATGAATTCAAAAGAATGCCAGGTATTCTCCCTATTTTTCATTAATCAAGGTATTTTGTATCTTTAAGTGTCATTGAAATTATGTTACTTCACAGTGTTTCTTTAAAACTATATTCAGGGTTTTGTTTTTGTGAAAGCAAAATCCAGCTGCAAAGATAACAATTATTATTATAATCCCTTCCTAGTCTTCAGACCTTCTGTGTTATGTTCATGGCCTTAAAGTTGTCTCATTTCCTTGTCAGCACAACTGAGGCTAGTCTTCGCAGCTGCAAAGACTTCCATTCACTGCTTGGTGCACGTATAGGGCCAGTTACTTCTCGAAGACTGTTTCAGCTTCAGAGTATGGAATTTGACTGCCAATTTCTGTTACAGCTATGTACAGTATGTGCTCATGTGTGGGATTTTTTTCCCCCCTCTGGGCTTTGCAGGGTTTTCTGTTGTGACTGAATTTACAGATCAGCTTGCCTCTCCTCAGCTGTCAACAACAGTGCATTTATAAAGCCATATGCAGATAAAATCCAGGATAGCACAAACTTGATTACTTTTTCCCTGCTTTATTACATTTCTTTGAATGAGGAAATGAGTGTTTCACATTTGCAAAAAAAAAATTGCTTATACAAAGGTTCTGCATAACCCTGCAGAGAATTATATTTCATTGGTAGACATAACATATTTTGAGAAATAAAACTGTCTTAATTTGTATAAACGTACAAATACCAAATTAAGTGCTGGAACTTGAAGCACAGCTGGATCTGACAATAGTGAAGATTATTTTTTATTAATGCATAGAATGTGAGCATTGCTGACAAGATCATCATCTATTCTTCATCCATAATTTTCCTTGAACTGAGTTTCTAGGCCATTTTAGAAGGCAGTTGAGAGTCAACCACATTATTTTTGAATCTGCAGTCACGTACAGAGACGATTTCTTTTCACAAAAGGCAGCAAAGCCAAAGGGGTTTTCCAACAATACAGTAATTTTGTGGGCTGTCTCTCTGAAATTAATTCTAATGATTTCAATAGAATGAATTTTGGAGTCAGAGTTTGACCTTGCCAACTGGAGGTGCACTCCTAGACAAATATGTCTACCTTGAAGATGTATTACGGGCTGAAAATGGCACTGTCCTGATCTTGGTATGAATTAGGAGAGACAG
>JARFYF010000063.1:88790530-88801039 GCA_030265395.1 Rhina ancylostomus
ATTTTGTGCTAGTTTACTTTCATAATCTATCTTCCCTTTCCATATTGCTTGCTCAGTGGTTCTTTGTTGCTTTTTAAAGATTTCCCAGTCTTCCGGTTGCCCACAACTTTTGGCAACTTTATAATCATGAGCTTTTAGCTTGATGCCTTCTTTTAGTTCCTTAGTTATCCAAGGCTGGCTCTCCCCACCCTTCCTGTCCTTGCTTTTAACTAGAATTTACTTTTGTTGAGCACTGTGAAAAATCTCTTAAAAAGTCTTCCACTGTTCCTCAGCTGTCCCACCGTATAGCCTGTGTTTCCAGTCTACACTGGCTAACTCCTCCCTCATCCCGTTGTAGTCTCCCTTGTTTAGGCATAATACACTGGTTTTAGATTGAACTATTGCACCCTCCATTTGTATGAGAAATTCAATCATACTATGGTCACTCTTTCGAAGAAGATCCCTAACTACAAGATTGCTTATTTTACCAGTCTCATTGCACAGGACCAGATCTAAGATAGCATTTTCCCTTGTAGGTTCACTAACATGCTGTTCAAGAAAGCTATTGTAGATGCATTTTATGAAGCCCTCCTCAAGACTGCCGCGACCAACTTGATTTGCCCAATCTATGTGGAAGTTAAAGTCCCCCATGACAACTGCTGTTCCATTCTTATATGCATCAAATATTTCTTGGTTTGTTGCCTGTGCCAATGTAATGTTATTATTCAGTGACCTATAGACAACTTCCACCAGTGATTTTTTTCCCTATCTATTCCTAATCTCTACCCAGATGGACTCAACATTCTGCTCCCTAGATCTTATATCGTCTCTTACTATCGCCCTGATCTCATTGTTAATTAAGAGCACTACCCCGCCTCCATTACCTTCCTGCCTATCTTTCCATATTACCTGATACCCTCTCCCTGATTCCTGATTCCCACTCATCTCCACCCTGCACAGACCTGATTGGCCAAAGGGCCTGTTCCTGTGCTATGACAACCCTTAAAACCACTTGGGTTGTAGGACTGACTAGCATGTAAAGATGTTTCCTGGTTGCTCTAAACTGACCAATCAAGGAGTGGCTTTCTGTGGGCCCTCCAGACAAAGGAAGTTTAAAGAGCTGAAGTTTAGCTGAAGTCATAATCAGCTTTGTGTACTTAAGACCAGGAGAGCTAGCAGGAGTTCAGAGGCGAGATAAAGGGGCTTGCTGCCAGATTTAGTTCATAAGGCACATGTTGTATATGTCTGGATAGCTGATCTTAGTTTGGGTGGTACTGAAATATCCTTCAGAATCCCTAGGTCTAAGGGACAGAACAAACAATCAGGGACTGACTTCTGGCTGTCATCTGTTAAAACACCAAACTACCTGTATACGAATGAAGGATCGCGTTTGGCTAAAATACTCTTCCACACTTGAATAGCCAGTCAGCATAAAAGATAACACCAGGAGTGAGTTATTGTAGTGTTCACCCAGCAGAGCTTGTAGATTCAGATCAGGGAGAAAAAAAATAGAAACCTGAAAACATAACAAAATGAAAAGTGCTGCAACTTTGATTACACCCTTGGGTTTTATCAACCTGCTCCCTGTGCATAGAATTACAGAACAATGCAGCACGTGACCATATCAGCCAACCTTTTCAGAGCTTAATCTAGTTTCTTCCATTTCCCTGCTTTTTCCCACTATCCCTGCAATTTTCTTTTCTCCTTTAAGTATTCATCCATTCCACTTTTGAAGGCCATGCAAGTATATGAATTAGTATTTAAGAACAGGCTCCTCAAGCCTGCCCATCATCCTATCAGGCAGCAGTTCCCAAATCCTATACATTTTGTGATTTACGTTTGATCATTATAGTCACATTCTAGGTGCCCTGTCAGCATTAAGAATTTGCAGTCTGCAGTTCAATCTGAAACATGCTTCATGCAAGTTTCCTTTAAGTACTTTTGCCCTGCCTCAATTTAGTTATCAGGCCTGTAAATATCTCCATGCACTGAAGACGGCATGAACAATGGAAAAGTCTGGATTCAGAAGGAATTCTGCTTTTTACTTACAAGTTCGGGAGGATGTCTATTTTGGGATCTGCATACAGCAAATGCCTTAAATGGCACTGTAGCTATTGGTATCTGAATTAACGCATCAGCCTCTTGGAGCAAATTGTGGAACTAAATTGAATTAATACATGTAAACTTTTGAAATCCTGTTCAGTCATGGAGATAAAGATATTCAGTATCTCCATTACCAGGCAGAAAAATACCTGATATCCAGGGCTTTAGTAACACTGATTATTATCTTAATCTCCATTTAATATATTTTCAACAGAGCAGCCAATCATTCCCAAAGAGAGAAGAAAACTACAGCATAAGGCTGCCAAAGCATAAAATCTCCTATATAATTAAATAACAAGTGTTTTAAGATATATCTGTGCATATTTTTTGATTGAGATTTTTTTACTTAGAAGGGACTTGTATTTATGTTGCTCTGAACTTTGCCTTGAGATTGACATTTTCAAAGGATAGTAAACTCTAGGGTCCATATATACGCAATTATTTGTGAAAATCCAGAAGGTACAATCCATGTTATCCTGTTTCTTCATAGAGTGTATGATACCATTGCCTCACTGACAGATCCAAATACACAAGTGAATAATGGTACCTATGCATTAGTTACTCAATAAACATGTCAGGAAAAATAATCTGGACCATTCAATGTAGGTGAACTTTTAGCATTATGAAATGTCATAATTGCTGCCTAACAATATCGCCAGCAGTGAAAATTTTGAAGTGTGGGATCTTTATCCTTGAGATTTTAATTGAGTTTGGAGATTTTAAAGTAATAGTTGAAAATTTTCAAAGTTTTTCTTTCCTAATTTTTGTTTTGCTTTCTGTACATGTTTAAATCTAATTTATACTTCCTGGTTTAGATTTTGTGTGGTTCTGGAGTATTGTTCAATCTGATTAGTTGTAGAACCATGCTGTTGCTTTGTCTGTTGATAAATATCAGAGCTACCCTACAGAGGGCACCGCACTGGATCGGACACCTAATGACAGCAAGCTGCCACTCAAGAGCCTGCAAAAACTCTATGGAAAGCTGTCAGCATACTGGGAGGATAGTTCCCTCACTCCTGACCACGGCATTCAGGGCAATTGTCCTTTCACAACCTCGAAACACTACAGGGTCTTTCTGAGGTGAATGCAGAGCCTTTTCACATAAGTCTCACAAAACAACAAATGATATGGATGACCGGTTAATTTCTCAGACGGTCTTGAGGGATTTTCTGCATCCACCTGGGCAGATGGTGGATCAGTTAAATGTGTCTTCCAAAAGACATCAGCCTAGAAATTCATTGGCACCATGCCTGGTTCAGAGGTGTGAAGCAATGTAAATCTAAGTTTATTCTTTAATCCTATGGTTACAGCCAACAGACGCCAAGGAATACATTCAACTGGCAACAGCCTAGTTTTAGATAAACCTGAATGGCTTTCATGAGCCAGCAGCATTCACACACCCTTGGGCCTTGCTTAAGAGCAATTTGATCAAAATAAGCATGCACTGAAAAGACTGTTGCCACCTCAATGGAGATCTTACAAGCAGGCTGTAATACTGCTGTGCTGCCTGCTGGGAAAAGCTGCTCATCAACAGATAATCATGGTTTTGAAATTCTGAAGTGTAAAGGATTACCACATTTAAATTACATTTATTTTAGTTTTGGCGAATTGGCACCTCAGTTAAACAATTGACTGAGGAATTTTACATGATAGTGTTTAGTGCTTGCACCGTGCCCCAAATCCTTGGGTGGTATCATTTAGTGGTCTGTGAGAGTTAATTTCATGGTGCAGCAGTAAGACAGGTAATGGTGAGTCGGCTGACCATTTTAAAGCATTGATGATTGATGTCACTGGAAATAGGTATGGGAATAAGTGTTAAAATGGGTTGTCAATTTACTGCCAACCATTTATCGCTGATACATAAAATCAGAATTGGTCTCTGATACTCCAGTGTATATCCATGAAATAATCTTTCATTTCCCAAGAAGACTTTGCTTCCTTTCGATATTCTTGCTTTTAATTCAGATATGGGATCAGAAAATCATATAGCACCGAGGTGAGTTGTTCAGCCCAATAACTGTGATGGATTTTTCCAAGCATCATCCAAATAATTCCAGTATTATTTTCCCATATTACT
Organism: Rhina ancylostomus; assembly: GCA_030265395.1. Classification (NCBI taxonomy): domain Eukaryota; kingdom Metazoa; phylum Chordata; class Chondrichthyes; order Rhinopristiformes; family Rhinidae; genus Rhina; species Rhina ancylostomus. The sequence goes on from JARFYF010000063.1 coordinate 88,794,690, forward strand.
GCAGTTCTATTCCCCTTCAGGTAATTAGCCGGTTCCCTTTCAAAAGCGACTACTTGGTTCTTTAGCCATTGGCCAATTATGCAGTGTTCCTAACACCCACTGAGAAAACAGATTTTTCTTCAAGTAGCTTGATTATTTCATTAATCACCTTATATCTGTGTCCCGTGGTTGTCCAGTAAAGTCTGTGTCAAGAATTATTCTACTACTTATGCTGCTGCAATACTCAACAGCAAATAACCTTTGGAAAATTTTGCTGCGTGGTGCACCAGTTGGAACTCGATATAGACTTTTTTTGAAGTTGGAATGGTTGATCAAGGGGCAATGGGGGCTTAAATCCCCCTGAGGGTATCACTTGTTGGGATTGCACACTCCAAACAATGGAAAGGACCACCAGGCAGAGTGGAAACTGGGTTTGCTGATTCACCACTGCCACCTCAGATTTTACTCCTACCATTCCTGTTAGATATTCCCAAATGAATCAGTGCAAACTCCACGGGCCAACTAACCTCCTGTGCTGTGCAGTTATGTGATTCCATAACTGAATTAGAGATCAGAAATTCCCACAGACACCACATTATAAATAATGAGTGCAGTGAATATCCATAATATATTTCAATGCTGTAACCCTGTCTTGAGATACAGACCACATTCACTAATACTTCTGGCACTGAGTTTATTACATCATCTGCTCCTCTCTACAAGATTACAATGATGTTTGCAAAGGACAGGATATATTCTTTCATAAAATAGTCCTCTATTTTGAATAGAATTGCACTGGATTTAAGCAAACACAGTCAGGCACAGTAATGTAGCGGTTAGCGTAACGCTTTACTGTGCCAGCGACCCAGGTTCAATTCCGGCCACTGTCTGTAAGGAATTTGTATGCTCTCCCTGTGTCTGCGTAGCTTTCCTCCAGGTGCTCTGGTTTCCTCCCACATTCCAAAGACGTATGGGTTAGGAAGTTGTGGGCACGCTACGTTGATGCCGGAAGCGTGGCGACACTTGCGGGTTGCCCCCGCCATGCAAATAGATACATTTCACCATGTGTTTCGATGTACATGTGGCTAATAAAGATAGCTTATCTGCATGGCCTGCTTCATCTGTATTCGCAGTTGTGTGTTTAAGAGACTGGAGCGCCAATCCAAGAGTGATGCTCCTGTGCAGCACTGAAAGAGTACTGCTATTGTTCAAGTGAGGCTTTAAACCATTAGTCCACTCAAGTGAAAAAAGATCCAATGGCACTATTTTGAAGAAGACTATTGGATTCTGCCCAGCATCTGGAGTCTTATGTTTATCCCTCAGTCAAACATCACTAAAATGAAAAATAAGGCTGGTGGTTATCACATTGCTGTTGTTGTACTACCTATGTTGCACTTCAAAAGCAAAGCACTTCATTAAGATTCTGTTTAATTTACTTATTTTTCAGGTATCACTCACAAGGCCAGTATTTTAGCACACCTCTTTGGCTGAATGGCTTGTTGGACCATTTAAGAGTCAACTGCACTCGTGGATTCGGAGTCACATTTAAACCAGACTGGAGAAGGGTGACAGAGTTCCTAGAGTTCCTCAGATGAAAACCATGCAAGTGAATCAGTTTGGTTTTAATGACATTGTCGCAGTTTTGTAGCCGTAATTGCTATTGGCAAGTTTTTCCTTAAATTCCAGAATGTTAACGGAATTTAAATTGCACAGTTGCCATGGAGGGACTTGAACGCAGGTCTTTGGATTGTTACCTCAGGCCTGTGGATTAACAATGCCATCCACAGTTTCTACTGTGAGTGGCACAGTGGGTCAGCAGATGGAGATGCCTTCTCACACCTTCAACAAGACAGGTTCAATCCTGACCTCTGCTGCTGTCACAATCTCCAGGGTTTCCCCAGGGCTGTCCATGTTCCTCTTATGTCTCGGTTAATTGCCAACTGTCAATTGCCCCTGGGTAGATAGATGGCAGGGGAATCAAGTGGAAGGAGTTGATGGGCATATGAGAGAGATTAGGTTACCAGGTAACAAATTGGGGAATGGGATTTGATAGAATTTTTCTGAGTCCTGGCATAAACTCAGTGGGCTGAATGGCCTTCTCCACTGTCCAAATGAAACGTGAAAATAAAATGATAATTACAAGGCCTGTAAGTTAACCACTGTGCAGCCTTTGAACCCCATGAAGAACACCAAGAACTTTTCTCCAGCCAGGAGGGGGTTAAGTTCCCAGCACTTATCCACAAATTTATTCTGAAATTTCCACTTTGACTAATTGGCTGGTTTGCTAAGGAAAGATTCTGCATGAAGTGTTTCAGCAGTTTCAGGCGGGGGAATTTGACAGATCCCATCCTTCTGTCATGGGGTCCTTAGTTTTGCACTCATTACGGACATTTTCTTATACATCCTCATGATGGAGACAGAGCAGAAGACCAAGGAGACATGAAAGAAATGATAGGTAAGAAAAAGGAAGAGAAAGTGAACAGCGCTGATCCGTCAGAATCTACTGATGAGGTTAGAGTGGTTTAAGTAGACAAAAGTGCATCAAGGAGGATGTGTGCAGCTGCAGTTATAGTCAAATAACCTCTCAAGCACAATAGCAAAATAATATTCACACATTTAGAATGCATTGGACCATCTCATGCATTTACTGTGCATGTAAGCACTTGCAAGTGTTAACTCTTCTCATTGCCATGCAAACTGTTGCTACTGTTCTGTGTAGTTGATCAACTTTTGCTGTTCTCTCTAGATATGACCCAAGGGAATGGGACCAGGGTCTCTGCTGATGCTTGGCTCAGCAGTCAGAGCTCCCTGCCATCTCTTTCAGGCCCCTTGGGATGGACACCAGCGGCTTCATTTTGAATGGAGCATCCTTCCTGCATCAGGATTCCAGATATTGAATGAGAGTTGTGGAACTGCAGATGGTGGAAATCTGAAATAAAAGCAGAAAATGGTGCCGAAATGTTAACTCTGTTTCTCTTTCCACAGTTGCTCTCTGACCTGTTGAGTTTCCTGCTTTAAATTCAGATATTGAAGTCTGGATCCAGTGGCAGTATTCTGTTAATTCACACTTCCATATCTCATGCATCTGTCACCTTCATGTGCAGTAATCACACAGTGAAATATCTCCAGCAGCATTACCTTCATCCCCTTTGGTGAGGTTTTCTGGCTTGGTGAGTGAGAAGGGATGAATGCTGCTGTGGGTGAGGTCTTAACATGGGAATAGATATAAAAGATGACTAGTATCTTTTAACTTCCACCTTCTTGGTTGTCTTTTGTCAAGAGCCAAAAATGGAAATATAAAAATTGTTATGTGGCCCTTGTGACAGCTTATGAGGTACAGATTAGTTTCTTGCTGATATATTCATGCTTTCAAAATATTGTACGTGTAAACTAACATGTAATCCAGGTCGATTTTCAGCTACCATTAGGTCTAACATCTTATACCTTAATTGGCAACAAGTGGAAAGGGACGAGACAAGGGATCTAAAGTCAGAGTATAATCTTAGAGCATTATAAGCATTATGAATTAGGAGGTATCATACACATAGAGAGACAGCTTGGAAGGATTAGGGTAAGAATACAGCTCACCATAGCTTCTCTTGTTAGATTGTTTTCTTTTCCTGCACACAACTCTAGGAGCCAAGGCATTTGCAATTTCTGTACACTGACTTCCCCCTATTAATTGTGTTTGGCAGATCTCTGCCGTTAACTACAAATATATTGTTGCTTCCTTTCCCCATTCCCAATCTGAGGACACTCAGCTCTCAGCTGAAGTTTTCCAGTTGCTCCCTCACTCTGGCTGCTACCCTTGTCGAGAAAGTTGTTTTCTCATTTAGTTCTTAACATGGAACATAGAACAGTACAGCACAGGAACAGACCCTTCAGCCCACAATGTTGTGCCGAACTAATTAAGACAATGACACCTATTTACACTAATTCCTTCTGCCTGCACATGGTCCATATGACTCCATTCTCTGCACATCCATGTGCCTATCTAAGAACCTCTTAAACGCCTCTATTGTACCTGCCTCCACCACCACCCCTGGCAGCACATTCCAGGCACCCACCACGCTCTGTGTAAAAAAAAAACTTGCCCTGCCCATCTCCTTTGAACTTTCCTCCTCACACCTTAAACGCATGCCCTCTAGTAATAGACATTTCGACCCTGGGATAAAGATACTGGCTGTCTATTCTATCTGTGCCTTTCGTAATTTTATAAACTTCTGCCAGGTCACCCCTCAGCCTCCACAGATCCAGAGCAAACAACCCTATTTTTTTTGCTTGAGCAGTAGCTTAGGGACATGTTTTATATCATACTGCTCCCCCAAATCTCAGCCCACCCCTCCACTGCTGCTACCTCACCTGCCACATACCTCATTTCCTTCCTCAGGTTAACAATTATTTAATGTGCAATTGTGAGTGACTGCTCACGTGTACCCCAGCAATTGGAGGTTTGATTTGTACAGCCTGCTCTCCACTTAATGTGAAAAATTACCTAGCCCCTTAATCTACAATATGATTCATGGCAATTAGGTAACGGTTGCCTGTTAATTCCAGCATTCGTGTGGCATCATTAACATTCAGAGCCAGGAAGTACTGAGGCGAGACTGGGCCATTAATGTGATGTTCTGGAGGGCTGCAGACACCCTGTAGACCTGTCTCAGCACCAGACATCACTGGGATGATAAGGCAAGTCTAGGCCTGTTTAAGCACTGAGGCCTGGATTTATAACCTGGAGACACCTAAACTCAAATCCCACCAGAGAAGATGGAGAGTTTAATGTCAATTAGTTAAATCTGGAATTAAAAAGTTACCAATAAAACAACTGGATTTTCATTTAAAACTCCATTTAATAGCCTTCAGAGTCACAACTCTGGTGACCTTACCTGGTCAGGTGTGTGTGTGAATCCAGATCCATGGTAAGCTTGTTGGCTCTTGACTGCCCTTTGGGCAAGACAGGCAATTAGAGATGGACAACTAATGTTTGCCTTGCCAGCAAGACCAATATTCTGTGAATGAACTAAAGAAAGATCATAATACTTTCATTATTAGGGTGGAGAAAATTGTAAGGCATGTTATATGAGCTGTAAAGTCAAGCCTTTGCCCAAGAGGAATGGCCATTTCACTATCACAGAAAATGAACAACATTCAACGAAGGGGAAAAAGCTGTTTCCTTGCCACCTTTTTACTCCCTCCTTCTTTACTCTGATCAAATAAAGAATGAGCATCAAAGATGAAGGAGGACTGATCATTGCAACAATGCTTTCAGGGAACGGCACACTGTATTCTGCCAACTTTTGTTTCATATGCTGATTGCTCAGTAAATGCCCCCATACTTGCTATCATTTTAAAGGATAACTATAAATGGAATAGTTCAAGGTCCAGATCTGCAACGGGCAGGAAATTCTGCCTTTAGTTTATATAATTAGGGCTTGTCTGCTTTAGTAGACTCCTAATAAGGAATACTGGGTTTTCAAGTGTCATGCTAATCACATATTTCCTGTCCTTATAATTCTCACAGTTCGAGACATTCCAAGGTAGAGGGTCATTCAGACATAGTTGTAATTTCTTGTGCATATTTATTTTCAACGTATCACTCACATTCTTTCCCACTGAAATCATCCTCTAGGGCCAGGGGAATGCCAAAAAGGTTATTTTTCAAGATCAAGTACAAGGAGCTGTCAAACTTGGCCATTTTGGAAGGTGCCAGAATGAACTAGAATGTACTGCGCCGACAGAACTGGGAGAATCAGTAAAAGGAAGTATCAAAAGCACATTAATTATCAGAACGTGGCATTACTTCATTTATTCCAAGTTTACCTTTTCATCTTTCAAGGTCTGAGTAATGTGGCTTTCCCTCACCACATCAGAGTTTAGGACAATCATAGACTTTCTTCAGCTTGTTGAGATAGCATTTCTCCCTTAATGTTCAGCTTTATAATTCAGTTTGCAGAAGCAACACAGGAGTTGTTTTACAGCCAAGACATACGTTATACTTTAAAAAGGCAATATCTGTGCTCAGGCCTGTTGGGAACATTTACTTTGAGACTAGTCATAATCAGCATCGTAAAGGATAGTTTTGAACTATGGGCATTTCCTTCAGATTCAATGTGAGGGATCAAAATTCCAAGGGCCTTGTTCCTAAATCAGTTTGAAAGAACTAACTAAAGCACAGGCAACTTGCAGCTTGATTAGAATCTACTTCCAACGTTGAACCCCTGCTTGAATTGCTAACCCCAAGCAAATGGTGATCCTAGCTCTCCCACTGTAGTACGTGTATTAATAAATTCCAAATACTTTGAAAGAATGCTTTTTTGTTCCAAAGTGATAATCAAGTTGTATCCTGTGTGCATAAACAGCAGTTTTTATGG
>JARFYF010000063.1:88851249-88861384 GCA_030265395.1 Rhina ancylostomus
TTCCTAGAGTCCAAGTATTTATGGCTCCAACTGTTTTGGATTTGTTTTTTTTAACAACAAGCTAAAGGTAGGTATCCTTTAATGTCTTCTTTCTGCAGAGGAATGGGTGCTGGTTTTAATGTCACTCTGGCATTGCACTCCTGTCTGAAACCTATTACTGCTTGCATGGACTAAAATGGAAAGTGAGCGAATGCTCTGAAACAGCAGGGTTCAATCTCCCAGCAACCGAGAGGAGAATAGCCACTGCAAAAACCTGACAATTAGACATAGCATACGATAGGACAGGAATCCTTCCCTCCTCCAAGTGTGCTGTGTGCTCATGCTTTTTAAAAGGGTGTGCATCAACTCTTTCAGGTACGTAACACTGCTTATGGATTTCTTACAGGGTTACAGCCCCAGTTCTCTATCAATAGCTGCAGACTGTTTTTAAAAAGGAGACAGTACTTCACAAGAACTAAAATTTTTTTTTGCATGTCCGTAGTTGCTATGGAGCTACTCTAAATAATGATGGGAAATTCAGAGTCGGGAGATTTCTGCCTAAGAGTAAAATTTCAGAAGGCTTTGTTTTAACATAATCAGTTGTACTTATTTATCTGTAATGGTTTGCAAAAATCTGTAAAAGGAATGCATGGGCAAAGCTCATTGCATGTCCAAACAATGCAAGGTCACGTGTATTTTTATTGAGGGCCTTTAGTAATTTTTGAAACTTTCTTTTTTGTCTGTTTTGTTCTTTTTCACATTACTAATCTTAATACATTACAGACCTTTACTCAGATTTATGGGCTGGGGGCAGTGCTGTGTGTATTTACAGTCTAGTGACCTGAGGACCCAGAGACGTGGAGGAGGAGGCGAAGGAAGTTAGGGCCCACTCTGCAAGCAGGGAAGTATTTTTAGGGGAGAGATGCACAAAATCATATGTACTGCAAACTGGGGAAAGAAAACCAGCTTTTTAAATTTCTCATCGAATGATCTAAAATAGAAAACCAAAGAGACTTCACAGATCTATGGTTCTATGGTTCTAATTATTCAGCTCAACACCAAACAATTAAAAAACTGCTTAAAATATGACAGAAACTCTATATTTTTCATTGATGATGTCTAGGCGTGGATTTTACGTGGCCAATGAAATAAACGTTTTCTCTAGGCTGTTTGTTGTTCTCTCAGCATACTGCAATACAATTATCAGCTTGTCTAAGTGCAACTTGCAATGTATCCCAGCTTCAGTGACAGACAATGCTCTGGGAAAGACCGAACAGACGACTGTCACTGAAGTATGCTGCAAAGAGCATTGAGATGGATTGCTCGCTTTTTTTTTATGAGCCATAAAAGTTTTATTCAGCACAGCACTGAACAGGTTTAGGCAATAGGTCGACGTGCCTTTAATAAATGAACAGAAATAATTCTGGCTGTTGATTCCAAAAGAGAATGAACAAGTACGTGTTGGGGGCTTGGAGTGTTGCTGTGGTCCATGTCCTGCTTGACACTGAGACGATTTGTTTGTATTTTATGTCTTTCAGATTCCAGCAGGGGCCTGGCTGAGCTACCTCGTGCTCTTTCACTGCACTATTAGAAGTTGGAAAAGGTTCACGACCTACTTCTAGTTCCACCAGCGCTCCATATGACAGCAAAGTATCCACTTTGGAGTCTGTTTTTTTCCTATTTTTTTCCCTGCTGACCTTTAAATCAACTTTAACCTCTAACCTCAGGAGGTATCCATCATGACAAGGAGGCTCTTAAAAGTAAATGGTGCCCATTTTTTTGAGAGGGAAGGGGAAGATTATTCCTTGTGAAGAATTCTGGTTGGTTGCACCCTCTTTCTCAACGAGCACAGGTGAACTCCTTACTGACAGCAGGGTTATGAAATAATGTGAGGGGATCCTTTAATGAACTGAAAACACTCTCAGCTGGAAACAAATGTATGCAAATCAGATGCATCAGGAAGACAATCTACAGAACGGACAGTGAAGTACCAGCAATTTCAAGAACTCAGTGCCTGAAGGTAGAAAATGAGCAGCTTTGATAAAATGGTAAAGGAAAAATAAGATTTGTTTTTATCTTGCAGGTCACTGGCAAATAGTAAAATTACCTTGTCATAATCATCACCTGATTTTTATCTTGGAAAGGGAGGGCTGGACATTTCTGCATGTGTTTCACTATTGTGATTTGAAGTGAAATGTTTAGTTTTTTTTCTGTTGTGATCTGAGAATCATTTATTTCTTTCTCTTCTAATTTGAGACATTTCTATTTTATAACTGTACAGAATTGAAGTTGAAAGCTGTGATTTTTTTGTGTAAAAAAAATAAATACATTAAATGCTGCCACTAAATCAGCGTCTCAAATGTTTCTTTAGTGCCATGTTCCTTTATACAACAGTGACATGGACCCTTTTTACGTACTTACGAAAGCAAAATCTGATTTCTTCCTTCGACATTAAACATAAGCATAGCACTCAGAGCAATTACAGCAGCTCCATTTGCATTCACTGCTTGTTCTTGCCTTATTGTTCAGAAGGGCAAAACTCATCTCAGATGCCAAACAATGAAATTACAGCAGAGAATTAGTCTGGCAAAAGCCTGCATCTCTGGGCTTTTATGATTCATTATTTCCTATTAAATAGAATATTACAAGTATACACCAGATAGCTGGCGGTCACTGAACTCCAAGCACATTATCAATATTACAGAGCGCTAGGGAGCAGAATTATGTAACTTTGGATAATGAACAATGTGGCTTTGGCGATAAAAGTACCATATGGTTGATCTGTGTCAATTGACTTCTGATGTTGGTAGAATTAAACCTTTATTTAATATGGCAGAGTTTAAAAGGATCTCCTCTGTATGGAAACATCAGATTTTTTTTCCATTTCATTTCAAAATAATAAAATGATATTTGAATTATTTGTTTGTGATGTGTAATTTCCATCATTCACACAACCAAATTAAAGTCAACGGAGGAATCTTTCTTATGTGAATAATTTCTTATTTGTGGTTTCCAAATTTGTGGTTTCCAACACTGATTTCAATTTTGTTAAATTGTGTGTCAAGTTTACGTTCGATATATAAAATCCACTAATCTAGTAATATAATTGCCAGGTTATTCATAAAAGCTAAAATCTTTAGAATTATGATTTTGGTGAGAAGTAGTTTGCACGTCATTGAAATCCAGTTTCTAAGGTAGCATGTAAAAATAAACTCTAGTATTTTTGTTGCCAAGAAATTGCTTAATATTTTTGCATCCAATGTGTAACAATGTTGTAAAGACTATTTAGAAAAGGTCAGTATTAAATTGTGTTTGAAAATAAAGCGAGTGGGTTAAAGGAGAGTAACTCTTGAATTAAGACCAGTTACACCAAATGAAGCTCAAGAGGTTCTAGTGCAGTGGAAAAGATCTCACAATACTATTATGCATTTTTATCAGCATGGTGTAATTTTACTGTTGACAAAGTATCTGTGGCAGTGAGAATGAAGGCAGTTAGAAGTGTGGCGGATTGTAATCAAAGAGATGCTTAGCTGTGCAACACTGCATCTTGAGCAGATTTGAAACAACATTGCCTTGGGGGTCAGAAAAGTCCATTAATTTTTAGTGAGAAAATTAGAGTGGCACTTGATGAAGTGAAGTTTGACATGCGTTAATTGCCGTGCAGCTCTTCTAATTAGAGATTTTCAAATTCTTTTACTGCCTGTCGGAATGATGTTGCATTGTCTGCTGGTCAGATAAGGAAATTGAAAATTTGGTCATTCGGAAACTCTAGTTAGGTATATTCTGGTATGAGTCTTTTTAATTACTTTCAATAGAATGCCATACTCTGCTTGTGGCAATTGTTTGTTTCAAAGTTTATATATTCAGCTTTATAACCAATTTCCAGAATGCAACATTTCGACTGATTTTGTGCCTTACAGTTTTGGTAATATTTTACCACAAACACCTAAACTGCAATAATTGTTGTACACTTAGTTAATATTTTGAATTCAATTAAATTAACTGCAATGAAATTAGTACAAAAATAAGCATTAAACTGGTCTAAGATATTTTACTTTTTTTGACTGTAAGAACATAATTTTTTCCCTAAAATATAAGTAAGCATGTACCTTTGGATTTAAATTACAATCATTATAATTGTTCTAGTTTTAAGAATAATGTTGACCAGCCAACCTTTTGCAGAATATTTCTAAATTTCTTAGTCAATTGCATCTTTGGCCTGGACTTCCTCTCTTGAAATAAAAATATTTATGTTGAATGGGTTTTCTGATCCTGGTCAAATTATTTGTTAGCAGGTGGCATTTATTTATGTGGCATGGAATTATAAACCATTGTTATTGCCACGTCTTTGCCGAATTGTTTATGACACCAGTAATAGGAGTAATTGTTATTGTTGAAATTACCTGTCAGCTACCTATAACAGTGGCCTTTGTCCCACTGACAAATAGTGACAGGAGAGAGGGATCACCCGCACATCCTCCTGATAGTTTCTCCTCTGATAATAAGAAGAGCAGGGCCCTGGATAATTTGCCTGTCAATTGTGAGTGCAGCCAGAAGAGAGTTTGCCAAATTGTTGTCATTCACTCCAACAAAACAAAGCAAAAACGCTAAGTTTAGAGGAAAATAAATCCAAAGCTCTTCTTAAAAAAATGCTGAGAGAGGAAAGTACAAAATAAAAATGAGAGTAATTTTCTTTAAGAAGTGAAGTATATGTTAATTCTAATCATTTGTGCCCGTATTCTGCAGTAACAATAGAACAATACTAGAACTATGACCAAGATTATTTAAAAAATATAGTTTTTATATGCTAAATAAGTGAGCTTCAATATAACCTATCTGAAAAAAACTACTGAAATAATGAAACGTGAACTTTTAGTAACCTGAAGCTATAATATTGAACTGATACACAACACAAGGACCAGTCATTTATCGGTTAGCATATTTATCAGATTTAAGGCTGTTTCAACATATCTTAGCATCTTTTCTACACTGTTGCTTTTATGTAGTGCAAGCTAATAATTTCCTGTAAGAAAGTCAAAATTATTGAAAGCTCACAGCCACAGGAAATATTTAATCTGCTCAGATTCTTTTATTTTTATCTCAGGTATATTACATTAACTCTTTTTAAACTCACCCATTGTTAAGTAAATAAGGTCTTCCTTAAAAAGAAAAGTCTTGGATGAATAATCAAGGGGTTTAACACTGGAGGCTCGATGCCGCAAATAAGAATGTGAAAACAATGTATGAAAGATTGGAGCTGAGAGGCTGCATATTGCATCTTTCCAACTTGGCCACGTTCCACATTAAGGTGGCTGCTTTCTTTACAGACATAGAGTTGCTTGGAAATGTCAGACAACTGGCATAAGGGCAGCATCAGTTATTTAAGTTCAAAATGGAATGTAGCAATTCAATGAAAATATTTGAAGAGAATATATGCACTGCAATTCTGGTGTTATTTCTGTAGATGAAATCTCTGAGGACTAAAGTGTTTCTCAGGGTTTGCTAAGAATTCAGACTAAAATGCTTCACATTATTCACAGATTTTCTCTAACAAAGTGCTACACCATCTATGTTATTTATTTACCTTATCCAGAATTACATATTAATAATTGACACTAGATCTTGCAAATCCTTCGAGTTTGATTTATGCAATGTTGTGTTGCCTTCAAATACTGGGTGTACACTAAACTGCCTTTCTTAGTAACGCTATTGCAGTTCCCTCATTTGTAACTGTATTATGGCCTATTGCAAACAATTGCTGTTTCCTCAGTGCAAGGAACAAAACAGAATTAGTAGAAAATGTGTATTTTAAATAAAGACACATAAAACACCTTCATCTCACTAATAAAAAAATTCCATATCAACCATATGTTTTATCATTTTTGTTTATCTGACCTTTTTAAATATTTTTAAATCCATACTCTAATAAATAATTTATGATTAACCTTTTTTTGTTCATTAAGTGACTTACAAATATGCCTAAGATCTTGATGCTGTTGGTTACTTGACTGCTGTTAAGAAGAAGGAAGGTTTTATTATGTTTTCTGAGAAACTAAATTAATATTAAATAGCAACCTAGTTTTGCAGGCAATTTTGCAAAGCAATCACACCAAACAGAGAAGTAAGAATGCCAAATGTCCTTGGCTTGTTCGATAAAAATCTCTGTTTCATTTATTTTAGGCATTTGGGATTTCTGCTCTTGAATGTGCCTGCTCTTTATATTACAATCTATTTATTCATTGATGAAATACATCACAAAAATAAAGCTTTTCTTTATTTTCAGCAATATGGATCATTTAAAGACTTGTTTGCACTAAATCTGGGCTTCAAATCACATTTTAGTTTTGTACAGTAAAAAATGCCTGTTTTAGATATGTAAATTTGCTTTTAGTTACACAAAGAAAATATTGTAGCATTTTAATTCAGTGATTATACATCCAGTCATTACCTTTTGCAACATTAAAGTAATTCCGTTTTTAATAGTACACAATCTTTCATCATGCTGATTCCTCACTGATGCCTGTCCCTTCCAAAACTTCATTTGGAGCAATATTAATCAATGATATTAATATAGTAGTGCTCTCCCTTTACACTGCACATTAAAACATAAACAAAAGGACTCTTAACCAGCCATCGGCACGCACACACACAGGAGAGTCATGTCTATTCATCACCAGCTTTGCCACCATGAGCTCACATAAAACTCAGTGGTTTAAATCTATGTACAGAGACACTTTTGGCTATAAATCATTTCTGCACTGTATGAAGCTAATGAGGAAAGAAAACTTCTTCTGAGACTTACTCCATGAGATATTACTTTAAGAAGATTTCCTCTTATTTCTTTTGGTAACATCTCAAGGAATATTACAGTTACACTGGATCAAGGGCCTTTTGCTTATTGGTTGGGACACATACACTTATTATACATCCACACAACTATAAGGGATCTCTGTTGAGAAGATAGATACAAACAGGTTCAGAATGAAGTTCATGTGAAACAAAGATTTTCTGCAATTTTACTGGTGAAAGCAGCAAAATTGAAATCTGGTTTGAATCTGGGAATGTCAAGATTTTGCCAGGATTCTTCTTAATATCAGGATTGTGTTGACCAGGCTTGATGTAATTCTGCAGGTCTTTATTAACAAAATTTGAGAGTACTTTTCCCCCATGGTGATTTTGCATTGGAGCTATCATTAAATGGAATAAGTGTATGTGTATCCATATGTACATTTCTAAATACGTATGTGGCTTGTGTGTTTGTATGTCTCTTTCAGTATATATGCAAGTGTTTTTGTATGTGTGTGCCAGACTGTGTGTGTGTTTGTGCGTGTGTGTGTGTGTGTGTGTGTGTGTGTGTGTGTGTGTGTGGTGTCTGTAGTTGTGTGCATTAAATCTGATTCATTGCAAAGCATCAAGCAGCCAGGTAAACATGGCTGTTAGGTCTTTAATTAAATATAATTTCCAACTTGAATGTGAATATTGTAAAGTATACCTCTCAAAATCACTTCATAATAAACAAACATTGTGATTTGAAAGCTGCAGTTAATAATCTTCATCACACTCAGTGTGATGTCTTACCAGTTGTTTCTAACTGACACTTATTTAGATGAGACCTTTCCAGTATTCTTTAATGTCAGAGAATGTGATAACCTTTCCCATCATGCTGAAAGCACTGGTTTCACTCGGAGCAACCATTATTCATTTCTCCAGGTAAATACTTCATAGCATTGGAAACTCCTTTGATCTCATTCAGCTCAGAAAGCAATGAGTTAACTATAACATCACCCAACAGCTCCCTTGATTCTTTTAGTTGCATCTCAATAGAAATAATACATTTTGATTTTGCTCCTTATAGCTTTGCCTTTATTTTCAGAATCAGAATCAGGTTTATTATCACTGACATATTTTATGAAAGTTGTTTTGAGGCAGTAGTACAATGCAAGGCATCAAAATTGCTATAAGTTACAAAAATAAAATCAATAGTGAAAGATTGGAATAACGAGGTAGTATTCATGGGTTCATGGGCCATTGAGAAATCCTGCCAATCTTTTCTGCTCTGTCCCATTTGTTTCTGGTAGGGGTACTGTGCATAATGACAGCTCCATAAGGTTCGGTCACAACAGGAGATACAGAGCAGCAACCTTATGTACAACCATGGCAATTTCCTTTTCCACTACCCCATTCCCACCTCTCTGCTCCAGTATATCCTCAGTCTGTGGAGACTGCAACCAATTGTACAGCTGCCGCAGTTAAACAAAACCGACATCAACCAACTTACTCCAAATTGGGATTGAAGTCCATGGATCTCTGGCCTATGAGGCCTAGCGCACTATTTTTTCCCACTAATTCCTTAGGGGATTCTGCTAACTTCTTGCATGAATGGAGGGAAGTTAAAAGGAGAAAGCAATAATCATCAAATGATTCCGCAAGGAAAACTTTCCAAGTTATGATACTGTTCTGAAAATGTGTGTCCTCTGAGAACCCTGGGGGGAATTAGGCAGGTGCCAGAATGAGCAGATCACTCTTTGAACTGCTGCTGATTTACTTTTTCTCTCTACTCTGCTACATTATATTTGACTGGTGTGGATGAGAAATAATACAATTGCTCCCATCTCTCCCAAAAGCTTGGAAGAATATTAAAATTCTGCATTCTCTTTTACGCACTCCAATATTTTTTTCTTTAAAAGCAGTTTAAACCCTGCTGCCCTTTTTTATAAGTCTGTAAAATGGTTTGCTTTGTAGCACTAAGCAGGGTTTTTAATAGACTATGTGGAACTTTTACAGAAGGTGACATTTGCCCCTCGTGAATAATGTAGATGTGGGGAATCTGGTGTCCGATAGTTTATTTCTTAAACACTGTGGAAATAAGTCAGGACACAGGGATAAGGGGATCTGCTTAATTGCTTGCTTTGGTAATTGGCATGTACTGATGTTTTTACTGGGAAGCCACGGTCATTTTGTTTTTGTTTCTCTGCTGGTGCACCTCACCTTGTTTCCTCAGCCCTCCCCTCCTTTCTTTTGACCTGCTCTCTCAGATCAGACCCAGGCAAGTTGAGTTCTAATAAGATCCAGATGAGTCCAGCTCTGAAACTGTCCAAATGGGTACAAGGAGGTGGGGAGTTGTCAGGTCTGCATTGAGGCTGGAATTCCTCAGCCATAAAAACAGGATTTATCACCACTCTACCACAGTGACTGCAAGCAAACTTCCACAGAGGTGGAATTGGAAGGCAAGCCTGGAGAGGCTGAACTACTGTATGCTTCAGTTCAAATCTAGGTTAATATTTTGTAAAAAAAAAGGCTTACACGCGATAAAAGGGGCAAACTGCACACTAGGTGAAGCATTAAAACCAAAACCCCTATATTCCCTACTGAGGCAAATGAACCTGCTAAAATAGGTTATTTTCTCGATAGCTGCATAATTGAAACCAGAAGAGGGGATTTGATAAATTGCCCGACCCTAAAGGAATGTTAGGTCATAAATTTTCACTGCATTTTTCTGGGGTTTTTTTATTTCTTTGCTGTAGCGGTTATCAGCAGAGAAGATTCTTACTCTTCTTTTTGTTTATGTACTTGCAGATTAAACTTTCATCAATGAAGAATAGGAACACAAGTAAGAGGCAGAAATTCCAGCTCTTCAGTCGACTCTTGAATTTATTTCCCCCCTTCCTACCAATGCCTTCTCTGGCCTTTAGCCTTTGCCTGGATTCCTCAGAAAAGGACACAAGCAGGTTGAGACTGTTTTTCGATATCTACTGCTCAGCTCCCTATGATTTAAACCCCGTCTTCCAGCAGCAGCTTTGTGGCCTTCTTTAACGAAAAGGTTCATGAATCTTCTGGCTGAATCACTACCGATAATATGGCTACTTTCTTAAGGTGGTCTCGCAGGAAGATATCAGCTCCCATTCCTGCTCGATCAGCCAGTGACTTGCTAGAGAGGAAGGTGAAGAAGAAAAGAGATTTTCAAAAATTGACAGCAGTTTCCACGTGGATACCCATTCAGTGACTCGTGCATCTGAGATATGAGTTTAGCCCTCACTCCAGCAATTTGAAATCTAGGCTGACATATCCTGTGCAATACTCAGGGGGTATAATACTCTGAGCAGTGCTGTTTATTGGATGAGGTGTTGAAACTCCCCTCATATAGATGCAGAAGATC
>JARFYF010000063.1:88895746-88907021 GCA_030265395.1 Rhina ancylostomus
ATAGAGGTGTATGGGCATTCTGTAGGTAGGAGAGAATAGCTATGTCAGCACAACATTGTGGGCTCAAGGGCCTGTTCGGTGCTGTACTGTTCTATGTTATATATGATACAAAATGGGATTAATGTCGGACTCATGTAAATAGGTGGTTGATAGTTAGTGTGGACTTGATGGGCTGAGGGGCCTGTTTCCATGCTGTATCTCTCTGTGACTCTAAGACTCTACATGGAGAGACTCTAGAGAATCTCCGATCTATAGATGTGTTTGAATCCCACCAAGACAGCTGGAGAATATAAATCTGAGCAAATAACTAAATCTAGAATTAAAAGAAGGACGTCTCAGTAACGGTAACCATAAACTACCAGAATGTTATTAAAACCCATCTGCTTCACTCACATCCTTCAGGGAAGGACATCTACCATGCTTACCTGATCTGGCTTGTATATGACTTCAGACTCTCCAATGCAGTTGACTCTTCAGTTCAGGGGTAATTAGAGATGGACTATAAGTCCTAATATTGCTGGCAACATCCATCTCTGTAAGTGGTAATTGGTAATACTGAGATACAGTGAAAAGTTTACATGCCATCCAGACAGATCATTCCGTACATCAAGTACATCAAGGAAGTATAAAAGGAAAAAAAACTGAATGAGGAATATAGTGTTACAGTTACAGAGAACGTACAGTGCCGGTTGACAAATAAAGTGCAAGGGGCAAGATGAGGTAGATTGAGAGATCAAGAATTCATCTTAATCGTTTACAAAGTGTACGAAAAATAGGGCCAATGTATCCTTCTTGGGTTAAGTACAGAGAGCAAGGCGATTTGCCTTTTCAGTTATTTTTATGCACCAGTCCACAACTGATTAATATTTTCCATACTAGTCTAAATCCTCCTGATGCAAATAAAATGTTTACCAGCAGAAATTAGAAAAGAACACTGACTAAGTGGGCAGGTCCATCAACTTGCCAACTTAAATCTTCTGCTCAGAATCAGGTAGTAATTCACATAAAGAGACACCCTGAGGTTAAAACTAAAATTACTCATGTTTGCTCTGGCTGATGTTAATTAAATCAAACTGAATGCTGGTACAACATGAACATGGATATGTTGCACTTGCCATGGGGAATGTTCCAAGCTGATTTGATTCCAGGAATGTTGCTTTGGGATTTTTATTTGGAAAGTTTGCTGAATGTCTGACAATCCAGGAATTGTGAAATCAGAAAATCAAGAAGTATTGAAAAAAAACTTGAGATGTTTAGTTTGTGAAAGAAGCATTTTGGACCGGTTTATAGATGTACATTTTTTTTGGGGCCAGATGATCTCAACAGCAGCACTGGCAGCTGGCCTGTTAGTATGTTCCTCATTTCTGCAGCTACATATACACTACAACACAAAAACAGAACACATCAGTGGTCAGATATGGACCTGGCTAACCTCCTGCTCTGCTCCCATCACTGACTGAGCTGAGGGCACGGATACACTTCATATCTGGCCTCTCAGCTTCTCTCCACCCACTGCTGGTACATCAAGCCTTTTATTTAAGTGATGTTGCTGACCTTCAGCAAAAGGTATTTATTTTTCATTTTTCTTTATCTCACTGTATATTTATGTTAATTAATTGACTGCAGCTTAAGGTGCTTTTAAATAAATTTTCTTTTCTCATTTAAATGAATCCCATATCTCGTCCGATTATAGGGAATATTGAGAAGCAATAAGACAAGATAAGGTTTCTTTATTAGTCATGTGTACATTGAAATACACAGTGAAATCTTTTGCGTAGAGTGTTCTGGGGGCAGCCCGCAAGTGTCGCCACACTTCTGGCGCCAACACAGCATGCCCACAACTTCCTAACCCGCACATCTTTGGAATGTGGGAGGAAACCGGAGCACCCAGAGGAAACCCACACAGACTTGGGGAGAAAACGTACAAACTCCTTACAGACAGCGGCCAGAATTGAACCCGGGTCACTGACACTGTAGTAGCATCACGCTAACCGCTACATTACCGTGCTACATTACCAAGCACAACAAGATGTTTCAAGGTCAATGGCAGCCCTGGCAGAAAATTTTTTGTGGAATGTCAAGGAGAATGGAGAAGTCCGGTTTTGACCTTGCACGGGGACTTGTAGCTCTGAATTCTGCCGTGAAGCTCAATTTGCTGCCATTCAGACTCAGACTGCTGTTGTCATGGCTCTGGATATGAGTACTCAAAGGTGCTTTTAGGGCATCACATCAGTCCAGCAATCATCCTCGAACAGATTACTAGGACTGCTAGTTATCCTAGTTAACCCAGGGGACTGACAAGGGATCCACGGAACGCAATTAGGTTAAACCTCAGCACTTTCTCACCTCTTCTTCTCCACGAACTGCTGGACAATGACTCTGTCACTAACAGTAGCAAGGCATTCTTCCTGCTGTGAAGATGGATTAACATGGTCCAGTTGGCAAAGCAGATATCAAGTCAACATTATATAAGAATATCAACACTTGCCACGCATTCCTCATACTTCCTTCCTTGCACATGACCCTTGCTCCATCATGCTGTTGAAGGGTCTCGGCTCTAAATGTTGACTGTTTATTTCCCTCCATAGATGTTGCCTGACCTGCTGAGTACCTCCAGCACTTTTTGTGTAATGCTGTTCAGTTTACTGAGTAGCATGATTTCCACTAATGAAAACTGGCACTCTTAGCACAAAGAAAAATTGTGCCAAATGAGAAAATGTCCTGACTTTAGACCACTTTTCTCAGTGTCCGTTTTCCCCACCCTTAGCTTCCCACTGCAGTATATTTAGTAAAATCTTGGCATCATGAGTAATAATATCTTGACCAATTTTGTTATGTCTCTTTCAGGTAGAGTTGGCATCCTGTTGTAAAGAAGTAAAAAGAATGAACCTGCATTTCTTTTGCACCTTCACAGCACAAAAAGTGCAGTCCAGTCTATAGACATTTGTTCAGTGGGAATGCTCCCAGCTCTAGTTCAGAAGGTTATGGATTCAATACATGGCTTAGTGTAAAAGGACAGTGCACTCTGAGGGAGTGTTGCCCCATCAGAGATGTTTCTGGCTAATTATCAAACCAACTTCACATCTGCTTTCTGATGGATGTAAAAGGCTCCTATTCGGCAAAGGGTAGAGGAATTTTTGAAGATGTCTTACCCAAAACATCGTCGTGCAACCGACATCCCAGAACGTAGATGACCTGGCCATTTCTACGTTATGATTACGACTGCATTTCAAAAGTACTTCACTGGCTGTGAAGCACTTTGTGACATCTCTGGGTCATGAATGGTACTACAGTAATGTATTGCTTTCCAGTTTTGTACTTGTTATCTTCCAGTTCTGCTCACTTCTTCCCCATTCGGTAGAGCAAGAGAGATTGCAAATTTTAGGGTTAATAGATTGTCATGTGGCCTGGGCAGAGAGTAACAAGCTTGAGAGAATTATCTTACCACCTCTGCTAAGGTCATTGAATTTCTTGTAGCATTATTCCCTTGCATTGTATCATGGATGGGTGAACAAGATGGGTGGAATAATCTTTTTTTTATTGTCAGTACAGCTACGGATTTGGCATTTACCTATCCCATTAAGTTAAATAAAGAAAAAAATCAAATCTAAGTAGGTTGATACTGTAAGTGGTTAAGATTTAGGTTAGTTAAGTAATCCTAAGATCGCCCTGTGGCATAATTTTGACCTGGAGGTCTCACATGAAATGAGGGAGGATAAAAAAATGATCATTTCAATTGAGGAATGAAACAAGATCCAGGGAAATCAATACTGAAGTAGTGAAAGTGACAGCAATCCACAGACAGAAGCAGCCATGCAGAGCTCAGTGATCTCAAATAGTCTTAAGCTGAGATACATGTAACAGGAAAGGTTTAAATAGGAAGCAGAATTATGGTAAGTGGTGAATAATTAAAGTAGTAGTTTTGTTTCATATTTAAATTGTAGCTAAATAACAAACTTGATAATAAAATTTGTTCATTCCTCCTGTTATACTTTAGTTTCTCATCAAGACCCTGAGCATGGTAGTGTAGCGGTTACTGTAATGCCATTACAGCGCCAGCGACCCAGGTTCAATTCCCACCGCTGTCTGTAAGGAGTCTGTACGTTCTCCCCGTGTCTGCGTGAGTTTCCTCCGGGTGCTCTGGCTTTCTCCCATGTTCTAAAAGATGTACGGGTTAGGAAGTTGTGGGCATGCTATGTTGGCGCCGGAAGCGTGGCGACACTTGCAGGCTGCCCCAAGAACACTCCACACAAAAGATACGTTTCACTGTGTGTTTCGATGTACACGTGACTAATAAAGATATCTTATTTTGTCTTATCTTATCTAAAAGATGGGAATGTTTTAGATTAAACACTAGCACTGGGACAACTTGTTTGTAATGTGCCCTGCTGGTATTAATGCAGAATCCACAGAAGTAGGCAGAGCATAAATGAATATAATTATTCAAAACCTACATCTTGAAAGGTATGAATAAATTGCAAACCTTACAACCCTATATCTTACAGACTGAGTAATTCAATGACAGCGATGTTCATTAGACTCTTCCCCTTAGCTTGAGTGTCAGGTTTTGTTTTCTGGGTCTTAACTGGAAGAATTCAATCTGCACAACAGCGACTCAGGAAAAAAAAACATTGTAAGCATGAAGCAGTCTCACCTTGTCAGCCTGTAATCCCAATAGCTGTCTTTTCACCTTCACACTTTCAACCATTTCTCATTAAGCATGAAGTGAGATGTTCTTGGTGTTCGTCTCGTCGAGCAGAGCCACAGTACTTCCCCTCTCAGGTTTCAGCTTAATGATTGTATTTAGAAACAGAGTTTATTTGTCTAAGGATTCACTCTGCCTTTGAGTTGGCACAACTGAGCAAGCTCTTGCAAGAATAAGCTACTTTCCTTCCATGAAATGTTCAAAAAATAAATTCCATTTGCCGGGGTTGACCTATCACTTGTTCCTCTCATGGTTGTTTAGTTCTGCTCGAGATCATGTTCTTATACACTTACAAGGTTTTCAGACTCCTAACACTCACGTGTGTTTCAACCACTTACGTTAACTTAATTAGATACCTTTAAAAGTGGTTATGTAATCTTGATTATTTCGTATGAACTTATAAACTAAAGCACCAACTCAAATGTTTGCATTGCCTTTATATTATGTGAAGGTTCTCACAGGCATATATAGAATAATAGCTTGGATTGCATTTCAGAGTTGTAACATAATGTAGTATTCAGATGAATGTGATCAAAGCTTTATTAGTTTGTTAGTGCCCTGTGAAATTCAATATTGTGGCTGTACCACTAACACAAGCTGATACAGCTATTCTGGTATTTTTTATGTGGCTTGGTACTACGTAAACTCATCTTGCTGTTAAGGTCATGTGTGACTTTCTCTTGAACGCAGTCACAGAATGGGGCGCAGAGAGCCAAGGTAACCATGCCACAAGGATTCAAGTCTCATGTGAAGGATTAAGTCACGAGAATAACTTATGAGGAATCTAAACTAGCTCACAAAACAGAAGGAAACTGATATGAAAAGACGTGGGAAGAGACTTGAGTAGAGTATGAAAACCAGCATGAACTAGATAGGCTGAACGGATCATATGGGTGCAGAATACACTCTGATATTCTGTATAACTGAAAAAAGAATCACATTGAAAAATAAATTGCAAGTCCATGGAAAAAAGGCAGAGTGAGTGGCACTAATTGGAACACTCTTCCATAGTCACTCATAGGTATAAGATAGGATATCTATATTACATGTACATCGAAACACACAGTGAAATGCATCTTTTGCATAGTGTTCTGAGAGCAGCCCACAGTGTCGCCACAATTCCAGCACCAACGTAGCATGCCCACAACTTCCTAACCTGTACATCTTTTGGACTGTAGGAGGAAACCGGAGCACCCAGTGGAAACCCACGCAGACACAGGAAGACCATACAAACTCCTTACAGACAGCAGCTGGAATTGAACCCGGGTCGCTGGCTCTGTAAAGCATTATGCTAACCACTACACTACCTGGACTGAATGACTTCTGAGATAAATTGATTATGAGCAGTGGTAAATAAAAGTATTTTTCTTTAAAAGGTGTTCATTTCAGAGATACATTCTTAACTCTGTGGGAGACAACTTTCACAATTCAGTTGGGAAAGTCTGAGAGAAGGAACAGGACATCTAGCAAGCATGGAGATGTATAACCGTGAAACTGATGACCAGGAGAAGAGTAGCTGATGCAGAAAGTCTATGCACACCAAGAATCCCAGGGCTTCATGGCCACTTTTTCCAATCCCCATTTCTCCCACACACCATTTAATTCCCTGGGAGAGAAGAAGTCACACAGGCAAATTGCAGGGCCAATAAGGAATAAACGTCCGCTCCAATCCATTCAGTCAATGGAAATTTGTCCAAGAGATCACACAGACCAGGTGCTATCTACAGTGGACAGTGGATTATTGATCCCTTGGCTTTTAATTTCTTTAACTTTCCCCTTTCTACAATTTTTGGCTAGTTTTGTCTTCATGCCACAGATCTATCATTAATATATCCCTTTGTGAGTAAATCTTATCTGGTATCAGAAGAATATTACCTTAAAACTAATAAAATTCATAGGCTGACATTAAACAACTTCTTTTATTCCAGTCAATTCTTGGAGGAGTCTCAGCCCTTGAGCTTGTGCTACAGGTCTGAGATTCTTGTTCCCTGTGTGGATGAGAGTGGAGGCTGTAGGAGGGATGAGCAACCAAACCATGTCACTGTGGTTCAGCGAGTCATTCAAGAGGGGGCAGAGAAGAGAAATGTAGTTGTAATTGGGGATAGTATAGCCAGGGGAATAGACACAATTCTCTGTTGCAAGGATCAAGATTCCGGAAGGCTGTGTTGCCTGTCTGGTGCCTGGGTTCAGGACATCTCATCTGACCTGCAGAGAAATTTGGAATGGGAGGGGAATATCCAGTTGTCGTGGTCCATGTGGGTACCAACGATGTGAGTAGAACAAAGAAAGGTTCTGTTGAGGGAATTTGAGCTTTTAGGGGCTAAATTAAAAAGGTAATAACTTCTGGATTGCTACCTGAGCCACATGCAAATTGGCACAGGGTCAATAAGATCACAGAGTTAAATACATGGCTCAAAGATTGGTGTGGGAGAAGTTGGTATGAATTCGTGGGACATTGCCACCGTTCAGTTGCTCATCCTTACCACAACCCCCATTTTCATCCGCACAGGGAACAAATATTGGGGAAGAAGGGAGCTGTTCCAATGGGACGGGCTCCACCTGAACCACTCTGGCAACAGGGTCCTGGCCAATCACATAACTAGGGCTGTAGATAGGGCTTTAAACTAAATAGTAGGGGGGTGGGTTCAAGAGATTGGAGAAGTATGGATAAAGTAAAATGGAGGGGTCAGGTGAGTGGGTCACAGTCAGGAGGGGAAGGGGAAGAGTTGGGTACTAGAGAGTACCCCTGTGGCTGTGCCCCTTGTCAATAAGTACTCCTGCTTGAGAACTGTTGGGGGAGACAGCCTACCTGGGGGAAACAACAGTGGCAGGGTCTCTGGCACAGAGCCTGGCCCTGTGGCTCAGATGGGTAGGGAAGGAGTGAGGAGGGCACTAGTCTTAGGGGGCTGTATAGTTAGGTGGGCAGACAAGTAATTCTGTGGATGCAGGAAAGAAACTTGGAAGGTGGTTTGCCTCCCAGATGCCAGGGTCTGCTAATAGGCAAGCCTGGCATTGAGGAAGCAAGCAAGATAAGCAAAGCAAGATCAGGCCTTGTAAGGGACATAGCAATCAGCTACATGGCCAGAAATGAGGAGGAGTAGTGGGGTGCTGATTAGGTAAGTGGCAAAGGTGGGAGGGGGGGTGTGGGGGTGAGGTTTGGTGGTGGTTATATGGAGATCAGGGCTTCCATTGAGGCTAGATAGAGGCCTGGACCTTGGTGGGAAGGATAGGGTTGTAGAGTTGTGTCATGATGTGGTAGTTGGAAAGGTGGTAACAACGCATCAAAGGCAAATGGAGACACAAGTCCAAACAAGTGCTGTGTTGCCCCAAGGCTGACCAACGATAGTCAGTCCTGGATAAGATAAGATATTTATCTATTAGTCACATGTACCTCGAAACACACGGTGAAATGTGTCTTTTTGCGTTACTGAGAATGTGCTGGGGGGCAGCCCGCAAGTGTCGCCGCACTTCTGGCACCAACATAGCATGCCCACAGCTCCTAACCTGTACGTCTTTGGAAGGTGGGAGGAAACCGGAGCACCCAGAGGAAACCCACGCAGACATGGGGAGAGTGTACAAACTCCTTACAGACAGTGGCCGGAATTGAACCAGGGTCGCTGGCACTGTAATAGCATTATGCTAACCGCTACACTACCGTGCCTGTTAAATTCCGTTTGCTCTTTGCCAAGTTGCCAGATGAAGAACACATCTTCACTGTAGGCTTCTGATTGTTGGGGACATTGATATCCCTCCCCTCCATTAGGAGGTCACCACTTTACCTCCCAGCATGGCCACTCAGGTAACTCTCTTACCCATGCTCCTTTGTTGGTCATCCCAGTGCTCCTTCAATAGGTCAGCGGGCAGCAGCATGAAGCCAACCAGTCAGAGGCAAGAGATTCTTGGGGATCATTAATGGTACCTGAATGGATATGAAAGGAAAGGAAGCAGCCTTCCAGCAGCCAAACAAGAGGCACAGAGGATTCTCAAACATCAAAGCCGTCTACAAAGTGGTTAAAATAAAAATGTACCAAGGTGTTTTCTATTCATGTATTATTTGATTTTGCTTTATTATAAATGATTCTCAATATATTAGCAACATTCAAGAGCCTTCTAATTTAGTGCACGCATCTTCCTTCACTGGGCAGAGATAAGTGACCCTGATGTGGCAGCTGCTGGCAATGCTCTGCCCTGCATTACCTGGTAATGCCGTCATTTTTATTGAAAAAAAACACCCCTCACAATCTAGCAGACTTTGCCAAACAGATTAGTATGACATTAGTGATAAAAAAGAACAAAAAATTACAGTTGCTAAAATTTTGAACTAATAACATAAAAATGCTGGAGATATTCAGCAGGTCAGACAGCATCTGTGAACAGAGAAATAGAGTTAACGTAACAGGTTGATGACCTTACATCAGAGTTAGTTCATCAAATAAAAAAGGTTGCTTATCAGAAACTGTTAAATTCAATATTAAATCCAAAAGGCTGCCGTATGTCTGGATGGAAGATAAGAAGCTGTTCCTTAAATTTATGTTGAGCTTCATTGGAGTATACTAATAGGTCAAAGACAAAGAAGTCAGGGAGGCAATGGGATGGAGAATGATGTGACAGACCATAGTGTCATAGGGTTGTACTGCACAGATACAGGCCTTAGGCCCAACTGGTCCATGCTGACCGTGATGCCTACCTATGTTAATCCCATTTGTCCACTTCAGGTGGACTGGAAGCAGACTGAACAGAGGTGTTCTGCCCTAGTAGTTGTGGAGGACAATGTTTGTGAAGGTGTCTGTTCTTGGTCATTTTCCCGTCACTTGTATGGGAAGTCCCACCTGTGTATAAGCACATAATAATAGTCACTTGTGTGATGTATGGAAGAGTGACTGGTTTCCAGGGAGCCAAATGCTCCACACAAACAAACAAATTTGGACAAAGACTTACTGGAAGTCTGGAAGGGTTAATAAATTATGTTTCACTTTTCTTAACAAAGACAAAAGGATGAAGAGCAAATAGATACTTTTCCATGGAGTTGGTGTAAAGGGGTGACTCCAGGAAGCAGTTAAGATCTCCGTCTGCTGACATTCTTGCTGAAACTTCAGCAACATGCCTTTGAGAGCTAATCAGCAAGTACATCAGAGAGCGAAAAACGAAACTGTCTTGTTGTGTCCTGAAGTTACTGATTCTGCTAATCCTTCAGTTTCTCTGGAAAACAGTAAATCTTTTTATTCTCAGGAGACGGGGATTTCCCTGATTAATTAATTCAGGATTTGCTGGGGAGCACAAGGTCATACTTTTCTATTGTGAGGATTTTTCAGTATGAACACAAGTAGGTTCACATTTTCCTCCCTTCTCTCTGAGGTCACTGCATAGAGACAGCAGGTGATTCTGAACTCTGGGTAGCTTGATAGGATTAGACATGGAGTTTGCAAAACTGTATAATCAATTTGTCTGGTTTTAAATACTGTGAACGTGCATTTCTTAGTGAGCCTGGCCAGTGAAGGTTATTTCATTCCTCTCTCACAAACCCCTTCATCCTTCCACCCCCTCCCCCATCTCTATCGTCACACCTTCTGGTGATGCTAGTGTGTGTGTGTGTGTGTGTGTGTGTGTGTGTGTGTGTGTATGTGTGTGTGTGGCCTGCGTTTGTTGCCTGAAGTTTATGATTACGTTAGCAAACAAACACCAAAATAGCTGCGGAAGGCAGGCTTGAGTACCCAGTGTCCAGGCCCACTGCACTCAACCCTGGGCACCGGCCACCTGTCCGATTCATCACATCGAGTGAGAGGGCATTGGGGGATGAGTGCTCAGACCGAGGGAGCAAGGTAGGGAGTGGGAGAATGGGGACAGAGAGAGGCAGGGATTGGACAGGCGGGTCTGGCACAGGAAGCAAGAAGAGAGAGGGAGATGCACTGTGAGATGGAGAGATTTAGAGAGTGGAGTTTGACAGAAAAGGGGAAATATATGGAGAGAAACTTGAAAAGAGAAATTGGTAGAGGGACAGAGGTGTGTCAAGAGAGCGCAGAGGAAGTCAGAAAAAAAGCGGGACTGGAATGAGGGACGAATAGCAAAGAAATGTAGAGGTAAACAACAAAATTGTGGTACAAAGCAGACAGGAAAAGAGTGATCCAAGGATGGGGAGAAAAGAAACAGGTATAAATGATAATTAGCTTTAGAATGCACTGCTGGTCGGGTGACTGGTTATAGACTTGAAGGTTTTTCAAAGGGAATTGGATTAATATTTGAAGTTTTTGCAGAGGTGTGGGGAAAGAATACAAGAAGGAATGGAGAGGCTTGCTGTCAACGCTAGCTCTGGTTCCCGGGGTCAAACAGCCACCTCTCTTGCACGGCTCTATGATTCCAGGGGGTTCATTTCTACAGCAACGTTTCCAACCACAGAAAATTATAAAACACCTCACAGCCGGTGAGGTACTTTGCAGTACAGTGACTGTTGTACCGGGGGGAGATCTACAGTTGAAGAGTGAGAGCAAATATCCATGGTCACTAACGTACGTTAGAAACAGAAAATGGTAGAAACGCTCCGCAGGTCAGGCAGCATCTGTGGAGACAGGAACA
>JARFYF010000063.1:89128371-89140019 GCA_030265395.1 Rhina ancylostomus
GTACTTCATCCTAACTCTGAGCGTGTGGCCGCACCTGTGGTATTTGCAGTAGAGACCTGAGTTACACAGGCCAAAGCCACAGCATAGCATCCCTCATGAATGCTCGCCTTGTTGCTATAGTGACTTTGAGGTCTAAAATTCAAGGAAGAAATTCCAATGTAGACTCCTTCAACTTCCCTGGAGAATTGTTACAGCCAGCCATGAGAGTTTCCAAGATCAATATGCATCATGATGAGATGCTCTCTGCCAGTAGCGTATGGAAAGTAGTATAACATAGCTCGTTGGGCCTCATGTCAGTGCTCACCCTACAGACGTGCAGAATTCTGAATGCATGAAGTCCAATAAAACAGCAGTAAAAGAGATCCCTGGTAATAAGGTAAGTCATCAGGTCTAGAGATCCAGCAGCTAGTGTGCCTGCAGCTTGCTGGTTAGTTATGCTCCTATCCACCAGTGCTATCAAGGGACAAACTTAATCATGCATACAGATAATGAACACAAAGATTTAATGAGTTCCACACTTCTTTCATTCTTCTGGTGATAACTTTTAAATCTTCTCCTCTCAAAATCAATAGTGATAATCTTAACCCAATCCATTGAGGTTAATGGAGCATAAATTTGTGCTGGGAGTAAACTAGGTATGTAAATTCCTCCTGTTCCCCACCAGACAGATTGGGTCAAAGTTACTATCCCACTCCCATAAATTGTGGTACCTTGGAGTAAAGTACTATTGCAGCTCACAATTCAGCTGTAGATTAGTGATGATTTCAAACAACCTTCATAAAGCCTCTCAAAGCAAAGCAGGCTTTGTCATTCATTTCAACTATTGCAATATAGCCAGATGGGAGTACGAGTTGCCAAAAATGGGCAAAAGGAAGTTAACACTTTTGACCAACATTTCCAAAACTCATACCAACATTAGAGAAGATTGATGGTCTATGACCCAGAATTTTCTTCCCTTCACTGCTAAAGGTGGAAGTCACATACTCTGAGTATAACGCTTGATTTCTTTAGTACTCTACACCTTATACCACTGAATATCCATTTGCAACAAAGGTGATCCTTACTAATATTATGTTATCAGGGCTAACTGCAGTTAGAAATACATCCACAGATATTTTGGGTAGAGAATTCCAAAGATTCAATCCACTTTGAGTGAAAAAATGTTTCAATGTTTCAACCAACATAGCCAGCCTCTTCTCCTGAGATGGTGACCCCTGGTCCTAGACCTCCAGAAAGGTGGAAACAGCTTCTCGCCTCTTAGTCAAAATTCCAGAGGATACGTCTGCTCAGGTGCAATTTATAAGACAAATGACAAACACATAGCTGAGAATACCAGTAGCAAGGATTTTTCAAGACATGTGCTCCAACTGTGTAGGTTGAAAGCAAACTCTGACCACCCATGCTCAACATACTGAATAAGCAAAGGCATATAGGCTTCAACAGAAGTTCCCAGAAGAATAGTCTGCGAAAATGTTCCCTACACAGAGAACCCAGAAGAGCATAGCCAGTGATTGAAGAGGAAACCATGGTAACCATTTACCTAGGCATGAGAGCTGGTGCTTCCAAAAGTCTGAGACCAGATACACTCAATCATCCCTTAGAAAAGGAGCCACCCTTACACCACCACTGCAAACTGGGACAAAGTTAGCACTGGGAGGTAATGCTAAGCACAAGTCCAAAAAAAACTAACAGGATGTAAACCTTTTATGTTACAAGAACAAGATTCCATATCATTTACAGATAGCCTCTGCTATAGTCCGGGGGCACTTTCATCTTACAAGCAATCTCATATAAAATTAGCTGAAAGAATTCTAATTATCAGTTTAGGTCTGTCTGCTGGCAAAGCTCTCACTGTGAAGGTGTGTGTGAGCCCCCTTCCAGGACTTAAGAACCTTATTCAAACTGATAGTTAGAAGTACAATATTGAGGGAATGATGCATTTTCAGAGTTAATGTCCCTCAGATGAAACTTTAAACCAATATCCTGCTTCCCTGTTTCCCTAACTCACTGCATCACAGTTTACCCCTATCATCTCAAAGACAATTCCAGATACATCACAAATTCCAGCCTTGCCAGCAATGCTTATACCTTATAACTTAATTTTTAGGGGAAAAAAAACTTTTTTTCGCAACACCTCCCAAACCCATGACCCCCACCATACGAAATACAGTCAACCAGATAGGAACACCAATACCTCACAATCGCCTTCCAGTCACCGTCTTGACTTGGAAATATACTGTCAATCTTTTGTCAGCAGTGGATGTTCCGATGCTCACTGCCCAGCCTCATGGGAGTGTCTGCAGTGCTTCAAGAAGGCAGCTCACCATCAACTTCTCAAGGCCATTTAGGGATATCAGTACTAGGTCCTGCCAGCCATATCCACATTCCATGAACGAATAAATCAAGTTGTTAAAGACCCTGTGGCAGTATTCAAAAAGCCTCAAAATCTTCTGATATTCTGGTAAACGCTTCTCCCACTAGCAACATCACCAAAAATACTTGTAGCTGAAGCCTGTTTTTTACCATTTAAATAAAAAGCAATTGTGCAATTATTTGGCTATGAAGTCCTATGAACTCATTCACAATTACTAATTCTTTCTTTAAAATGATTAATCCTCCTAATATTAGAAACAAACCACCATGAATGGTCTGTGCATCTCAGGATGTTATTGTGTTTATTATTAAGTAATATTACTTATTATTGTAATTACATACATTTTACAATAGCATCCATAAGGTGGAAAACTTTCTATAGCACTAAAAGGTGGATGGAAAAGAGATAGAAACAAATAGAAGCAAAAACAATGGTATTCTCATGGATGTCGTGTCGAGAAAGGGCAATGCATGAGGGTGATGTGGATGATCATTTGGACACCGCAGAGTGGTCAAGAAAAACAAGACAGAATAGTGGGAATGGGGATCACAGAGACTGCCACCAGTGATTTTTGACCAAGAGTAGTGAAATTTGCATCAAGAATAAACAGAAGTTGGACAGTGGAGTAATCAGGGTGCAGAAAGCAGGACTCATAGAGCAGATATAATCACGTTTACAAATCGTATCAAGTTGTTAATGCAATATATTAAAAATATATACACTGTAAATAAAGAACTAAGAATCCTTTATAATCCTTATCACCCTGTCTTATATTCCTTATCACCCATTGACACTTGTTGCAAATGCATGAAACATAATAACCCAATATGTACTAAACAAATTCAGAATTCCCTCTTCCAATAATCCAAAGGTAAGGTGCTTTGACTGATAAATGCAGTTTCAGATCACATAAAAAAATGAAAGCTTATTATATGAAGCTTAAAATAACCCCTGCACCCTGTGAATCATCTTCAGCCATGTCATCAGCATGTCCGGTAATCAGATAAGTATTGGATCCACTGTATTTTGATTTGATTTCTACAATTACACTTTGATACATGTCACATTGCATGTGCAGTGTGCTTCCTTTGTTACTAATATACTATTCTACCATATTTCCATCATCAACTGAACATTCAAAAATCCAATGGAGAACAAAAAGTGTTTACCAACAAGAAAGATTTCCAAAGGATAAGTTTAATTATTGTCTACTTCAAAAAGTGACGGCTGACTTAGTGAGAGGCAATGTTGTTTAACACAGTGCCATCTACCTTAATCTACCTGTAGTTGTACTGGGGTTATACTAAAAAAGCAAATGGAGCATTTAAATCTAGAAAGCCAAGAAGAGGAGAAGGCCATTATGACCCTCATGCACATTCCATTATTCAAATAAATCCTAGCTTTTCTGTGTTTAACTCCTGCATCCATTCATCTGGGCAAAACCTCTTTGATTAACAAAATTATATCATCCTTACATTTAAGATTAACAACTGACCTATCATCTAACACCATTTGTAGAAGCAAGTCCTAAACTTCTACCACCATTTAGAAGAGTTTCCCAACTTTACTCCTGAAAGGCCTAGGTCTGATTTACAGACCAACTTCCCAAACAACGCAATTGTTTTTTTCTCTAGCAATCATTTCAGTTCATCTTTGTATTTTGAAAATTTCAATCATATCTCCTTAGAATGAGCTTTGTGATGATGTTAATATTTGCTTCCTAAAGTTTCCTATGCTTTATTGTATTCCTATCACATTATTTGGCAAATTCAAATTTAAATGAAAGTACATCACTCAATAACAAATGAACAGACTAGCAGAAATCATATGCAAGTCAGAATTTCACTCTATATAAGCTTGTTGTAAGCTAACAGAGTGTATTTGCCAAAATATTATTTTTATTGCTGTGAGTTATCATTCAAAATTACACATGCAGATAAAATATTTTGCTTAACTTGTAATTCACGATGAAAATTGCTGTGTTCCTAACATACTCATTTGGCCTGGTAAAAATGGTAAATATGAGTCTGGAATTATTTTGATTATTTTTGTTGGCCATTAAACAAATGACAGATAGCAAATTACACAGCAAAGTATGATGTATTTATTTTGATTAGACTACATCAGCAGAATTAGAAGAGCATTTTGAAAACTAGACCACTTTTATGAAGAGTGGTGCAAGAATGTACATGTTATTTGTACATGAAAGCTTGTCATAATTTACTATATATATATTTTACTCTACGAGTAGAAAAAGTAAAACAATCACAATGAACATCAAAATACGAATAAACCATCTTGAAACATTAATTGGCAAGAGTTACAAAGCATGTAAAATGTTTGCACCATAATCTGTAACACAGATACCTATTCATTTCCATATAAATAAAGAGAGCATTCCCTTTAATAAAATTAAAAATATAAAAACAAATCTCCAACCAACAACTTAACATTATAAAGACTTTGTCCTTTACATGGACAAATACAGTGGCCACAACTATTACACCAAGCTCTGTTCAAGCTCCGTTCTCTACCAATTCAATTTCAATCTGTGCAAATAAGGTCCATACAACTGTGCAGTTCCAGCTTCCTGGCAAGGTTCAATTATGTGGCAATTTTTTCATCCACTACCAGTTTGATGAAGAAATCTAAATCATTGTGCCAAACTGATTCCTGAACTTTTAAATTTATTCATTGTTAACTGTTACCCTACAAACTACACTGAAGTTCAGCTGAACACAGTAATCTACTGATATCTAAGAATTAAAGAAGCAATATTTATGGTAATGTTTATACTCTGTAACTAAAGCTATATGCAGTGCAAATAGACCCAAGTGATAAACATATTGATTAAGACTTTTAACTAGCAACTGACCAATGGTAATAATTTCAACACGTTTTTTTCTTAGCTGTGCAAGTTATTGTGAATATCTCCTGCACTTACGGTACAGATGTCTCAAGAATGTGCCAGATTGCCACATACTAGTATCCCTTTTATCAAATTAGACAAATTTTACACAAGCTTTTGAAAACCGCATCAGATGAAAGCAGGATATTAAGAAAGTAGGTTTGGGTTATTGGAAGCAAGCCCTCTTAGACCTAGGCTCTACGATGGTCCGCACTCTGGGACAGATTGCTTTCCAAAATGCAGCCTGAAGCTATTTTTCTTGTCATATGCTGCTATGTAAGCTTTACATATACAACATAAATTGTTTTTTTTTACTTTCTGTTATTTTAATTATCGCCCAGTATTTTCAACATGTACCTGATAATAACCAGATGTGACCAGTGTACCATGAAGCATTGTGCTCTATGCTACCTTCCACAGTGTGTGACAAATTTAGAAACATTGTGCAAACTAGGTCTTCTGGATAATGCTTCAGAGAACAAGTTCTATAACACATAACGCAATACTTTGTGCGTAATTATACACCATGGCAATTTCCCAATTTTACCTTTCATCCAAAAATACTGTAACTTACTGGCATCCCATGAGCTTTGTATCATTCTTTTTTAAGGATGAGGTAAATTTAAAAGATTTTTAACTGAACTCACCTAATTAAGAAATGCACAATGAATTTGTTCCCTTTTTTCAGACTAAGACTAAACCTTTTTTTCCTGAAGGAATTTTGTTTGAAAAGTAAACATTTAGAATCTAGATTTACTATTTTTAAGTTCACAAGTCATGAGTCAACCTTCAAAAGCAAGAACTCAAATACAGACAGCACCAGTTACCAAATAGATAACAGACTTCTACAGAAAAAAATACCGTAAGACAAATGCTGCAGATTTTGGATCAATAGTTTTAATTTAATAAGGTACAATTGTGTACTCTCAGTTTAAAATATAAGGAAGCCTGCAAAGAGAAATGGCCAATTATCCCTTTGAGGCTGCTCTTTTCAATATACTACATACAATTTGCACTACATAGAGTCTTTCTAACATACTTAACTTCCTGAAAGTGAATAACCACGGGTAAAACCTCTATAGCCCGCAATGGCAATTAAACTAAACTAAAATATCAGTCTTGCAATAAGACCTATATCATTCAATACAGAGCTGTATAATGCAATATAAGACCAGCAACTGACCAGAATGTAGATTTTACTTAAATCTTTGCAAAATTAAAGACACAATTATGCAAGTTTGGTTAAAAAAATCATTCTATTTTACTTCCCAGCTAGATTTTGAATTAAAAATTATATTGAATAGTGCCTTAAATGTAAAATATCCAACTTAAAAAGACTGGCACAGACTATTTTTATTTGTTACATCTACATGATTGCATTGTGACCTATTCTACATTTCAATTTTTTCCTTCACAAAATGTCATAAAAATAATTATGTTGTAAAAGATTATTAATAAGAAACAATGCCTTTGCTTTGACCTGTTCAGCCTGTAAAAACTGGATAACTGTAGCACTGATCGCAGAATATCTTCAATTCAAAAAGTAGCCAAGAAGCTGCAAACTGCACAGCAAGAAACATCCCGCTTTGGATAATAAAATGTTGCAAGTATGTGGTCTGTCTTACAAATGTCATATTGAAATTTCTTAATTTTGTGATCTACCCATGAAAGTTTAAAATAAAAAAAACAAAGCACCAATCATCATGTGTGAATGTTTATATCTCTGAACAAGATCAGATCACAACAGAAAATGGAAAACCAAGCAAGCATGAAAATGAATACTGAGATATGGTGCAAACTTAGCGAGAAAAAACAATGACTAGGTTTGCTACCATGAAATAATATACAAGAGATTAAAAAAAGCAATCTGAGGAATAACTTTTGTAGCAAATTAAGTATTAAATGAACAAAGATGTAAAATGAACACAGTTTATGCAGACTGTTGTCTCCACTGTGCTGTGAAAATTAGCAGCGGAACACCACTTTTTCAACAAAATACTTTCCATCATTGCAAGCTGCTCCACACCCCAGCTCCTTCTCCTTTAGACATACTTTGACAAAAACTAATAAATAATAAAATAGAAATACACCACCACACAAGACAAACACTTTTATGCATATTTAACTGTACTGTCAACATTCAGATATCCTAAATATAAAATAAAACTCTGAAATATTCACCCAAACCCTTATCAAATTGGGAAGACAGTCAAATTAGAACATGTCACTATGTTTTTCAAAAAAAATGCAGAAATACAAGGCAGATCCAGAAATGATTCCATTCAAAATCAGTTTTAATTTCAGGCTTTTAACAAATAATAACATTCTCTGATTAGAGTTCAAATAGACTACCACGTGTATCTATCTGTTTCAAAACCTTTCAGTTATATAGTGAGGTCCACTCACTGTTTAAGTATGATATCACATGATAACTCCATGTGGAATTCTCCAGCTAATATGCAAACACATTACTCGAGCAAAAGCTCTAAATATTTCACAAACCATCATCCTTCTTGCTCTGATTATAAACTTGTATTTGCAGTTCTGAAACTAATATTTACCATCTGATTCTTTTAAAATTTTATTTCTCAAAATAATATCTAAAAATGGCATAAATTTTCTATAAAACAAACATTATAATATTGTTGGAAAGAAAAAATATATTTATATTTTATTATCACTATTCTAGTTAATAGTCAATTCCCATAAAAACTCCACAAAGTGTAAAATGCAAGGACTTTCAAAGCAGGGAAACAAATTACAATGCAACAAATAATTTTAATAATATTTAGCCACTAGAATAAATAAAAAGTTTAATTATAATTTTACAGTTAACATATATATTCAACCAAAAAGCTAACATTCAAGACTAATCTAAATGTCTATGTGTGATCTCAGCTGCTAACTACCTACTAACTATAATGGGGAAAATGTCTTAATTTTAGAGTTCCTTACAACACAATTTTCTGGGGATTTTATAAAATAAAATAAATAAATAAGTAGGGAGAAAACAGAAAAAGAAAGAATGAAAGACCATTCATTTGGAATAAAATAACTACTGGAAATAGAATAATGGAGCATATATAGTTAAGAACCATTTGAAATTATTTGCTACCTGATATAAGATAGAATATAATTTATTCCATGTCTTTGAGATGATATATTTTTACAAGGATTATTCTATGTTTTCCTTCAGCCATACATGGGCTGTGTAAACTAGACTTCAGGTATTTTATATCAGTTTAAGCTTACGGATTTTGCACAAAATCAAGAGGCTACAAATCCATACTTGTTCAATAACTCACTGGGAAAATAAATAGTAATTAAACCAAAGCACATCTTATAAATTTATCCAATTATCGCTGAACAAAACTGTAACCACAAAGTCACAAGAAAACTTTTGGAATATGTGACAATGATGTATTTAAGTACACAGAAAAACTCTCATTAAAATTAACTAAAACCTTTATCACAACTGTAATTATCTTATATCACTAAAGTTATCATTGTGCATTATGTTAATAAAATTCATTGCGAGAGACATTCATTTCCCCTTGTGCGTTATTGTAATTTCTTCATTGTTAAAACACTATTGAGTATTCAAACATTCCATTACGTAGACACATTAGAAAAGTTGGAACTTCACTTCCAATAATCTACAATTAGGATATACTCTGTCATACCAATCAAGAGATCCTATATACATTCAATTCCATGATCAGTGGATCTTAATAACCCTCTGTACTACATCGCATTATTCTACAAAGCACAGCAAGTTGAAACATTGGAAAAGGTGAATAAAAATCAAGAAGACTTTAAGTTGTCTAATAAATATATTATAGGTACAAATTCTGACTCAAACCCCTGCTGACCTTCTTAAGGCACATGAGTTTTATTCTTGTGATTTATGTCATCATTAGAACTGTTAGATTGAACTATTCAATACCTAAAGCATATTATGCAAATCCAATTCATGCTAAATGTTAAAACATTTTATTAACTGACATCACAGAACGAGGCCAACTTAAGTATATTTGCTCTGTAGACTTGTGTTTATCTTCTCTATACAACCCAGTAAAAAAAAGCTTTTGCAGGTACATTCCATGCAATGCAGCAATGATCATTATCAGAATATTATGTTCTCTGAAAACACTATTGACTTTTATTTCTGAAAAAGTACAACATGCCATGCCAGGATAGAAACTTCAATGAAGAATGGGCCATCGACTGGAGCAAGCTGCTGAAGGCCAAGTGTGAAATATACAGGGAGAGTGGGGAAGTTCAACAATCCAGGGGCAAGTGTGAGAACAAGGCTAGAGACAAGAGTCAGATTGGGAGAAGAAACAGAGTTATCTAGGCAGTGAACACTACGGCCACAGTCAACTAACTGACCCTTGTCCTATCAGCAAGACATGGAGACACAAGACAGGGCCTGCCACTGGAGCAATGGGCAATGTGATGTCACATGGCAGTGCCAGCCAATGCAACAATGGGCAGCATGAGGTCATGTGGCATTCTCAGTAATTGCTACAGCGAGCAAGATGGGTCAAATTGTGGTGCCAATCATGTACCAATAGGCAGGATGGGTCACATGGCAGTACCAGTCACTGCATCAACCGGTAGGATGGGACTCCCATGCCCGACTAGCGGCGACTGGTGCAGGAACCTGAAAGCAACGAGTAAAGAAATGCAATGGGAAATGCCCAAGGAGAAAAATGTAAATAAAGCTGAAGCAATAGTGTTAAAAACTCTGAAGTTAACAATTAGAGTTCTTTTTTGCTTGGTGACTCTTTGGGGGTAAAAAATGGTGCACTGAAACAAAGTCTGGGAATCTAGTTCCAATTTATTAGCAACCCAGTTTTCCCTTATCTCTCCAACCTTTGCAAACAAGGCTATAGTGGGCAGCAACAGGCACCAATCAACGCCAAATGCAACCAGCGCAATCTTGGGATAAGGGGGTGGGAGTGAGCTTTGAGCGCAAGGTCCACGGACCACCTTTCATTTAGTGCAACTTTTTCGCTGTTTCCTCCAGGTAGGTAAGAGACCTCAGCTCACGTGATCCTCGACGGATCAAATGTTTGTTGGGAGGTTAACATCGAAGCCGAGGTCTGAAACCGGATCGGCCACATTCAGAAGCAGTGTGCCGCTTCTCACCCCAACCCAATGATAGCTGAGACCAGCGTGCAGGGGAGAGCTCCTCATTCGCCCACATCCGAAGCCCGCCGCTCCAGACAGAAATTCAAGGGAAAACTGTGTGTGTTTACCAAATACCTCCCCGTCTTCTGGCGTTGTTGGGAAGAACACGACAGATTGTTTCCCCCCCCAGTAGCAGCCAAAGGACAGATATTAAAAATACATATGGGGCGGGATGATCTGGAGGTGACACATCAGTAGTGTCACGGATCACTACTGAACGTACAGTGACCAGGAGTCTTTCCCGAAAAAAAGAAAGCGAGGAGCGAGAGAGGGAGGGGCCACAGCCATCGCATTTAAACTTTTCTCATGACCTGTTCTTATTTTTACATAGTATATAAAAACTTTCCTTAACAAACGCTCCCTCGTGAAATCGAAACCGCAGTTACAAATAAGTCTGATTTCTGCTGTGTGCAGAGTCAGGCAGAACATTAATAATTATTCGCTGTAGAAAACGAGTATAAATCTTAATTTTCGAGGCAATTAACGTGTTGATTTCACTCATGGCCTCCGGCAATCCGTGTATTTTTTTTTCGTAGATAGCTCTCATGTTCAGCGAGGTCTCGACCCTTAACCAGTAGACTCTTAACAGAGTGTATGTGGCGATTTAAAATTCACAGCGGCGCTCAAAACAGAATGCGGTCCAAAATGTACTTTTTTTTTCCCCTAAAGCAATCTAGCAACGCGAGCGGGTCCCAAATAACTCGTTTTTGAATAATGGTTATTTTCTCGTCATTTAGAAAGCCGCAGAAGAGTGTATTTCACTTTAAAGCAACGCATTTTTTTTAGAAAGCTTCCAATTACCTTTCCGTCTAGTAAGATGGGCTATAAGAAATGATTAGGCGTCCTAACACATTCTAATTATATGGTTAGTCTGACCTGACCATTCAATTCCCATGATTTAGTCTATTAAGCGCCAGAGCGAAGCCAGTTCCTAATTGTTTTAATCATCTTGCAGCGCGATATCAACCCACCTTTTTAAGCTGTTTTCTAAACTTTACTGTCTCACATCAGGAGCTCGATAAATAAACGTCTTGGAAAAGTAGGGCGTTCTATTTAAGTACATGCAACCCTTTCCACGCCGTGGAAAGTAAACACATTCGCAAACAGTCCAGCATAGGGGGAAGGGCTGGGGGGGGGGTGGTTGGTGGCGGGGGTGCGCTCCCTCACGGA
>JARFYF010000063.1:89142519-89155480 GCA_030265395.1 Rhina ancylostomus
CCCCCCCCCCCCCCCCCCAAGACATGGGTGGGGGCGCACAGTAGTTAGGTGTGCCGTAAAAGCAGTAAAA
Source organism: Rhina ancylostomus (assembly GCA_030265395.1). Classification (NCBI taxonomy): domain Eukaryota; kingdom Metazoa; phylum Chordata; class Chondrichthyes; order Rhinopristiformes; family Rhinidae; genus Rhina; species Rhina ancylostomus. The sequence continues at coordinate 89,142,590 of JARFYF010000063.1, forward strand.
TATAATCATTGCCTACTCATTTTTTTTCATCCCACGTATGTACTGATTTTAACGTCAAAAGTTTACACCGAACGCACACACAGCTGTCAGAGAATACCACCAGGTCCAAGTCCCAGACATTCCCGACAAGCGTGCGTGCATTTCCTATATCTGCACCCTCCCAACAATTATGTAAACTTTATTTTCTAAGGCACTGGAAGTCAGTTAAGGTTTGGGCAGCGCCTTATATTTTAAAAGCAGCTCCGAATTATTTAGGTACATTCAGAGTCGATCGCGATTTATATTAGTGGACTTCGAGTTTCAGGGGAGGGTTGTTATAAACCGGGGACTCGTTAGCGTTTTCCGTGACTTTGATAGAAACGGTCACAACCGCACACAGACACACACAAATAAATAAAAATCGCGCATCATCTTAAATGGGCTGACAGCCGTACAATAACTAAACGCGATGGTTATCGCCTGTGACAGTCAACGCTATCATAAAATCAAAAGCACAGATTTGCAATGGATTGTAGCGATCATTGTCCTTGTTTACTGACTCCCCAAAACATGGACTGTGTTAAACTGAACGCATCACGGTGCATGTCGGAATTATTTCCAAAGGGGCACATGAAGTTTGTTGATTTTTTTTTGTTTGGTTTAATGCAACGCGCTTACAAATTTATCCGCACCTCTTTTCCTCTTAAAAAAAACTAACCAGGCTTACCAAATTATCCAGCTCAGGATTGGAAGAGAAAAGAGGTTTCTCTGCTCGGATCTAAAGTGAGAAGATAATAATAGTGATCCCCCTACTCAATTTTAGCATTTGTCATTATCAGTGAATTCAAACAGATTTCTAAACTTTTATTTTGTATTTTAATCCACTTTAATATTACATATTCACAGTAGGCTACATAAAAGATGTGTTTTGTTTATCCAGTATTAGAATTAAAACTTTTTTGTTTGTATAGTGAATAAGTTACTGTTTTATAAAGAAACACTTTAAGATATGAATCGCTCTTTAATATAAAGCATATTTTTTTTACAATAAAGCTAAATTGACCATGTTTCCACTGGCATTTGCAGCCTCGGACTCAATATGCTCCGGTTATATCTAGTTTGTAGAATTGTTCATTTCACTCTTTTATTCTGGGCAAGCGTTCTGAGGTAGTTCAATTTTGTTATGAATATGCAATATCTTTAATTATTTTGCTTATCGTGTGACAATTTTTTGTGTGTTTGGCTGTGAGTTTCAGAAGACATGCTGCCGTCCAGGGGAAACATTAGTTTAGCCACTTAAATTACTGGTAGTTGTTTTTAAACGGTCTTAAGATTGAAGTTGACATGCGTGCTGGCTGACCTGCTTAGCGAACACTGCTATATCTTCATTGAAAGACTCGGAGGAGCAGACATCACCGCCTGCTACCCCCGGTTCTCGTGGAGTACAAGTTGCTAATTCACATTTCTCAAAAATCAGTGCTAAAAGAGGAAACAGCGGATGTCTGCAAGAGAGGATTGAACGTCAAAACAGTATAAAAAGTAGAGGGAGAGTTTCTTTTATTTTCTCTTGTAAGCGAGTGGCAGAAACGACACGAAGAACTTCAACATGAAATACTTGTTGATTTCTGGCTTTACATAAATTACAGTCGTAAATGGTGGCAAAAATAGTTACTGGAGATTCACCGCAGCCCTTTCTCATCGCTGGACATTTCAACAGTACCTTTCTAAACGTATCGATTAACGCAAACAAAAATCACTGAAAATTTGGTAGTTAAATACCCCAGAAGTAAACTTTAAGCAGCCATTTTGGACGCCAAATTTCAGGATGCTTTCAGTGGGGGAAAGAAACACTTGCAAAAATGTTTATCAACATTATCAGCGATGAGCCATTTTGTTATCTCTAATTGCAAATTAAATTAAACCGACTCATTATTCGAAAACATCGGCTCCAAATATCTTCCATAAAAAAGAAATTAAATCTCAAAGACCTTTCAGGTCCACATGTTAATTAAAGTTTCTTCTAAACTTAAAAAAAAATCGTGTCACACATCCTCTGCCGCAGATGAGAAATAATTTTAAGAACAATGATAAAATTTGCCAGCAACCCACCCGTAAATGGAATCTTTATCTCTCTTTAATGCATCGTTTACTGAGGATCCCATGCTTGGCGGCATTGTATTAGCATGGTTTGTGTGCGGGTATTGGTGACTGTGTAACGGCGGCCCGTGATTGAGGTGGTGTACGGGCTGCATAGACCTGGGGGCGTGAGGATCACCATACATAGTAGTCGGTATCCCTACTCCATCCATACCACCGTAATGTGAGATTTCATCGTACTGCACGGCAACAAACAGAGAGAAAGAGAGAGAGAGAGAGAGAAAGAAAACGTAAGGGGAGGGAAATCAGCATTTTGACAAACTTAAAACTACGAAACGCACCATACAACTTTATTCTCGAAGTTCTTGACAGAACAGGGCACACAAAATTACGTGAACGGTTTGCAGAGCCAGTAAGTACCGCGCCGTGCTGTCGAGGCAACCCGCAACTCGGTTTCATCGCGTTTGGCAATTGTTTTACAAACTGCACCATAAATACTTACCCTCTGCGCCATCGGCCTGCCTCGAAGCCTTCTCTCAGTGGCACTTTTAGCTGTACTCTATGGGGCCAATATTAGAAAGGAATAAACACGCCACTCCAAAGCCAGATCAAGATCCTTGTAGTCCTTGTGGATGAGCAGCCCCAGAGTATTCGGCTTAACTTGGATGCACTCAAGGAAAATATTTCTAATCAGCGAAGATATATGTATATATATCGATATGTAGATATTGTTTTTCACCACAGCAACTCGGCGGATAGAGAATCTCGTCCCCCAAAAGCGAGCAAAAGCGCCCCTCAAACAAAACTGCCGAGTCTCATGGCTTTTTGCCACTCTAGCTGTCAATCAAGGCAAGGTTGTCAAGGTAGTGAATGAATGATGATCCGCCGTGCACTTCCACTGGTCGGGGGACACCTTAGTGATGGCAGCGGGATCTGCCCGCGGGAGTCCAGCTCCGGATCGCCTTTATGTGTACAGCACTGAGGCTGCGAGCGCCCTGCGCCTCGAAGAGATGCTGCACCGTGAATCTCACTCTCCCCGGAGTTTGGAGCTCTTTAAAGGGCCCGGTGCCGCTGCCCCAGTGTTGCAGAGCCAGAGGTGGATTTGGAGAGAATGCTGGAACCCGGAAGCAGTGGTGGCCATAACAGGTCGCGTCTTACACAATGCGCACCGGACTACCTCATCTCTCATACACAGGAGGGGTGGGGAGAGAGAGAGCTGGAGATACACGCACATATACACATCCGAGCAAAGGCAATGCAAACCACGCCATCCGGCAGGTACACATTCTGCACCCTCGCTAGAAGACTGCACAGTTTACATTTTCCTTCATTTGTTTTAAAACTGAACGCTGGGCTGATAACCCTCAGCGAACTCCTGACTTCCCGCACTGTCTTCGGAACAAAGTCAAATTTTAAGAGTGTTGCGGGTTCTGTTGTTCCTCCTTTCGTTCCACTGCGAACTTTACAATGTTCACCCATGTTATTTGATTCATTTGTTGCAGATTGTTGGAAAGCTCGGCAGAAGTGGCGAAAGCGTTTGGAGTTGATGCCAATATAATAGGAGAAAGGTAATTTGTCCAGCATACACGTACTTTTTGGTATTTGCTAAATAAATGTGGCCAGACCGTGTAGCTTTACATTTCATCTTTGCCTTTTGCGTTTTTTATTTAGAGTTAAAATGTCTCTAATAGGATAATGTTATTATATGTCATATATTATGGTGCAAGGAGTGTTGCAAAATTATTCCACGGACTGGTTTATGACAAGCGCAGAAGCGACCCACCAGTTTCCCAGAATGGGATGTTCATTTGCTCAAATCCATTAGTTTAATGCGTTTTACTATTCCTTGTTGTCACTTTCAATTGTCCATTGTTATGCCTAATTATAGATCAAGTCAACAATTACGCGCACATCCCGTTGCTTGAATTGGCTCGTATTACTTCACAAAGGTGTTCCCTAGATGTGTGCCTGATGCAGAAAGTTGTGGTCACTCACGCTCTGCATTTCTTTCTCTCTGTCTCCCCCCACCCCTTGTCTACCAGGGAAATGAGCTAGCCCGGAGCTCTGTGGGCGCTGGAGCTGGAACCAACATCCAATCAAAGAGTGGCGCGGAAGCGCCGTAATATTATTGGCTTGGAGAGTGATCAATCATCACAGCATGTCTAAGTCGCTTGGTTGATTGGCTTAAACTGATGAATGGGGCGGATCCATATTTCAGTATTGACTGAATCCCACAAGCTTCACTTCGGTCCAAAAAAACCCTCTCCAGCTCTCCAGAGCAACCCCTCTTCTGCATATCTATTAGAATAACTTTCTTCTGCAAAAGGAGAGTGTTCTTTGTTGGTGCTACATCTGATTGTTTAAGCTGGTTAAAGCCTCACTCTAAGTTGCTTTTAAAACGCGTGTGTAGGAAAAAGACTTGTCAAAGAAAGATCCTGGACAACTGGCAGGAAAGGAGGGGGGAAACACATGAAATAAAACAATATTGACTTATAAGACCGAACGTCCATTGTTAAAAGTTGCAGAGATATTGCTAATGTCAAAATTTGCAACAAGTTGTGAACAATGACTGCATAACACAATGAAAAAATACAAGCGATGGCCCTTCGATTGCAGAACAATAAACCAGAAACGCGCACTATTTGTTTAAAAAATAATCAAATAACATTCCGGGATAACGTGCAATCTACATAATTCTGACGGACTCCTGCATACGACCGGAAAATGATAACAGATCCCAATCCGACTCTTGCGCGTGTTAAAAGAAACCGAGTGTCTCAGGTAGGAAGATAATTTTTTTTCTTACAGTTCTTAAAAGAATAAAACAATTTATTCGAAATCAAAAGTCTCGTGCGTTACAGTGAAACGAAACGTCTTTGCAAATCCAATCAAATATAAACCAGCAACCCATCCCATTCCACCCACCTTCCCTTACCCGAGATAGGAAGCCACTTGCATTTAGAGTGTAAACGTTCAGTGATATAAAATTGTTTACTTGAATCTCATCCGCAGAGGATTTTTTTTAAAGTTAGTATGCAGCCTTTACGGCTAGAAACGGGGCGACGGGTGGGGGCAGGGGCTGGGGAATGTAGCGTGCCTGGTCTCCCCGACAGTCGCAATACATTGACCATAAAATTACTACTCGCTATAACAATCAACCTCCATTAAAACGGATGAAGCAATAGAGCCTGCTTATAACTGGCAACATGTTGACCAAGTCCCACCACAATTCTACACAATCCGATCGCAGTCCGCAAACTTTTGTGGCAGTTTAATCATAACATCACTTCTCATTCCGTGAAATCAAAGCGTAAAATAGGAGAGGGAGCGACAATTAAACCAGAATGGAAATATTGTATATCACTTATTTGTACTTTCAGCAATATTGCATCCTCTCTAACGCATCTGGCCACTTGAAGGTGTGTAGAATATTATGAACAATTTTCGATGTATTTCATCTACATATATGTTATGGCTATATAATAGAAGACGTTTTAGTTAAGTTCTATAATGTCTGATTTGTAAACCTGTCAATATAGTTAGCCTTTAATTATTTTTTGGAATGCATAACAACTATTTCAATATTTGGCAGGTAATGGTGACTTTTATTACAACTACATTTTACTGATCTATCTATCTACACGGATTGTATATGTGAAAGTCAGCGTATGGCTGTGCGCGTACATCAGAGACTGATAACATTTTAAAACTTATATTCTTAGCAGTAAATTTCACAGGATATATATATATATCTATATATAAAATTCTTTTCAAAAATATTATGTCCCTACATCTGCTTATCCAGTCGATGATAAACTTGGTTTTGAAATCCAAGAATGCCCACTTTGGATGTGAAAACATTCGATTTATTTATGAATCTTATTTATTAATAATCGTCGCTATTTGATAGTCCTGTAGCAATTGAAACCGACAAGCTCTATTGATGAGTATTAGTTTTCCTATCTTCGGTGCATTGGCATTTGGTTTATCTGATGTATTGAAACTCCTTCTGGCCTCTCTCTCTCTCTCTCTCTCTCTCTCTCTTCTCACTCTCTCTGTTTATGTGGTGGGTTCGGAGAAAGATAGGGTGCTTCTCGGGACGGAAAAGTAAAGCGCACACCCGCCGAGGGGGGGGGGAACGACAAAAGCCTACCCACCGCTCGGTAGGCTCGACCCAAAGCTGGCGTTCTCCCGCTCACATACCCCCCAGCCTGCCAATATGAGAATATTTGATGGCAATCGAAAAGCTAAAGTTGAAAGCCGGAAGGCGAAGGGTAGAGACGAGGGGAGGGGAGAAGAGGGAGGGAGGGGGGAATTAGAAAGAGAGAATTTCATGTGAAGTTAATCAAGGTCATTAGTTCAGGGAATAATGCGGCCAGGGCTCCGAGCAGGCCTGGAGATTTCACACTGTGAAACATTGTTAAAGGTTTCCTCTCCCTTGGTCGTGTTTCAGCTGCGCCTGAGGTTTGCTTTCCAGCAAGCAACCTTGACAAACGAGTATAAATATATATACATATATAAAATCTCTGCACATCGGCATAAAGTTTCATCCAGTTTAGATGTCCAGTGGTATCGGACACGGCTGGCGTGTGTCGCCTTTATGGACAAGCCTAACAGTTTTCCGTTTAATATGGAAGCGGGATTTAAACAAACTTTTGGTCGTTTTGGTTAACGTGGTACACTGGTTTTTATTTGGTAGATTTTTGAATGGCTGAGCTCCGCTTTGTATTTGTTTGAGGGGGGGTTTCATGGATGGGTTGGGGGTGGGGGGTTGAAACGTCTGTTTAAACAGAGGACTCCCTTGTCCACTCCCTGTGTCATCCAGAGGTCAACCTGGGTTACAAGACAGCAACATTTCTACTGCTCCGGTCCGAAATGCTTTCAGGAATCCGGGAGCGACTTTCCCAAGAAATTCCCTGTCCGGGAAGTATCTCCAAGGCTGGTGGTAACTCAACGTTCAGCCCCGCCGCTCTTTGGTTGGTCCCAACACCATTTGCAAAATAAAACAAAAATGTCATAATCCGGGAATAAAAACAACTTTAAACCAAAAAAAATTAAGACAAACTGGAAGTTAACAACTGGCAAATGATCCGTGTCCCCAAGCTGTGAGTCGCTGGAGAGTCAAGATATCGATTAATTTACTCTTATAAAATCGCATTGCGATTGTAATGAACACAGCTTTGACGGGACATTGTTGATTGTATGTTCATAAACATAGCTGTACCATTATTGAATTCTGGCCTCATTCTTAAAAGGCCAACAAAAGTCAAAATAGTTCGTGGAAAATCAGCAGTACAGATGTCTTTTGCTACAATAAACTGTTTTGGCAACCACATCAATTAATAGTATTTCCAGCACAGATATATACGTCAAAATATAACAAAAATCTTTACAAAACCCCTCAACGTGGAAGTTATCATCATCTATATATAAGAATATTTTAACCTGCAATATGTTAAGATTTACAAACGCCCCAGTGAGTGTTGTGTTTTACACTGTGGGGAACATTCCTTCAGGCAACGCAGTGTTAATGATTCCTGACTGTTTTCAGCAATATAACAAGCAAATGGTTTTCCTCTTTTTTTCTTCTAGATGTTTTACTTTGCGCTTCACATTAACTGGGGATAAGTTGAGGTCTCGCTCACATTCCTGATGATGGAGTAAAGTGTACACAACGTAATACTTTTTACTTTTATTTCGCTTAAGCTGAAGGGTTTAGGAATAACCAAGGCGGAAGTCAATTCTATAGAAGGGTTTGTAAAACAAAAGAAATATTGGTTAAAATTGCAATCAACAAAGTTGACGGATTGCCATAAAGCGTCCGATCTCGGGTCTGGCACGGTGGAGATCGATCCTTATCGCTTCCCGCATCCTCTCTGAGGCTGAATCTCTTGCGCCGTCTGCAGGGCATCGGCACAACGCCGCCAACACCGAACAGTTCCAACACGCCGTCGGTAGGTTCCAAAAAAAACGAGTGAGAGCCGGCCATCGGATTCAACATCATGCCCATTCCTTGTACTTGTTGAGTTTAATAACGTTGACTGCGTTTAAACCCCACAAGCTCTTATTTACCGAATCTCATCTGAACTATGAACTTTACAATGATTTTTTTTAACGAGCTTAAACTGTACGGCCTGTTCCCCATTTCTGACTGATTTCGATAATAAAAGCATTAAAGCACATTGATGAGGGCGTCCTGGTGGGGTTGGAGATTTGTAACCTGTCACTTTTTAACTTTCTAGCACTGTCACGCGGTTACTTTTCAATTCCAGTCGCGGCACTGAGCTGTTCACTGTGAAACGCTTAAAGCTGTGATACTCTATATGTTTAAAAGCAAATATACGCGAAACCTGAGCAACCACATTCAAATGAAGAGCCAGGATGATTTTTTTTGTAACAATTCGAATCCAGACTGTGGTTTTTGGAAATTCAAAGCGACAGAAATTCAAAGCGACGAATATCTGTATCGAATCACTAGCTGTCTAGTTTCCATTTAATTTGCTTTGCGCTTATTATTTGTTAGAACAAACTCTTTTCACCAATCGATAGTAATGCGATTTGGCATTAAATTTATAATACGACTTCAGTTCTTGCATTTGTAATTTATATGTATCAACGCGTGTAATCAATAGATATAAGTATAACATTGATTAATTGTGGTTACTTGTTTCACTTCCGCCGCTGTAAATATTGGCCCAAACATAACAAATAAATGATCCGCCGGAAGCCCATGTTTTTTCTCTGCACTGACTTTCTCTGCTTTCACGTCTTATACAGGTGTCAGTGCTAGAGATTCATTGTAAATGGCGCATTAATGCAAATCTTTCACATTAATTAATTGGCGCTTTTCTGAAGTATTATAGATCAAAGGATAATTACGGGCAGCGATTTTAATGATTTATGTCACTTTGGAAGTATCAGTTTGCGTTGCTCAAATAAGTTCGTAAGCACACTATTGTAAAACACGTTAACGTCCTTTTTTCTGTCTGAATGTTCAAAAAATAATAATCATCAATAAAGTTTTAGATGTCCAGATATTGCCTCCCTGGTTCTTGACATTGTGTGTTACACTTACTGATATTTGTAAAACTCAGTGCCTGTTCCCGCGCGTATATAAATATCACAAACGCATAATTCATTTAAATACATGTATAATGCATAATGCTCTAGTTATTCAAAGAAAACAGATTTCGGTTCTTAAAGGACGTTTGCATAAGGTCAATACATTCATTTTAAAATTCATCTGCACTATATTGTGTTTGGAGACTGCATCTGCAGACTTCCTGCCATCCCGCAGTTGCTTCTGAACAGAGCAGTGCAGGCCTAGACAACCCCCTGACTGCATTTAGTCATGGATTTTTGACGTTCCGTCGAGATATTGCAGTCGAATGTTGGTTAAGCATTCAAAAGCTGTTTGGATTGTACAGTCTGGGAACAGTAACAATCTCCCCAACAGAGACAGTAAAAGAAGACGCTACAATACCTGACATTGAATCTTGCTCATTACAGAGGCGGGATGTTTAACGCACAGCAAAATGTTTTCCACCGAAGATTAACAATCTTATCCAACATTTGTAAACTTTTATAGACACGGCAATACCCTTCTACAATAATTATTTTTGCATGTGAATGAACTAGGGGCAGGATCTATTTCAGTAACTGAATCTAATCACCCCATCTCTTCGCATTTGTCCGAGCTTCTAGCGTGAGTTTTTCTATATGAGTTTATTACTGTGAAATGCAGTCGAGAACAATACTCAGTAAGGTTTTATTAGGGAGACAATACCAACAGCAGAAATATTTTACATGAACCTAAACACTGTTTTGTTCTTTTATTTGGATGAATTTTGGTGTTCAGAAGAGGCTTTAATAATAAATTCATGTCATTGATTAAAATATAAACCGTTGAGATAGATTTGTTTAATTCCTTTAATTGCTGGGTGAAAAGAAAATTCGTGCCCTGGAATATCAAAGGCAGTTAAATGCTTTAATAATATCTTTATAGTATTTTAAACGTGATTTTGATATTCGGGGCATGTTTAACTCTTTCAGAGCTGGCACTGAGTCTAATTTATGTCAAGTTGTGAAATTTTACAGAATAAAACTTGACTGCCTAAGATATACAGAACACAATCACATAAACGACCCACTATAAGTGAGTTAACATATATGTTTACGTCCAGTTAAAATAATTTATTTTAATAAATACAAAATTATAATTTTTGCAAATGAACAATCTATTTACATATCTAATTGCACTGATTTACAGATTCAGTATTTGCTTTTTGAATCGACTTCCCCAAATAGATTATATATTCCTTCCTGCATTAAATAAAATCAATAAAACTATTACCACTTAATTTAAACGGGATACTGATGTAGTGTGATAAAATATCCAGGTTGAGGTCATCAAACCCATTTGTAAACTAATATATATTTGTCACACATCTACATTCAACATACCTACTTATGTCCCCAGAACGCTTCAATCATGTATCAGGATAGATTAAGGTACATATATTCAATAGACTTAAGCCTGAAAATCTGCAGTTCAATCTTTGATATGCGGGTTGTGCTTTCAATCGACAAACATATTTCATAGATAGCATTCATGTTTGTAAGAATGAAATGTAATGTCCATTTCAGTTTCAAAGTTCATTCTTTTTATTGTGTAAGAAAAAGGAACTAGAGCTTTCACATATAGTTCAAATATTTTTCCTTCAAGTAAAAGTGCTCAGTAGATTATTTGTTATCATTAGTAGTATTGAACACAATCCTTGCAGGACACTACCTTTAAAATAATACTTGCAAAATACTAAATAAAATGCATTTATCACTCTCCCCAGCTAACGCCAAACTGTACAGTACTGAAAACTGCTACAGAGGCACCCCATGGATTATTTTGTTTTGCTGTTTGTTTGTGATTCTTTTTCTAAATGCTTAATTAGTGATCTTAAAAACATCAATAACATAATATTTATCCATCATACTTCAGTTTATTTTAACTCATCCCAGGGATGTAAGTGTCACCGGCAAGACCAGCATTTATTACCCATCCTTAATTGCCTTTCAGAAGGTAGCAGTGAGCTGCTTTATGAATCAGTGCAGTGCTTTAGGATAAGGTACTCCCACAATGTGCAGCGACTTTGCTACAGCAGAGTGACCATTTCACGAGCAATTAAAAATCAGCCCACATTTCCATGAATCTGGAGTCACATTCAGGCCAGGTGGGATAAGAATGACATCAGTGAACCAATGAAGGTTTTACACCAATTCAGTAATTTAAGGGTCATTATTACCAATCCCAGCTTTTTGTTTCAGTTTTATTTAATTGTTTAACTAAAGTTAAATTCTCCATCTGCTGTGGTGGGTTTTGAACACAAGTTCCCAGATCATTAATCCAGTGTTTAGGAGTAGTAATATAGCTGTTCTGCTACCTTATCGCAAAAATAAGAATAATCCTTTAGAAATAGATTTTGGGTCATGAAACTATTGGCTAGAATTTTTCCATGTATGTGTATAGAAAATATAATCCATTAATTTATTCCAAGGGAATAAATATCAGGTTATTGGATACATGGAAAAAACCAGTCTAAAACTCTGATTTCAATTCCAATGTCTATCATGTGAAATATTAGCCTTTCATTCTGTTTAAGTAGATGTGATGGGATAGGAATGAAAGTGTCATTGTGATAAATTTTCCTGTAACATTTCTTTCTGATGTGATAATACAGATTGGATACATATGATCAACAATGAAGTATCAGAGGTTCTTGCACAAGTGCAATATTAAGCATTCTTATTGAAAAGGAAATTTTAAAGGAAATTTAAGACATTTAAAATGGCAATCCCAGATACAAATAAAAGTTAGTATTACACACAATTATATTCCAATAAATAAAGTTAATAAAGAGAGAATGTCTCACACGGGACATTCTCTCTTCTCCCCTCTCCCATTGGGCAGAATATACAAAAGCCTGAAAGCACGTACCACCAGGCTCAAGGACAGCTTCTATCCTGCTGTTATAAGACAATTGAATGGTTCCCTAGTACGATAAGATGGACTCTTGACCTCACAATCTACCTCGTTATGATCTTGCACCTTATTGTCTGCCTGCGCTGCACTTCCTCTGTAGCTGTGACACTTTACTCTGCATTCTGTTATTGTTTTCCCTTGTACTACCTCAATGCACTTTTGTATTGAACTGATCTGTATGAACGGTATACAAGACAAGTTTTTCACTGTACCTTGGTAAATGTGACAATAATAAACCAATTCCAATTCCAATTCCATCACACTCCCGACTTCGCCTTGTAGATGGTGGACGGGCTTTGGGGAGTTTTATGTTATTCCTTATAATGATCCTTTTACCCTCACCGAGACATCTAATACTTTCTCCTTTTTAATAATAACATGTTCACCGCTCCCTCCCCCTCTGAATTCAGCAACGACAAAGTCCTTCTCCTCGATGAATACAGATGAGAAGTATTGATGTAAAACTGTGTCCCCATGCGCTGGCTCAACGCTTAGATTGTTGTTTTTGTTCTGATTGGGCCCAACTCTTTCCCTGCTTACCCTGTTGTCATTAATATATTTATAAAATGACCCCTCTTTGCCTCCTAATTTCTTTGTTAACTTCCCGCAGCATTTTCTACACTCCTGAAGGGCCTGCCCCGTTTCCACACTCTCTATCCCTGCTGATTACTTCCTTTATCTCGCCTCAAGAAGGCAACATCCATCTCCACCATCCGGGCCGTGCCATCTTCTCGCAGCTCCCATCGGGCAGGAGGTACAGAAGCCTGAAGTCCCACACC
>JARFYF010000063.1:89191404-89210743 GCA_030265395.1 Rhina ancylostomus
TATGGATATCCCCGTGAATATTACTCAAAATCTCAGCCTGGGGTTAATGAAGTAGAACTGCAGCCTCTACCAACCCCACCTCCCCTTCTTCCTGTGGGAGGCAGGGTTAGCTCCCTCTTTCGGATCCACTACTATGAACATGCCTGGACATCGAGCTGGACAGGTGGTCAGTAGTACAGGGGAATAAACTTTACTGCTACATCCCTGATGTTTCTTGCTAGCAAGGGAGAACTCTGATCTGCACAGATCAGCAGTTTTGGTCAAGAAATTCTCCTGACAAGAAGTTCCTAGCTAAAGGAACACCCTTTGATCTATTGAATAACTCATCAAGTAAATCTGGCTCTGAATGGCTTCAGTGGACTAGATTTGTTGTGCAAGTGTATAGAAGGATTGAGAGCACAGGTAGGTTAGAGTTCGGATATGGATCACCCCTGACATTAGTGATTGGGGAATAGTTAGATGGGTTAAATGGGCTTCCCGTTCAAGTTCCTCCGATCAGAGAAGAGAACCCTCTCTGTGGGTACTGTGTTTTGTATTTCATAGAACAGAGCATTGCAGCACACTACAGGCCCTTCGGCCCACGATGTTGTGCCGACATTTTATCCTGCTCTATTATATATCTGACCCTTCCCTCCCACATAGCCCTCCATTTCTCTATCATTCATGTGGCTATCTAAGAGGCTCTTAAATGTCCCTAATGTATCTGCCCCCACAACCTCTACCGGCAATGTGTTCCATGCACCCACCAATCTCTGTGTGAAAAACTTACCCCTGACATCCCCCTTATATCTTCCTCCAATCACCTTAAAATTATGCCTCCTCGTGTTAGCCATTGTAGCCCTGGGAAGAAGTCTCTGACTGTTCGCTCAGTCTATGCCTCTCAGCATCTTGTGCACCTCTATCAAGTCACCTCTAATTCTCCTTCTCTCCAAAGAGAAAAGGAGAAATATTTTGTTCTTTGCCATTTTGCTCTTTGCAAAAGCTTTCTGGGTGCAATGTGAGAGTGCACTGCTATATTCCAACAGATGACTGTAAAGTGTGTTGTATATTCTGCATTTAGGAATGGTGTTATTTAATTGTGTTTTACTTTTTCTTTAAATCCATGTACCTACTATATGTTAGGTTATTGTAATATTAAAAAAATCTCAGACTATTAATACTCAAGAGGATGAACATGATGACACTGCTCTTGCCAGCAAACCTGCAAATTCACATTTCTCAAAAACATTGTTAACATCCTTTGTGAATAATTACAGAAATAACTGAGAAAAAAACAGCATTGAACCTTTGAAGAAGATACACACTGGACAGATAGATTACAGGTTCTAGGTAATACAAACAGAAGACATTTGAAAAGAAAAATGTGGATAGCTATGAAATGAGAGGAATGTTCAAAGCAACAATAGTATTACGTCAACAAGATATTCTCACTATTCCATCCCCCCAAATAAAATCATCACCTGTTTTCCAAAGTTAAAACTGCCTTCAAGAATCTTAGTTATGTCTTCTGTGCCAAGCAATTCTTTTCCCTGCAATAGCTTTTGAGCATCTGGGATGCCTGTTTCTATCCAAGATTTGAAAACATCTCTCATATTTTCTGAAGTTTTTCTTATAGATCTCTTCTGTGTTCTCGGACAGAAAACAAATTAACAAGATGACTTCCTGACATTCGAACCTTCCAGACCATTTGCAGAACATGGAAGCTCTGCAGAGTGAACTTTGGGCCATCCGTCAGAAGATGTCCTTTGCCTGTATTGTGTTTCAGCAGCATATCAGGCATAAGCTCTGCTACAAAACATCTCACCCTCTGGTATCATCAAAACAGAGAGATCAAGAGAAATATTTTAGGCACCAAACTACTTCCATTTATGGGACGCCTTCCAAGATACACAGCCTTTAACAGTCTTTAAGGAAGAAACAGAGTATTTGAAAGCACTTTTCAGAAAAGTTATAATGGGCCGAATGGCTTCCTGGACTATAAAACTCAGATTTTTCATCAAATAGAATAAATTGTTGATAATAATACGGTGCTATTGGGAGTGCATAGCAGATGGTTCAAACCTTCTATCTCAAATTTACTGTATTCATGAAGACACACAGTGGATCTTGTATCCCAAAGTCACTGCACTTTATCCTTTGTTACCTGATGAATCATTACCTTGATCCACACTCCGTAAACTCAGTGCCCACTAATCTGTACTACATCAATGCACTTTGTACTAACTCAATGTAACTGCACTGTGTAATAAATTGACCTGTACGATCGGAATGCAAGACAAGTTTTTCACTGTACCTTGGTACAATTGACAATAATAAATCAATACCAATACCAATGTAACTCACTTCCCAGCAAGAACCACTTCATTCAGAAGTTCTGTTAAATGTTAGGAATGCCACAGACAAATTACGGAAGTGAATTTAAAATTTAGATAAATGTGTATCTAAGTATGTTAAATGTGTTAAGTATGTATTACTAAGTAAAATTTGTCCCTTTGTTTTTATATTTATTACATTTGAATCAGTTACAAAATTATGAGAAATCTCAAAATTGGCAGTGCATCTGATAGATGGCACAATTCATTAATGTCACTCTTCATTATCTCTCCTTTATTTCCCAGATATGACAAACATCATTTACCTAACTCTGGATGTATTTCTGACCCCCAAATTTTCCACAGTAATGTCTCAAAAACAATAATGAGATAATAAGGCCAAATAACCTCTTATTGTGATTTTGGTCAAGAAGAATCTCCCTACTATTACTACTGACTGTGAGTTCTATAAAGTGATATTAGAAAAGGTGGTCAAAATCCAGTCCAATCTGCTGGCTCCTAAGGAACAAAGCAGGACAGGGAGCTGAAAGACTCAGAGGTTTAGGGAGGAGTTTCCAGGACTCATGATCATTGGTAGTTGAGGCACAGCTGTCAATGGTGGAGCAATTAACATCAGAAATTTATAAGAGCCCAGGATTGGAGGAGTAAGATAACTAATGGGGTTGGTGGAGGTTACACTGGTAAAGAGAGTAGAGGAAATGAAAGGATTTGAAAACAAGTTTGAGACTCTTTAAGTCGAGGTATTGCTAGGCCAGGAGCTGTTGCAGGTCGGAAGGCACAGGGATGATGTGTGAATGCCTGCTGTGCAAGTTGCATGCTAGAGGTGACTGCTCATCTGTTTCAAACAGGCTGGAAGTTAATGAGACCCTGCCGTTAAAGTGGACTGTACCTCCCACTGCTGCCTTTGGTGCTGGAAGCTCACATATCTTACAGACTTCCTGCTCAGGAATTAAAGTCCCCCCTTACAACCTTGCCACCTTGGAAGATGATACAATACCTAATCAGCTGTGTGATATATGTGATGAAGCAGGTGCTGAATGCGTGGCACCTGGATGGAAACTATTACCAGTTTATGCTAACATTGATTTGTTTTATAAAAGCAAATTAAAATGCATCTTATTCAATAGCTCAGTGCAGCATGTATTTGAACACTACTTGTAAGGGTGGATGTTTACTTTATTTATCTGCTAATGTTTGTACCTTTGCCCTCAAAAATTGACATAGGTTGAATTCCAGAGTTGGCAGGCTGCGCTTCCAGTGTGTCCGTGCTTCAGTTAAGAGCCTGATGGTGAACGGCAGCAGACTATTCAAGGCAACCCCAAACTTGCTCTAACTGGTGCATGGTCCAGAACTCAGTTCATTTGCTTCCCTCTTACTAGCCCAGAAATGTTTGGGCCAAATGTCTTGTTCCAAGCTGCCTAAAACCCAAGAGACCAACTAAATATTGGAGATATTGCTGACGGATATGGCTACAAGGTACATTCACTGACTGAGATTCAGGACTTTGAGAATGGGGCTCAAAGTTAGGGAGCCTTACGAATTATGTCTGAGAAGTCGAGAGGTGCTTTAGAAAGCAGTACTCTAGGTTTCAAGAGAAGTTTTGGTGGAGTGGTTTGGAGTTAGGAATGTTTGCTTTTGTGGGTTAGGCATCAGGAATCATCAAGAGGAAGGGTACAAGTTTGATGGGGGAGTGCAGCAGCCTTCTGCATGACACCAATAACTTTCTGGGAAGATAGTGATAGTAATTTCCAAATCTTAGTTTTGAGGAGACAACATAGCGATTAGAGTAATGTGCATCTTGGTTCTAACAGTATTGGGAGAGGTACAAGGAATTTAATTTTTAAGTTCCATGTCACTGAACCTTATTAACAGAGTCACAGGAAGCAACTGTTCATCAAATAACCCTCTTTATCTACTAGAAAGGTTTTGGAGAATTTGGAAACAATGAATTAAGTAGTAGTTTAATAAAGTTTTTAACTGTTAAAGAAGCATTTTAATTAAAACTGTGATATATCATAGCTTAAAATTCTGAAATTTAGGCTGACAGAAATTTAATACAAGCTGTTAAATGATTTGGTCATATTTCTTTAACCAAGAAGAATTCTTCAGATCTCTCCCTAGTTAAAGAGGCTCTGTCAGTTTGAGCGAGGTCTTTTCTTTTCCAAGCTCTCTGTAATTAAAACTTATGAGTGTCTTCGTGACTACAGGCTGCATTTGGTCTTGTTGCTGGGGTCTTGGCAATTCTTTGCAAAGACCAATAAGATTACAATGCATCTCCTTTCTTAGCACTAAACCAATTGAAATCTGTTCACCCTGTGTGAAGGGAGGAAAAGATTCATTAATGGCACTTCATTAGGAAGCTGAAATAGAGTGCAGTGAATGTGACTCTTCTGACAGAAATGTCGGCCTGTCTATTAGGAAAGGAACAAAGACAGTTTAGGAAACTAAACTCTGTCTCCACTGCTGAGGATTAGGAAGGGTGATAGGATTAGTGTTTAATGACTAGAGGCAGGAGACAAAGGGAGTTGCTGCAAAGAGGCTTAGATATGGAAGAATTAACACTGTCTATCCCAGCCATATCTTTGATGACTTCTAACATTCTCGTCTTTTTCTGAAATGAAAGTCCAAAGACCAAACTATCTCTCCTTTTTAAAGAAAAAGGATTAAACCCTTGCTCATCCTTTATTATCTCAGTAACATTACTTTGCCTGAATTATCTAGCAGGAATATAAAGTTCACGAGGGAAACCTTGTGAACCACCATTTGCTTCAAACGTGTAAAGCAAGGTGCTGCTTATGTCTTTTAGAGAATGATGGTATTCTATGAGACAGAAGAAAACAAACTACCGTTCACTTAATGTGACCAGTAGTGCTCCACTGAAGCTGCAGTATGAGGTACTGACTGATTTGTGACCATTTTGGCACTGCATCGAAAATTGAAGCAGTGTCCAGGAACAGCCTTTCAGTAATGTGACCCTTTTCCAAAAATTTCCATAATGTGCTTAGGAACCTCAAGCCAAGCTAAATGGGTTGACATTATTTTTTTTACCCTTCAGAAAGAAAGAGCAAAATCATGCTAATATTTACCTTATTAACAAGCACAAACTGGTAAGAGGATCTGTTAGCCGGTGCACAAGATGATCTCTACGGGCATCCGGATCAATCAACCTTCAGACTTATTGCATGCTTGGGAAACTTGTTTGCTTTTTAGTGGAGTAAGTGCTGTAAGTTATTGTACTTATTTCTGGGAGAAATGAAAAGCAAATAAATTGATAGTCTCACACAAGTGGAGGCACATTGATCAGGTCAGTGCTCAAGATAACATTAAGGCAGAGGTTTCTTTTGGAAAATTTGACAAAGCAATTATGAAATCAAGATTCATGGTTTCAGACATAATAAAAGGCAAAATTTATGAATTTATAAAAAGCCTTAGAAATCCGAGGCAATCATTTTCTCTCTCCTTCAATGGTATAGATATTTCAGTCACTGGTTGCTACTTAGTTTTGGTGCACAGAGTATATCCTACTCTTTCTTGTATAAGTGTGAAAATGGCAGCCCCCTGCTGTAATCCTTTCAGGGGCAATACCATCAGTCAGTGTGAAATTAAATACATTACAGGGTTGGGGATTAAAGTGTTTTATAGGCAGTTGTTCAGCCACATCAAACTTTAGCTTTTTTAAATCCTAACATTTGATCCTGAGACAGGAACCGTGGCTTGAGAATGGGATTGGCTCATTTTGCGCTGCCAGCGGGGCAGAAAAGTCATTGCACAGTCTTCAGCTCAAAGCACAGCCTTGCTGAAGAGAAAATATGCAGGAGTAATGAGTCCCGTTCTCGGAGAAGTCTACACGCTGTGTTGTTAACAATCAGCATATCGCAGGCAAGCAAAGTCAATGTGCAGCATCACGATCCTTTACCAAGTCAAGACTGTTTCAATCACCATATCAAGAAAACATTCAGGATTATATTTTGTAATACATCATTGCCAGTTCTTTGAACTTTCTCTTGTGGAGGCCATTGATCCATGTAGGAAGCAACAGGGGATTCTACAGTTTTTTGACTTTTATTTCCTTGTTCAATACTTTAGACTTCTTGTGATCCTTGCCAGAAATAATCTATTACTTCAACATTTCAAACTAAGTGCAACTGTGTTTTTAATTTTGTATTAATCAAACCACTTTCTTTAATTTGCATCCTTAAAGAAGGTGGGGGGGGCGGAAGCAGCAGAGATAATTTAGCTTCATTAATTCAGGTTTGGTGATTGGAATCAACCAAAATTTGTTTTGAGGCGGGTGCTTCCCAAAATCTTGAAACACAATGGAAAACCTGGTATAGCATGTGTCACGGAGGTGCTGCATTGCCAGCTCAACCTCATCACAGATGCATTGTTATTAGGCCACTCCAGACATCAAATATGCTGGGCAAAAGTAAACAAAACTTGTTGCTATTTATATGAAAGAGTCACCTGGTCTTTTCTAAACTTAGATTGCAAATTTTGGTCCTACAGTAACTCTAACTAACATTTAAAATTCATTTGAGTCTTGCTAGATGGAATTTCTTATTGTGCTAGTATTTGATATGAGTTGCTGCACACTGCTTTATCTCAGATATACGTAATGGCGGTAGCAAATGCTCATATCTGCATATGCCATGTTTGAGTTTATTTTTCATTCATATTAGCTTGTTTAAATTAGCTTTGAAAGACACAGTTCTACTGGGAGGGGGAGAGCAGGAAAAATACATACCACCTTTTTTGGATCGTAATGTGTCTGTTGTCTGATGAAGTTTAAACCACATTTGGAATGAAAGGTGTGATGTCACCAAGTGGAATACCTGCTAATGAAACAGGCAGTCAGGATAAGACCTAACATGGAGCTGAGTATATAGAACATAGCTAAACATGGGCATGGATAGGCAGGACTCAGTTCAGGAATTAAGCTTCAGCTGCTCACAAGTATAAAGCCACAACACTAGTTTTCAAGTAATGTGTATCCTCCAAAAAAAATGCAAGGAGTCTATAAAGTTGTGTTGTGAAACTCATCTAGCAAGACTAAATTGTGTATAATTTATGTTTTTCTTGTGAATGCTGCTTATCTGATGCAATGTGCCTGTGTTGCTGCTGTAAGTGAGATTTTCATTGCACCTGTGCATGTGATGATAAACTCGACTTTGACTTTGAATTTTAAGTGCCACAGTAATGATCACTAGAGGAACTAAATTTGTAATCTAAAGAAAATAATTTCAAAATGATCAGAAGATCTTTCATAAAGAAACTTCAGCAGGTTTTATTTGCTTTTGTCCTATGTTTTTGACTCTGGGTGGCCTCAGATCCATGCACCTGTGACAATTATTGCCTTAGTGGTTGAGATTTTTTTCCCAGCGAGTGAATAATCAGCTATGGCAGGTTATCTGTCAGGTTTTCATGTTTTAGCCTGTCAGAGTTAGATATCTAATTTCCCCTCTATCATTCACACAAATGCCAAGACAATGGTAACTCAGTGGGTGCCATTCTCATTGGGAAACTAAAAACATGATTGCATAATTTGGGAAAACTAAATGCATGATTGTCTAATTAAGGAATGACATAATTAAAGCAAGCAATGATTGTATGTCACGCAATGTAACTCCATTGACAATGGGACGATCTATCAAAACCCAATAAATTGGAATAACAAACACCAAACTTCCAATGAAATACTTGCCCTGAGTGCTAAGTAATGAAAAGGTGAGAGGAGTGAAAGCGAGAAAGAAAGAGAGAGCAAGAGTAGGAAATGGATAGACAAGTAGATAGATTTTTTGACCTGCTGACTTGTACAAGGCACTGTCCCAAGTTGAGAGTTTAATGCCTTCAATAAAGGATGTTCTGTTGATAGCTCTATCTCTGTTATTGCTCCAGCAACACTAAAGAGCCTGCAGACACTGCACGGGTGTCAAGTTTGGGATGTTACTGCTTGAGAGAGTAGGAGGACAGAGATCTGGAAGGAGGAAAATAAAGAACAGATTCCCTAGATAGAGGAGTGACGATGACAAACAGTGGACATGTCTCGTATGTCGAGAGGAATGAGATATTCAGCCATTTGTCCTTAAGAAGCAACCAAAGTACAGGAATGGGTAGGATTAGGGTTAGCAGAAGGAGTCTACAGGGGATTTCTAAACAAGAACTTTAGAATTAGGGCATTGCTTAGCTGAGAGCCAGCATGTTACAGTGAGCAGCTGATGAGTGAATGAATGGGACTTAGTGTGAGTTAGGACCCAGACAGCTGAGTTTTGGATCATTTCAATTTACCAGGTGTAGATTGTTGTGCCATTTTTATGTAAAATGTTTTACTTGAAAACAAATATAATTGAATTCTTTATCCAGAGACTCATCACAGTAAGGCAAGATGCTTGTTAATGGGGAAAGGTGCCTTTTACACCTGAGAAATCCAGTAACCTTATTTGATCATCTTAAGTGGGTTCGCTCCGTTGGATTCACTTTATTAAAGAGACACCTTTGCCTGTGTTCTGAAAGGGGCTTGTAATACAAAATACAACTCCATCTTCATCTCTTTTCAGATGCTGGCTTGCTAATATCTGCCTCTAAAACTGTTTTAGAATTCAGAATTCAATCCTACCTCCCTTTTTCCTGTAACTGATTTCTATCTTAAATTTTCATTTTCAAAACTAGAAATACTTATGATTAAAATTGCAGATAGACTTTGGCTGATAAAGTAAGTGAAAACTATGCAAAATGCATAATAAAAAAGTGCAAAAAGTAATAAAATGTGATAAAATGTACTGCGTAATGGACTGACTCTCTTGGCCTCACACTAAAAGCAAAACCTTGTATTACCTTTCTATCAATCAGGTCATTAGTTCTAATTCTTGCTACGGTTGTGTCATAACGGGGTAGGTTTTCAAAGCACCAGGCATAAACACATTGCAGACAGGAATTTTGTAAGTACATAATTCACTGTCAGGCCATTAATGCTGAACTCCACTACACCTTAACCCATCCCTGAAGCCAAATAAGAATGCTGGTTGAATTTATTTCACATTTACTACTTTAATAAGTGGGCATGAGTCACTTCTCAAATGAAAATCAGCACGATTTACAAGAGCATATTTTCCAGCTTGAATGTTTTGTTCATCAGAAATTCATTGTAAACAGCATTCCTCTGATGCTCCAATATGAATTCACCAGAGTTACCCATTGTGGGCCAGTGCAGGTATTATCCCTGGTTCAATGGCAGAAGTCTACCCTATAACAGGATACTTATAGAGTAGACGTAGGGTCCCTATGGTGCCAATCACCACTCAGTTGATCAGAGTTCAGACAGTTATGAGTTCACGTCTCACTCCAAGTAGAAACAAGGAGAGAGTGTTGCATGGGCAGAGGGGTAATACTGAGAGAGTACTGCATCATTTCAGGGACAAACTGAGAGTGCTGCACCTTTGAAAGATTTTAGGGATTGCTGCACTGTTGGAGGGACAGTTTTGTGGGAGTGCTGCACTGACAGAGAGGCAATAGTGAGGTAGTTCAGAGGGAACACTGCACTGTCAGAGGTGCTCCATTTACGTGAAACATAAACTATTAGTAGACTTCTCACAGGAAATTTTGCCAACAAAATGAGGCAGAGGGAAATGAATTTACTTTGTCTGATGAAAAGCTGATGAGGGACAATGTTCACAATTCTAGAATAATGCAATACACAAGAAGTGCTGGAGGAACTCAGCAGGTCAGGCAGCATTTATGGAGGGAAATAAACAGTCGATGTTTCGGGCCGAGACCCTTCATCAGGACTGGAAAGGAAGAGGGCAGAAGCCAGAATAAGAAGGTGGTGGAGTTCCCTCTCCTCCCCCTGCCCTCTCCCCCCACCCCCAGATTCCAGCATCTGAAGAATTTTTTGTGTCTAGAATAATACATAGCACAGATAGTATGGATTTAAGTGTGTAATTTAACATAGAGTGTACAGGCAAAACTAAATGATGGGGGTACAAAATTAAAGACCTTAGAGTTAGAAAGTAGAAATTATATCCCACAAAATACTTGATATGTATACTTTAGTCCCACCCATATTGCATTCAGGAGCACTCTCTAGAAATTTGTGTGTGTTGAACTGTTGCATGCATTGATCTTGTCTCACAAGCTTGCAACAAACCATCATACAAAATTCTTGACATATCATATGAAATGGGTAACTGTTAACCCTTTGAGTGCTTGATGGCCTTCATGACAAAATAACTCCACCACTTGTCAGTGAAAGGTTGAAAAAAAAAGTAAACTCCCAGCCATGTTTACTCACTAAATTAAATGCTGTGTAAAATTAGCCTGCAGCTTCGGATCCCTTGAAACTGAATTAAACAGTTCCAGCCTATTAATGTGACCCATCTGTTTAACTTTGTGTGATATCTGTAACTGCTGAGGTTAGAATAGTGCATTTTATGCTCTGACTGCATTTTGTTGAACTCCGGGCAGGCACAGTAGTATTGTGGTTAGCATAACGCTTTACAGCGCCAGTGATCTGGGTTCAATTCTGGCCGCTGTCTGTAAGGAGTTTGTACATTCTCCCTGTGTCTATGTGGATTTCCTCTGGATACTCCAGTTTCCTCCCACATTCCAAAGACGTACAGGTTAGGAAGTTTTGGGCATGTTGGGTTGGCGCCGGAAGTGTGGCGACACTTGTATGCAAAAGATGTATTTCACTGTGTTTTTCGATGTCCATGTGACTAATAAAGACATTTCATCTCTTCAGAGAGGTTGCTGTTAAAGTCATGCAGGAGTTGGCTCCACAGGTGGGTTGAAAGGCTGCTTCTGCAGGGGTGGCCTGCAGGTGGCGCAGGTCACTCCAATGAGACTCCCAGATGTGGCATCTGGGTGTGTTGCACATTGTTGGAAACACGTGTGCTTGCCCAAGCATTACATGATTAAATGCAGTTGAACAACGCCTGAGACTCCCAGGCTCCCAATCCACTTCGATCATGCAGGTGCACAAAATCATGGTGCCATTGCAACCTAATTTGAAGACTGCTAATTTTCGTGAAAGGCAAGGTTGCACAAATGGCTATGACATAAACAACTAAATAGCCTGGAGATACTGATTGAGCGATAGATTGTGGGTATGCACTTGCTCTTCTGGGAACAGTGTTACATTTTCAACAACAACTTGCATTAGTGTGGCTGAATTGAATGTACTAAAATATCTCAAAGTGAATCACAGGAGCAAATAGCAAATAAAGTTTGAAGCTGAGCCCCATAAGTATTAGGCTAGGAAATGATAGGCTGTGACAAAGGTCTAGGTTTTAAAGAATATGTTATAAGGCTGAGTGGGTTGGAGTCTCGGAGAGGCTTAGAGGAGAAATTCCAGAGCTTGGGACCTTGGCAACTGAAGACTGCGTCTTGCACTGTACTGCTGCCGCAAAACAACAAATTTTACCACATACGTCAGTGATAATAAACCTGATTCTGAGTGATGAACATTGGACAAGAGTGCAGAGATCTCGAAGGGATGCAGGGCTGGAGAAACCCACAGAGAGGGCAAGGCCACAGAGTGTTTTGAAAAGAGGGGTGAAAACTTGAAAGTGGATACCACTGGATCATCCATGCCATAGTGAGAAGTTAGTTGACCCTAAACATCAGCAATTCCTTTCCTCCCTCAGATGCTGCTCGAACCGCTGTTCCTCCAGCAAATTGTTTGTTGCTCCAGATTCCAGCATCTGCAGTCTCTTGTGTCTCCAAGGCAATATGTTGCTTTATGCATCCTTACATGTTGACCAGTGACTGAAGAAATACTTGAAAGGGAAGGTAAAGAGTACTGTGCTGTTTCTTGTCTAATGCTGATAATCTGGATTGACGAGAAACTGGCAAGAAGCATGGAGCATTTCAGGGTAGTTATGCTTCTTGTTATCTTTGCTGCCTGGAGAGTTTATGAAGCTGGATTACACCACCTTAAAGCATAGATTGTCTACTTTTGGACCTCCTGCCCTCAGGCCCAAAAGAATGAGCATCTTGACATGTTTCAAAAGGAGCATTAATCTGATGATGGGTGAGATCCTGTGCATGATTTGTATGTTCTGTTTGTACATTCTATCACATGTTAGGCCCTCATACTGAACAAGAAACACAAACAATAGAATCAGCCTTAGATGTGCAAATTCATACAAAGATGTCCTCGATTGGCTTTGGTGCCATAGAGCTAGAAGCAGAGCTCAGGTAGGTTGAGTGTTGAAGATCACAAGGTGGGATGGATGAGTGATGGTTGACAGTAGACCAGGTTGGACCTTGTTGGTGTTTGTCAGGATCACAGGCTACAGCAGGACCAATTGGGGCAGAACAACCAGCAAAGTAATTAAGCCACTGGAGAAAGGTTAGGGAAGCTCAGGATTCAGTGGAGGAGAGGTCACTTGTTGGGGAATTTATTGCAGGTGGTTGCAGACTGGGGAGCAGTTGGGAACTTGATTGTAACAGGATCTGGTGGTGGGAGAACTGAACGGTATTGACATAGAGAGAGGGGGCAAAGTGCATTGGGTAATGGTCTTTCAAAGGACCTAAGTTTCACAGGGCCCACATATCAGACTAAAGAGTAATTAATCTGGTAAATTGTGCAGAAGCAAGCCTCAACTGCCTTGTTAAAACTTGTGTGTGTGTGTGTGTGTGTGTGTGTGTGTGTGTGTGTGTGTGTGTGTGTGTGTGTGTGTGTGTGTGTGTGTGTGTCTAGTCATGGATGTGCAAATCAATTCCAAATAGGTGCTGTAAAATTGTCCGCACTTAGTTGCTCTACCCATGTCTGGATACCTCTGTGCATGAGCACCTTTCATGCACAGAGGATCTAGAACTGATCTTGAGACCAGCACACAAGGAATGAGCTCAGGTTTTTGATAAAATATAATCACATAGTATGCAAAAGTCTAATGCTCCTTTGCTTGATCTCATAAACACATCAAATGAAGAAACATTATAATGTAAGGCTTTTATTTCTACATCACCTTTCAAGACCTCAGTAGATCCCAAAGCCCTCTACATGCAATGGAGTACTTTTGTTGTGTATTCTCTGGTGTAATGTTGAACCAATTTACCCATGGTAAGCTTCTACAAACAGCAAAGTGATAATGACCAGAAGATCATATTTGAAAGGTTGTTTAATAGATATCGGCAAGAATAATGGCTTGGGCCTTCTTTGAAACAGTTTGATGGATTTTTTAAGCAATGGTGTAGTATATAAAAGAAAATAGCAGATAATTTGGGATTGCATCTGTGTGCAAGAGTTTCAGGGGAGAGCAGCCTAGAGATCAGTGGTTGGAACAAAAGATCAGGACCTGGGATAGAGTTGTGAACAGAACCTGAAGTAGAGGATTGGTGCATGTGGTTCACGATACCCCAACCAGGAGAAACAACAACATTTCATATATCCTGAGGAATCCTGTAACAATTTTGTACATCTCAATTAGGTCACTTCTCATTCTTCAAAGCTCTAGAGAATATAGGCCCCATATCAACACAAGTGAGATGATCAGAAGAATCTGGTCGAAATTCCAGTCTACCATGATTTGAGCCAGAAATCATTGCAATTATATTTCAATCCAGGAAAGCCAAATTCAAACACGTAACACTGGAAAAAAAAAGAGCATTAGAAACCCAAATTTCCAAACCATAATTTTGAACAGTGCAGCAATTGGAGAAGCAACATTGATATTTGTGTTGGAATGCTACCAAATCAGCCCTAGCTGGCATGTATTATGTCTCCGATTAGCTGAGGGCTCAGTGACCCAAAATTAAGATGGTAAAAAAATTTTCCCTATGGCTGTGTTGTCTAAGACCAGAGGGAATATTTTTAAAATGAGGAGTTGGAGGTTTAGAAGGGATCCGAAGAAGAATTTTTTTCATCTAGAGGGTGCTTGCAATCAGGAATGCACTGCCTTTGAGGGGGTAGTGAAGGCAAATACTTATACACCATTTAAGAGCATCTGGATGAGCACTTGAATTGGCAAGACCTGCCAGGCTACGGAGAAAGTGCTGTCAAAGTGGAATAGAATAGTTAAGCATACTGAGACATGTTGGGCTGAAGGGCTTGTTTTTTTGTTGCATGACTCTATGACTCTGACCTCCAGCCTTATACATTGCAGACATGCAAATTGCTTCAGATATGGAATGGTTGCTTTTGCTAATTTCAGTGGCTTTCACCAGAGTTGGGTTCCCAGTAAGGAGTGCCTATTGTGATGGGAGCTATCTTAAACATTTAATTAGAACATGCTTAGAAAAATCCAGTTGGATGAAGGTGCGGTCAAACTGTTAAGGAGTTTCAACTGTGTGTGGTGAGAAAAAAAGAGGAAACTTTGCCTTTAAATAGACTAGAGGTACAGTTCCAAGTTAGTCACTGTTTTGCAGAGATTAATTGTGAATCACCTATATCCTTTTCAAGATTAAGTTACTTCCTTGTTTAAGACATTTTTTTCTCCAACAGTTCCAAAGTTCAGTTTTAGTAAATATTTTATCAACAACTTGCCTTTAACATATTAAAAATTCTTTCAGCATAACATCATGTTATGTTCTCTGAAAAAGAACTTGCATCTTAAAAGAATCTTTTCATGTCATTTTTTTCAATTCCAATCCGTGGAAGTTAATTTTGACTTACTAAAGGTCAAATGGTTTCATTTCTGGTCAGTAAATCATTTAATTTTCATGAATCCAACTAATGTCCAATTGAATAGGTGAATTTGCTCTCAGCAATAATTAAAATGCAAAGGTCTATCAACATTTTAATAGAGTTTGCATAATTTCCCTGCATTTACTTTGCAAATGCCTTCAGTAAGCACTTAGCTTGCTTACTAGTTCCATCATTTGTTAAACTAAATATTCCCTTTTAAGAGTAGAGTAACATTTCTGTAGTGTGAAACAAAAACTAGTTTCTATAACATGTCAAGCTTCTAATATTTAATTAACAATTTTGTAAGTAGCCATTTTTAAGGCTTTTTTCCTCCCCTGGAAGTCTTCTTTCAACCGAGACCCCAGCAGGATTATAAACCATCAGACCTCCACAGAATTGCTCTCAAACTAGACTGACCTTCTCTCTTTCTTTCTGAACTAATAGCCTGGCCTCTGATTTTAACCACTTTCCTTGCAGCAACACTAAGATCATAACTGCTGCATATGAGAAATTCATGGTTTCAAGCTTAAATTCCACTGACTTTCCTGCTATATCACCACACTGCCATGAGGTATTTTTAGACCTCATTAAGTGCTTTCACAATATGCAATTCAGGATTTTTTTTCCCCACAACAAACACATTTTTAAGGCAAAAGTGGAAATCTAGTTTACAACCCTGCTTACATATTTGTCAGTAAAGCATAACATATTCCCTGTTGTCACTTTCACAAAAACAGAAAGATACCAATTACTTGAGACTGTATTTGATGTGTCCATGATGCTATGGTATGTGTTTCTGCTCATGCCTTTTGTACATTATGATAACGTTACATTCATTAATTCCATCTTCTGCTGTCATACAACTCTTCAATAAATATTGAATACTTCTTTATAGAAGAACAGAAATCTCTGACTTATTTTAAGATTGATGTTCTTATATATTAAATGTCAGCAGATGAACAAATTCAACATATGATATTTTATCTTAGATTCTATCAGTCACTCTTGTCACAAAATGTCCAGGTTATCTTCAATGGTGTCAAAAGTTTCCCACTGTAATTATTCATTTTTGGTAGATGGGATGAATTTTATTTTAGTATCCTGTACAAATTTGCTGATTAAAGCATATCTAACGTTCAATAATCTAGGAAAGCATATTTAAAATTTACCCAAACTCCTCAGATATTTGTTTGTACACATATGCAGAACAGCAGCTATCATATTTGGAATGCTGGCTTGCCAACATTTTCAAGTTGCTCTTGACCTTTGTATAGTAATGTAATATTTTCCTGTTGTACATTCCTCATATTCAAAATTTATAAAAGATCTGTTTTATGACCATCATTAAGTCCCACTATTTGCTTCAAAACAAAAGTAAGATACTACCGATGGTGGAAATTTGAAAAGAAAACAGGAAGTGTTGGGAATATTCAGCAGCTCATCTTCTGGTTCTGATGAAATGTGACATACCTGAAACATTGCTTCTCTCTCCACAAATGCTGCCTAATCTGCTACACCTTTCCAACATTTCCTATTTTTGATTACAGAACTTTGTTTACACTTGATGTAAGATAGATGTAAATTGCCAATTATTAAAGTTAATCTCTCATTAAGGTTGTCAATGTGGATGCATATTATGATGGGTTTTTTGCATCATATATGTAGACGCAGTTGTAATCATTTGTCAGTTATGATTGAAGCCAAACAATTTCAGAAAATCTTCCAATTAGTAAAACAATCCCATGAAGACCTCTTGCTCAGATAGTCTGACAGCTTTATGATGGATTTTCAATCACCCACTGAAAGCATCCCTTTGCATTCTAATGGAGATTAGTTATCCACACTTGTTGACAATGCAAAGCCTTTGTTACATTAATGGCCTAACAATCCATTTTGCTTAAATGGAAGGATCCAATACCCCCTACTACTTTTCAATGGTTTTCTCAAACTATATCATGTTTAAACTTGGAAAAAATTAGGAGTGGAACTGTTGATCCTTTGTTTAAATTTGAAGATATTTGGAGTCCATTTATTCAATATTTTCACATGACGTAGATCCCCCTTCAATAACTTTCCAACTTAGAGCAATGGAGTTGACAACATAATATTGTTCTATTTCTACCGAGAAATTTTAGTCCAGTTTTTTTCTTTTATTTTGTTTGTTTTTGTTTTGAAATTTTTCTGTTTAGTTTATATTGATTATAATTTTTCTTATTGTTTGGGGTTTTTTTCTTTTTCTTTTTTTTTAAGTTTATATAATAATTCTTTTTCTTTCCTTTCTTTTATATTATATTCATTTACTAAGAAATCATTGGATCTACAGACTTTTTTATATTTTATTGTTCTTTATGACTATTTATGCCATGATTGTTATCCTGATCTCTTTGTATTACACATACAGACATTGATGCCATATATTCATCTGTATTAATTTGAAAACTAATAAAAGGAAGGAGATGGCCAGTTAATGCCTTCCCTGATCTCATCCTGAAGTCTTCAATGAGCACCAGTTAATGTGAACATTCATCTACTTCTTCCCCTGTGTATTTTCAATGGTACAGAATCAGAGCATGTGCCAAACCCTATGATTAGTTTCAATAGCCTTAAAGTATAAGTTGATGTTACATTGTGAACAGGTTTTATTTCCTGAAGACTGGTTCTCATTTTAATTAATATCCATAATTTCACAACTCCAGAATATTCCCGAACACATAATTTACAAGCAATGCATAATCCAGTTAGATACAAAAACCCAACAGTAAAATTGTCTGGTCATGGTTAGTACGAGAAATTAATGATATTAACTCAAATGAAAAGGCTTAAAATGTTGCCAAAAGGAAATGAAAACTTTGTGAACTGGAAAAGAAAATCAGACTTCAGCACAGGAGGACTGGGGCATTGATAAGGAAAGGGAAAGTGGAACACAGGAGTTATGTAGCAAGAAACATAAAACAGACTGTTAAAGCTTCAAAAGATATGCAGAAAGGAAAAGTCTGGCCAAAGTTTGCAATAGTGTTTTAGAAAGCAAGACAGAAGAAATTATACTGGAGAACATAGAAATGGTTGAGAAATTAATCAAATACTTTGTGCCTGTCTTCATGGAAGAAAAGACACAAAATGCCTCCTGCAAATAATAGAGAATGACAGGTCCAGGGTGAACGAGAAGCTGCAAGAAATTAGTATTATTTAAAAAGGAGTAGCAAAGAAATCAATGGGACTAAAAGTGATAAGTCCCCGAGATGTATTGTCCTGCAAAAGAAGGGTTTGAAAGAGGTGACTGTGAATATATTGGATGCAGATTCTAGAACTTTTGGGTTGCAAATATAACACCACTACTTAAGAAAGGTGGGGGGGGGAGGGGGGGAGAGAAGAAACTAGGGAACAGACCAGTTAGTCTGACATCATTGTAGGTAAAATGTTAGCAATGCACACAAAATGCTGGAGGAACTCAGCAGGTCAGGCAGCGTCTATGGAGGGAAATAAACAGTTGATGTTTTGGGTCGAGACCCTTCATCAGGACTGATGATCAGGACTGATCAGTTTAAACGTTAGAATTGATTGTTAAGAGAGTGGCAAAAGCATACTTAGAATAATGATAGGATTGGGAAGATGCCAGATAGATTTATGTTTGACATACCTGAGGTTTTTGAGGTTAGCAGGGGGTCAATCACTTGTGGTGTAATATAACACATGGATTGAGGATTGGTTAACTGACACACTCAGTTCGTAGGTCAGCTGACTCACAGCTCCAGAGGTCCAAGTTCAATTCTGTTTCTGCTGCTGCCTGTGTAGAGTTTGCATGTTTTCCCTATGACTGCGTGGTTTTCCCCTGGTAGCTTCAGATTCCTCCCATGTCTCAAAAATGTGCAGATCTGTAAGTAAGTGCCTGCTGTAAAATTGCCTGTAGTGTATGGGTGAGTGGTAGAAGCTGGGGAAGAATTGGTGGGAATGTGGGAAAAATAAAATGGGTTAGGGTAGGGGTAGTGAAAATGGGTGCTTGATGGTTGCTGTGGACTTGGTGGGTGGAAGGGCCTGTTGTGTGCTGTGTGACTCTGTGACTCCATGATGAAAAGAGTAGGAATTAACAGGTCATTATCAGGTTAAGAGACCGTAACAGGGTACCGGAGGGATCAGTGCTGGTCCTGGCCATTCACAAGCTTTATCAACGATTTGCTTCAGGAAAATTGACTTTGTCTTTTTTTGTTCTAATTCTGTTCTTCCTTGTAAAATTTGTGTATAATTTATGTTTATGTTTCTCTTGTGAATGTTGCTTATATGATGCTCTGTGCCTGTGATGCTGCTGCACGTAAGTCTTTCATTGCACCTCTACATACATGTACCTGTGCATATGACAATAAACTTGACTTTGAACCAAGCATAATGT
>JARFYF010000063.1:89339185-89353692 GCA_030265395.1 Rhina ancylostomus
AGGAAAGGGTTAGATAGTGTGAGGTGTGGTTTGATGGGCGGCACAACACGGTGGGCCGAAGGGCCTGTATTGTGCTGCATTGTTCTATGGTTCTATGATCCCATAATAACTATAATAACACTCTCCCATGTGCTGATCCTTATTCCGAGTTCATCTGCCTTGCCTATCAGGCTTCTTGCATTAAAGTAAATGTAGTTTAACCTATCAGACCTTACTCACTCCCTGGCCTGCCTACTGGACTTGTTCCTTTAACCTCTATTTGTTTCATCTTTCTCATTTGATACACTAGTCTGGCAGGGAGGTGGGACACATAGTAGTAGAGTAAACCCTTCTGAGTAGCAATAGCAAATCTCCATGCTGGGATATTGGATCCCCTCCAGTTCAGATGCAACACGTCCCTCTTGTACAGGTCACCTCTGCCCCAGGAGAGATTTCAATAGCCCAAGAAATTTAATCCCTCTTGTCTGCACCAGCTCTTTGGCCACACATTCATTTGCCCTGTGTTTCTATTCCCAGCGCATGACACAGTGAGTAATCCAGTCATCCAGAGATCACAACCCCAGAAGTCCTGCTTTTTAATTTTCTGTTTAACTCCCTATATTCACTTTGCAGGACCTCATCCCTTTTTCTATCTATGTTGTTGTATCGCTGTGTACAACAACATCTGGCTGCTCATCCTCCCACTTGAGAATGTACCACAATTGCTTGGAGACCTCCTTGACCCTGGCAACAGAGGGGCAACCTCCCCCCATCCTGAACCTTGCTCGCGGCCATAGAATCTCCTGTCTGTCCCGCTGCCTATCAAGCCTCCTATCGCTGCATTTCCCCCTGACTCCACGCTCCCCTGCTGTGCATCAGAGCCAGTTATGGTGCCATAGACTTAGCTGCTCCTCTCCTCTGCAAGGCCATTCCCCCAAAAGTATCAAAACCAATTATAGCTGTTACTGGGGGGGGGGGGGTGGCCACAGGGGAATCCTGCACTCCCTGTCTCTCCCTTCTGCCTTTTCTGGTGGCCACCCAGCTGTTACCTCTGGAGTGACCACCTCACTAAAGCTCCTGTCTACAGCGGCCTCAGCATCACAGATGCTTCTCACGGAGTCCAGCTTCCATTCCAGCCGCTCTACACGGTCAGTCAGGAGCTGCAGTGGGACACACTCCCCACGGATAGTCACCAGTGCCATTGGAAGTTTCCCTGATCTCCCGCAGGAGGAACATGCAAGGACCCCGAATGCCATCTGCAAACCCATTAAGAACAGAGGGAAGCAAAAGATCTTGCCTTACCACTGCTATGCTTCCTCTCAAAGCCTCAGTATTTGTACCTCAAACACAGCACCTCAACCTCTAAAGAGCCACTCTCACAATGGCGGCTCTGCTATAGCTCAGCTTTTTATAAACAGCTCCTTTCCGTCCTCACAAGTGGTGCTGGTCTGAAAGTAATAAGCTCCTTACCTTGCTTATACAGCTCTTTTTAAGTAGTTCCTTATCAATTTGGTCGATTTTTTTTTCCTTGCGAGTGTAAAATTCTCATCCTTTTCCAATCCTTCCGTAGCCTTGCAACCTCCCTATTTCTGTAACTTTAGAAATAAAACCTCATCCTGTTCCTCCCTTTTGTGCACCTCGAGTTGTCCTTCAGCTCTCTGGCCTCAAGCTCTTGAGTCCCTTCCTGCCTGTCTATCTCTCTCCTCCAATTTGGTCCTAATGTGCCAGCTGCCCCTGAGATTCCTTACAGAGCCATAATACCGTAAACGCTGTACATCTAAATACTCAGCAAGTTGGGCAGCATCTGTAGAGAGGAAAAATAGATTTAGGTTTTGGGTCAGTGGCCTTTCATCAGAACTTCTTTCCATCCCGAATGTTGAATTTTAAGCAGTTATTGTTCCTGTTGTGCTCCTTAAAATAATATTAATTTACCTGCATAAATGAAAGTTATTGCTATCATTACAGTTTCCAGTGGAAGTGCTTGATTAGCAGGTGGATTTTTTTTTGTCATGTGTAAATGAGGAATTTATTAGGATTCTGCCCTTGGCACAGATCCCATGAATTGGGACTGCCCATCAGGAATATGGATGGGATTGTCCTGCCAAATCCATTGAACTGAGGACTTGAATTGTCTTTGGAACTGCTTCTATAATTAAACCAGAAAATGGTTGGCACTTCCACAAATTGCATCGGCAATAGCTGAGTCTATTTACTTTAAATGGATTTTAATGACTTGACTAAAATAGAAGAGGTGCATGTTAAGTGTGATGGAATTTCAAATCCATGGTTCTTAAAAATTAACTTTTAGTTTCAATTAGCTTTCAACTAGTACCAAGCTAAAACAAGTCCAGGGCTACATAATCAATTAGACGCCCAGGTTGGAGCTTAAAACAACCGAGGGTTACTCACCCTTGACATATGAGTCTTAAAGTACAGCAATGAACGAGATAGTAACAGAGATCTACTGCTACCCTCCACTGAAATATTTCTCTGCCTTTTACCCTTGCATTTGTGTGTCATTCCCAATTAAAGGCAATTAAGGTCAACAAGTTCTTAAACCTCAGCACATTACATTTATTATTCTGATATTTTATATAACATCTAGCAAATTATAAACCCTTTACAGAGCTCTCAAAACTTGATGGGTCATATATCACCATTCTTCTTTGACTGCATTACCCAAAGTTAGCATGGGATCTGAAGGGGCTGTTGAGCCCTCAGACTTGTGTATCGTGCCAGATTCGTACGTCAAGGCACTTGATCAGGTTACAAAATTCCCTTGCTCTGACACAGTAAATTAGTCAAAGTCTCATAACCTTAATCTTCTAAATTCATGGCATTTTCTGTCTTGCTTGATAGCTCTGTCATTTTAAAAATCTGTCTGGTTCATCTGTCTCTGCACTCCTCACTAACGAAATCCTATTCTTCACCAGATATTACAACATAGAACAGTTCAGGAACAGGCTCTTCGGCCTACAATGTTCTGCTGAACTAATTAAACTACGCTGCACGTGATCCATATCCCTTCATTCTCTGCACATTCATGTGCCTATCCAAGAGCCTCTTAAACACCTCTATAGTATCTGCCTCCACCACCACCCCTGGCAGTGTATTCCAGGCATCCACCACTCCCTGTGTTTTCAAAAAAAAATTGCCCCACATATCTAATTTGAACTTTTCCCCCTCTCATCTTAAATGCATGCCCTCCATTTTGACTCTGATGAAAAAGATACCGGCTGTCTAGCTATGCTTCTCATAATTTTTTATAAGGTTCTGTCAGGTCTTCCCTCATCCTGCACCACTCCACAGGAAGCGACCCTAGTTTGTCCAGCCTCTCTTTATATCACCTGCCCTCTAATCCAGGCAGCATCCTGTAAACCTCTTCTGCACCCTCTCCAAAGCTTCCACATCCTTCCTATAATGAGCTGACCAGAATTCAATGCCATACTCCAGATGCAGTCAAACCAGAGTTTCATAAAGCTGCATCATGAGATAAGATAACAGATAAGATGCCTTTATTAGTCACATGTACATCGAAACACACAGTGAAATTTATCTTTTGCATCGTGTTCCGGGGCCAGCCCACAAGTGTCACCACACTTCCGGCACCAACATAGCATGCCCACAACTTCCTAATCTGTATGTCTTTGGAATGCGAGGGGAAACCGGAGCACCCAGAGGAAACCCACGCAGACATGGGGAGAACATACAAACTCCTTATAAGACAGCAGCCAGAATTGAACCCAGGTCGCTGGTGCCGTAATAACATTATGCTAACTGCCACACTACTGTGCCTGTTCATAACTTCCTGACTCTTGAACTCAATGCCTCGACTAGTAAAGGCAAGCATGCTATATTCCTTCTTTATCACCCTATCAACATTTGTGGCTATTTTCAGGGAGATATGGATTTGGACTCCAAGATCCTGCTGTACAACAATGCTGTTAAGGACCCTGCCATTAACTATGTACTTTTCCTTTACATTTGATGTCCCAAAGTGCAACACTTTGCACTTGCCTGGATTAAACTCCATCTGCCATTTCTCTGCCCATACCTCCAACTGATCTATATCCCACTGTATCTTTTGGCGATCTTCTAATCCAGCAATTTTTCTATAAAAATGCTGGATTAATATCTGGAGAAGAATTCTACAGCCCATGGTCCCAGATTATCCTCACCATTCTTTCCTGAATTCTCTACGCACATCAGTGCACTGCACATGATGTTCCAAATTTCATGACGTGCGCAAGAGCTTGTTTTGACTTTCAGTCAAATGCTTTTGAGAAGCACAGCGAGAGCACAACTACCAAAGTAAATCTCATGCTGAACAACATAAAATTCCAGAGGAAGATCAACTCAATTCTGACATTATAATCACCTTGATATCTAAGAAACTGACTGATAAGTGTGTATAAATAAATTCATATTTTTTTTAAAGAAAAGCATAGAAACACAGCAAGAATTTTGTCAAATAGTTATCGAAGGCACGTCCCTTTCCATGCTCGTATTATGGTGTTGCATTATTGCTCATACACTAGATTGTTTTGACATGTTACAATACACAAAAGGTAAAGTGTGGAGGTTGTGTAATTAGAAGATGTAAGTTGTTTCAGACACATAGATCTACTTTCATCTTCACTTGTGTAGACAGATTTCAGTCTTGGACGTGCCACTCCAGAGACCATAAAGGTAGTTTGAGCAGGATGGTTTACAACTTCTAAAATAAGTCTAAGGGGCAAAATGTGTTTAAAAATGATTCCAAGGTAAATGAGCAGCAGGGTTTCTCTGTGGTTGGTGGAATTTTCAAAGGAATTTCCAAAAGGCAAATGAGCCATTCCTAAAGAGGACTAATTTGCAGAGTCAGTGCTAAAAGGCTGGGGTGTGGAACTATGCAAGGCAGTTCTTTTCAAGAATAAGCATGAACAAAATGATTTAATGGCTCCTTCAGTGCTGCAGTTTTCTATGATTCTGCCTAGTCTATGCATGGGTTAGAGTTGGGTGACTTCCAGGGAATGTGGACATGCCTGTCAGTAGAATGACAGCTTACCTTACCTCCCTGTACTGGAGATAATTTCAACTAATTTTCATTAATAATTTTCCAGGAAATTTGAATGTAAATATGTTCTGTAAATGTTATCCATTTAGAGAGAACTTTTTAAGAACACAGCTACAGATTAAGAGAACTTGTTTTTGGTCTGCAGAAACATCTGCTGTCTTTCCAGAGCACTGTGTCTATATCCTTGAGAGCCATATTTGACCTTTTACAGCAATCTTTGTCAGACATTGAATGTTCCTCTGCTTTCCAGATATATGTCAAACTTTGATTTTACTCATGGCCAACAATACAGCCTTTTAAATGCCCCTCTCAGGTGCTGGGATTTTTTAGTTTTGCTATCTGGAAATGCATTATACTGGTTTCTAAGTTACTCCTCCAGAAAATACAATTCAGCCTCAGCAAAATGTGTCAGAGTAGAGTCTTTTGTTTAGTCAGCCTTGTATGTCCCTTATTGCCAGAGGGATGAAAGGGTCATTGATTTGCATAGCCAAGTTGCTCAATTCTATTTGTTAGGGTGGTACACTTGGATTTAAATACGTCATTTGAGTTCTCATTGTGTGCCCTAAATTAGGGCCTGTTTTTAAAAAATTGTTAGTAAATCTGAAAACTCCCTGTTACCAGCCTGTCAGTAATTGAACTTTAATACCCATTTAACCACATAGTAGTCCAGAAATTTGTCTGCACTGATCATCTGCTGTTAAAACGACATTAGCAACCTCTTTAATGCAGTATTGAAAAAGTCTTTTTTTAAAAAACTGCAGATATTTGTAGTGCCTGTTTGTCAACAGCACCATTAGGCTCTTGTGTAACACCTCTTGCTATCAGGAACAGCAGACATCATTAGATGAATTTCTGACACTGGTAAATATTTCATTACTTTTTTACACCTAGAAAGAAGATCTTATAGGGTCCCATCACAAACAAGCAGCACTCTTCCAACTGCTGGGGAGTGTTGCAGGGAATGCATGCAAGCTTCAATGATTTAGGAGATGGGGTGGCAGGAGGGGGTTGGTGGCAGAGTCCTCACAGGGGAACAGGAAGTTGCTAGGAATATGACTGAAAAGGCACAAGTACCTTGCTGCTCACTGCTGCTTTGTAAAGATCCAAAGTGTGACATGTGGCATTCTCAGCAGAAATGGCCTGCAAGGATCCCGAGGAAAGACTTGAGAGTAGTACAGGCATGCATGTAAACTCGTATTGAGGTCTTCAGAGGCCACGCAGGTGATTAAGGAGTAACAAACAATATGTTGAAGGAATTCAGTGGTTCGTGACCCTGCGTGAACCACTGAGTTTCTCCAGATTCCAGCATCTGCAGTCTCTTGTGTCTCCAGCTGATTAAGGACTGCATTGTGGAAGGGGAGCCTGCAGAGACATTTCTTCCTGTAAAATCTGGGTGGAAGAGGTTTTTGATGCCACCATTTTTGTCAGATTTCTTTTCTGTATTGTACTTATTTCTGATCTGGTAGATGTGGAACCACTTCTATTCTTGAAAGGTTTCTGCCGTCAGTTCCAGCCTCTAATTATTGGAGGGCACCCTACGGAAATAACCTGTGGGTGTGGAGACTGGGCTTTTGATTTGTCAGCCCAACCAGAATCCCATCTGTATCTTCCTTTGCCAAAGCTCCAGCAGCATCTTCCTGTGTGACGACTGATGAAAAGTACTCATTCAGTACCTCAGTCATGTCCTCTGTCTCCGATCAACCACACCCATCCTCTCGCAACCCATATCCTGTTTGTATACATACAGAATCTTTCCGGATACTGTCTTATGTGTGCTACCAATCATTTCTCAAGCTCTCTTCTTTTGCCCATCTTATTTTCCTTTTTACTTCCTCTCTGAACTTAACTTCATCAGCCTGCTTCTCGCTTACATTAACAATCTGGCATCTGTCATGAACTCTCCATTTCTAATCTGTTTCACTCTCTCTTTGGTCACCCAGGGAGCTCTGGTTTTAATTTCTCTACCATTCTCCCTCATGGGATTGTCCCTAGACTATACACAGCTGAAACATCTTCACTTTAAAGGCCTCCCATTGTTCTATACAGCTTTGCCTGCCAAGCTTTAATTCCAATTTACCCAGTTCAGATCTGTTTTCATCCCATTGAAACTGGCTTCTCTCTATTTGACTGTTATACCTTCGAAATGGTCTATATCCTTCTCCATTAACCATTCTAAACTTTACGATTTTATGATCATTGAGCTCTGTGAAGCAATTTATCAAAGAATGCAGGAGAAGTGTTCTTGTATAAAACTTAGTTTGGCCTACAGCACTTGCAAGGGCTGTGAGTGAAATTTGTCAGTCTTTATTAATATCAATGTGCTGGAAAATCTCATCAGAAATGAAAATTGGGTCTTAGACTATCGCCACTTATTTTTGGGTGCCCTGGCCCCCAGATAAAGAGCACGAGTGTGCATGAAATTATTGCACCAAAAAGGAATAATTACAAAAAAACTGGTGATAACTTGCATACAATTAATTTTGAGTGCATTGCTTAGATGGATTTCCAGGCCAGAGTGCCTTTGCGTTTGTACTTTAGAGATTCCAATAATCCAGCAATTTAAATATTTAAGTAACTTTTACAACTTGAGATAAGGGAGTGTCAGCAGACACACTGAGAATTTGATTGAGTCTTGGTGTGGGGGAGGGTGGGGGGGCAGACGTATATACGTGAGACAAGTGATAATGAATGGGAAATAGCCATGAAAAGCACATTTTGGTATCTTTGCAAAAATTCAAAGTAGATCCAGGGAGGACAGAATCAGAGACAAAGACACTGAACAGTGAACTTGCATGTACGCTTTGATGCCACAGGAACAGAAAGAAAGGTTTAAATCTCTGCCTTTGTCATTCTTCAATTTTATCTAATTTGTTAAGTTCAATTTAGTGATTCAGCCAGCCAGAATTGGGCAAATAAATTTGAATGCACCATTTTCTATGAGACACGGTCCGCATTACATGGATGAATACCGGAATGCTAACATATGGTTAGCAGATGTTAGCATATAATGTACACCAACTATAGACCGAGTCTTGTGTCAGTTGTAGGCAAGCAATTGGAGAGGATTCTTAGGGATAGGATTTATGAGCTTTTGGAAAACCATGGCCTAATTAGGGACAGTCAGCATGGCTTTGTGCAGGGCAAGTTGTGTCTTGCTAACTTGATTGAGTTTTTCAAGGAAGTAGAGCTGTGGATGTTGTCTATGTGGATTTTATTAATGTGTTTGACAAGGTCCCTCATGGGAGGCTCATCCAAAAGATTAAGATGCATGGGATCCACGGTGACTTGGTTGTTTGGATTCACAATCAACTTGCCCATAGAAGACAGAGGGTAGTGATTGATGGGACTTATTCTGGCTGGAGGTCCATGACTAGTGTCCCCCAGGAATCCGTACTGGGACCTCTGCTGTTTGTGATGTTTATGAATTACCTGGATAGAAACGTGGACGGGTGCAGTACTCCAGTATTTAGGAGGAAACCAGGATGAGGATGATGTTGGTTTCAAGCACAATTTCAAGAACTATGCACCATTTTGTGGCCATTCATGCTGGAGCTGTGGAAAATATTCCTGAAACAGATCGGGAGAACTTTCTGGGCCAATGTGGCTGCAGGGCATCCCTGTTCCCTTGCCCACCTCCACTTCCAGTGCTACCCTGAGTAAGTGTATTCCCTGACTGTCCCAACTTGTGGTGTGTCACCCACAGTTCTCCACACTTTAAGTAGAAGTGGATGCTGAAAAAGACACCACAAATATTGCATCCATTACTTTGAGTGCCACACCTTAGATTTTTGGCGAGCTTCTGCATGCACAATCAAATTATTATAATCTTGAATATTAATTGAACATTTATGTTCTGCATCCGAACTTTAGTGTAGCACATCAGAGTCTGCTTTCAGCCCTTGGCCATGTTAACCTCTTGAAACAAGGACACAGTATGTTTGTGCCATTGTCTGAAGAGACATGTTTGTCAACCGAATGCCTGTCCTATATAATGCTTCCTGTCTTTTCAATCAATCTTGTTTTTTTCCATTCATGGATAATGATTGCTCAGTGTATAATAGAGCAAGATGAGAAGAGGATCAATTAACAAGATGAAAGATTCTGGCATGGAGGTATTTCAGCTGATAAATGAAAGGTAGCAATATATGCAGCAGATTGTCATTTAAAGCTGGCAGAGTACTCGGTGACCTATTAAGGATGGATGTAAAATGAAGTCTGCATTTCTCTTGGTAGATAGGTACTATGTCACTGCAATACCACTGTGAAACCTGTTGAATTGAAACATGCATCTAGAGGTTGTGATTTTACTTTCCTGAAATACTGAATTACTATTTTCAACCACAAAAGACTGAAGTTTTTTTCCATAGCTCAGTTTCATCTTGTTTAAAATGTTTGAGACATGGGCATCTACAGTCAGCTTCAACAAAGAAAATCTCAACAGAAGCACTTGGGTTTCCACTTCAGCAGAATTAAACCCTGTTGATTGTTGAACAGTTTTGAGCAATGTATCAGATTGGTACCAATCATTTCCCACATGGCCAAGAGATTTAAATGAAAATTGATGTTAAGCTTTCAGGATGTTGTTTGCCTAACACTCTGTGGCTATTGATTATACAAATGAAGTTTCCATTGTATAAATCTACAAACTGTTGGCCATTTTCTTAATCTCATTAAATTCTATATTTCATCTTGGAGTGCCACCAAATTATAATACAGCTAATTTGTATTTTGCCCTGTCAATCTTAGTGACTGCATGCGACTTTTTGGAGCTGTTGGTAATTAAGCTATGGTGTATGCACTACTGCTCTACATGGGCAATTAACTAAATAGTAGCTGAAAGTGACAGATACAGCCATATTGCAAAACTCTTTTACAAGCTCTTGACAGCAAGAAATAACAGACCCTTCTATACGACATCATTTAAATGACTTCAAAAGTGGTGTTGCCATTTGTTACTGACAAGAACATTGATTGAGGGACAGAGGTGAAACGTGTGTTTATTGAAATAGTACCTCAATGCTTATCAAGGTAAATTGACCAGTCTTGTCTTACCTTAAAAGAAAATTATTCGTCAGGTTTAATGGTGATCTTGCTCTCAATTCTCTCTTAGCTCATTAAAACCCTTTTATCTACTTATTAACACTGGCTGTCTGCATATGGTGTCTTCATCTCAACACAGCTCTGTTGCTGATGAATTTGCATATTGAATGTACTTCTAACCATGTGATGAAGCAACTGGCCTCTGTTTGTTTTCCCTTGCTTAACACCCTTCTTGATGGTGCCAAGTTCCACAGCAATGTATATTGCAGCAGGAACACTCAACACCTTTGTACCCTTTCCAAAGGCATTGTTCATTGTAAAAATGCATAGATATAAGGTCTTCTACAAGTGCAGAGCTGAAAACACTTTGAACTTGATCTATCAAAGAAGACAGAGCAAAGGCAGGCAAATGCAACTGGGGAGATCAGCCACGTTCATTGATGGAGCAGAGCCCAAGTTCTGAATAGCCTACTTCCACTCGTGTT
Source organism: Rhina ancylostomus (assembly GCA_030265395.1). NCBI lineage: Eukaryota > Metazoa > Chordata > Chondrichthyes > Rhinopristiformes > Rhinidae > Rhina > Rhina ancylostomus. The sequence continues at coordinate 89,349,746 of JARFYF010000063.1, forward strand.
CCATGGTATGACCTACTGCCAAGTGCATGATTCTGATCAGGGGACTTGAGTTTGAACCCATAATAACTACCGTTCACCTACAGATGCCCTCCACTGAAACAAGTTATTTCACAGCTATCCATATCATCTGAAAATAGATTGAATGGATCACTTCTGAATGTTTATGCTATTAGGACATAGAAGTTTTTCAACAGTATCTGTGGAGGTGTGTTGGCTGCAAAGCCCCCATACAACTGGTGAGGCTGGCACTGTGGTTTAAGAAAGAAAAAGGCAAAGTATGAATTAAAAGTACAATACTTTTTGTTAATGTCTCGGCTCAACTGTGAAGACAATCTTGTGTGGCCATTAGAATTACAGCCTATAACTTTAGTAAAATGAAGGAACATTGAGAGGTGGACCAGAGGTGATCTCTGTGATTGCAGCCACATAATTGTCATGCAGCAGATGAATACATTGATACTAAAAATGGACCACTTGCCTTTAGCACTTTTGCTGTTAGTCAACTTCACCACACCTGGGAAACTACGTTGCTTGTTTTGCCAGTAACACTTTGTATTTAACTGGATAGCTGCCAGCTTCAAAATGAATTGCCCATCAGTGCTGCAACTAGCACAGCAAGACCCCAGTTGAGACATCTGAAGAGGAAGCATTCCCCACTGACTTTATTGCACTAAGTTCTGGACCTCTCCTCACAGTCAATACTGTCCACAAACATAATGTACACATTGCTACCTCTCTCCCAATTTTGCACGCCCCACCTTAAGTGGAAATTAAGGGGTCTGGTGGCATGGTGCTTTTGTTACTGAACAAGCAATCAGGACACCTGAACTAATGAAAAGTGTTCAAATCACACCACCATAGCTGGGGAGTGCAATCAATTAAAAGTCTAAGCTCTCAAGCTGCTGGATTGATGTAGAAACTGATCTGGCTAACTAATGTTCTTAAGAGAAGGGAATCTGCAGCCCTACTTTGGATGGTGGGGTAGCAGTCCAGTCTAAACATGACTTCAGATGCACGGTATTGTAGTTAATTATGAAAAGCTAAGAATTACATCAATGAAACAGTTTTTTTGCCCAAGTAGTTTGTGGCGAAGTTTGGATTTCTCTGTTAGAGATGCTACATAATTTTTTATTTAGGCTATTAAAGGGGAAGCAGAGAGAAGAATGGGGAGAAATATTTTTAAAAATGCCCCTACTAGTTTTAGCACAAACATGTCTCTGCAATCTAGCTAAAGAACAGAGATGCCTGTAAATGTCAAAGAATTAACCTTATAAAATATACAGCATTTTATCTTTCTTATCCAAAGCACACTGTTACAGTTATTCAGCAAATATGGCAGCAACTTTACATAGTCCTGCACACAGAAAATAAATGAGTAACAATAATTTGCTCTGAGGAAGGTTAAGGAATGAATGTCAGTTGATAGTTCCGATACAGTTTGAATGATTGGCAGAAAGAAAAGCAGATTTTGGAAATGTGCATACATTTGAGATCACTGCCGATGTTCTCCCAACAAGATAAAAATATCTTGTGTAGAATGGCTAACAGAGAAACCCAAGCTTTAGCACTGACTACTTGGTGTTTTATTGACATAATTCACAGGAATGTAACTTAATAGAAAGCATAATAATCCACGTACCAGAAGGGTACAAGGTTCCTGGCTTGAGTGGAAAAGGAACAAAATGAATGTGCTATGAAAAGATGCTACCGGGATCCCTTTAAATATTTCAGTTTTAACTGAATAATGGTTAAAGTGGCAAATGCTGACATGATATTTACATGTCGGTGCATAGGAAATGAAGGAAAGAAAAGTAGTCGAGGTAGAAGGAAATGAGCCCCTTCGGAAGCAGGCTGAAACAGTAGTGTTGGAATAAGTTTGCAAAGCTTTGGGAAGTAACATGGGCAGTTGGTCACCAATGGGCTGGAGATGATGTTTAATAGTGGGATCATAGTTCAGTGGCAGTGAGGAAGAATTAATCAAGGTCTTTCTGCTGTTCAATGTCAGGTTAAGGTCCTTCCACTCCACAATAGTGGCTCATGAGTCAATGAATTTAATTGTCATGCTTGGACCTGTCAATCTGTCCCATTTTTTTTACTGATTAATTTCAGGTATGTATATAGAATTTTTGCTATCTTTATTGCTCAACGTCATGAACACCACCATTTTAATGGTGTGGTACTTTCTTAATCTCCATTGACCTAACAAATAAAATGCATTAAGGGGAGCAGAATATATACCAGTTTCATCTTGGAATAAACACAAGCAATATTTTTAAATCTTCAAAGGGCTACTGTGCATAAGATTGCTGCAATGTTTCCTACCAAAATCATGCAAGGTCATTTATTGAGAAAGGAGAGCACATGTTTGCCATTAATAACCCATCTATTTTCAGAAGTGTACCAATGTTGTGCAGCCATTCAATCAATCCAGCTGTTGTTGCAAGAGCAGATGGTCCCCAACCTAGCCTGGAAAGGGACAAAAATAAAGTGTAAGATGGCCATTACGGTTTGAGCCATTCCCAAGGTGTAGGGTTACCATAGAGATCCTTGAGGTAGATAACAATAATCTGTCTCTGAAACCTATCACAACACTTTTCCTTGGTTGGTAAGTCATTGGAATGACCAGTTTCCTACAAGCCTGACTGGCTAACAAGGCCTGATAGGATTTTCCTATATTCTAATTGCAGATTTTCCAAATGAAAATTAAGTATCATGTAAAAACATCGGTAGTAATTGTCTTTTGGGAGAGGATGCTTTAAGATGCATTGTTATTTCAAAAGTATTTACTTTGCAAATGAGTGCATAATAAAGTTGAGCAAATGTTCTTTTTAGATGCAGGTGAATAAAATAACTATGTTTAGAGCTAATTTCAGGAAGTTCAGGGAATGCACTGTGATCATCAGTTGGCACTGTCATGCAGTCACCCATTTGAGTTCTCCATCATTTGGAGGGCTGTATTAGCAATTTCTGAAAATCTCGTTAACTGTTGCTAATTTTCTTTATCACATTCACATCTAAAATATCAACCCAAGAATCAAATAATTATACAAAATAATTACACAATGCAAACCTACTTCCCTACTTAAATCAAAATACAAAAGCAAAATTGTTTCCAAAATCTGGATGAAAATTCTGTGTATTGGCTATTCCATTTTTGTTCTATGATCATTTTCAAATGAAGCTGAAATCAGAAACAACTCCACGTCAGTAGACTTCTCCAGGAAGTTCAAGGAAGGTGAACGTTTTGTAGCGTTTTACCCGAATGTTTCTGCACAAGTATTTTCAGAAATCAATGAAGAATAATCATGGGGAAAAACACAAAACAAATTTATTCATTGACAACATTAAATTTCAAAAATATTAATTACAAACAATACACTCCATGTGCACACTTAAGGTTTCAAAATACAACATATGGACTTTTGCACATACCCAGTGCTGGAAACTGTAAACACAATAAAATGAATTTCAAGCTTTTGTCCATAATGTGAAAATAGAAAAATTCCCAAAGACATGATGAGATTCTCTTGCTACAATAGTTTATATTGTTATTAAACATAACTAAAATTTCCTTCTACAATAGGCTGTACAGCCAATGTAGATTATAAAACATAATCTTGAAAAGCTCTGAAGTATAGTTTTTCTACTTGATACATATGCATGAATCAGAGCATACCAATTCACTGTAAACAAAGTGACTTGGTTTATTTGTCATGGTACAGATGTTTACTTGCTCTTGTTTCAGAGCTAAAAAATGTGACTTTCAGCTCACTGGTGGAAAAAATTAGACAAAATGTTAGTCTGTCACTTTAAAGATCAACCATACATTTTAAAGTTGCAATATACTTAAAAAGGCATTTACAGCTTGGAGTTGACCATTATTTTAACCACATATCTACAAATAAGTAGTGACAAGAAAACACAATTGTTATAATATTTTACTTCTA
>JARFYF010000063.1:89354554-89367264 GCA_030265395.1 Rhina ancylostomus
CTGGAGGCTGAGGGGACACCTGACCAAAGTATATATGATTATGAGAGGCATGGATAGAGTAGACGGCCGTTATCTTTATCCCAGGGTTGAAATGTTTAGTACTAGAAGGCATGCATTTAAGGTGAGAAGGGGCGAGTTCTAAGGAGATGTGTGGGGCAAATACTATTTTAAACTACACAGAGTGATGGGTGCCTGGAATGTGCTGCCAGGGGTGATAGTGGAGGCAGATAGTTAGAGGTGTTTAAAAAGCTCTAAGATAGGCGCACGAATGTGCAGAAAATGGAGGGATATGGACATTGTGTAGGCAGAAGGGATGAGTTCAGTTAGGCATTTAATTCCTAATTTGTTTAATTTGGCACAACATCGTGGGCCGAAGGGCCTGTTCCTGTGCTGGACTGTTCTAAATGCTGTGAATTGTACATAAGAATAGAATTTTGTATTTACTGTTTCATACCTCACATTTGAATGGAACTTATACATGTTGATATTTGAATTGATAATTAGCTAGGTTAAACCCACTTCTTAGTGATGGGACGCAAAAACATGTTAGTTGTGTCCCAACTTTTATTTTTAATGAATTGAGGATGGCAATTTAGATTTCAGGACAGAAAGAGTACTAAAGTCAAATTAATTTCTGCAAAAGTATCAAAGTATAAATCTGCATTGTGATATAAAAAATTTATTTGTTACAGGATGTCCAAACTCAAGTGTTACATTTGGTTGAGCAGAAAACTCTCTGGTCTGATTCTCCAGTGCAGTATTGTGAAAGTGCTACATTGTCAGAGGTGCTGCCGTACAAATGATACATTAAACTGAAGGCCCCTGTCTGACCATCAGGGTCACATAAAGAGTCCTTGGCAATATTTTCACAAGGAGAAGGGTGGCTTTTCTTGGTGTACTGGTTAATGTGCAGCCCTCAAACAAGGTTGGTTAGGAGAAGCTGTCAGTGGGTAAAGAGGCATCTGATAAGTGGAAGGCTTTTAGAATCAAGATGGGGAGAGTTTGGAGCCAATGTGTATGTTAGCTGATGAGGGATATTGAGGCTCTAGTCAGGAGAAAGGAGACATATGTCAGGCAGCTAGGATCAAGCAAATTCCTTGGGGAGTACAAGGGATGTGGGGATACACTTGAGAAGGAAATTGAGTGAAAAGGGAACATGAGATACACTCAGCGGACAATGTGAAGGTAAATCCTAAGAAATTTTAAAAGTATGAGCAAAAGGGTATCATGAGAGAAAATGGCCCCTTTAAGGATCAGTATGGGGCAAGGTCTTAAATGAATACTTCACCTGTACATATCAATGGAGAAAGTCAGGCAAGATGGGGAATTCAGGAAAGAGAACAGTGATGTATTGAAACATATTGACATTACACTAGAGAAGGTGCTGGTGGTGTTGAGGTGCACAAAGGTGGATAAATCCCCAGGGCCTGACCAAGTATGTCCTAGGACATTGTGGGAAGTCAGGGAAGAATTACTGGGGCCCTGGCAGATATTTTTGTATCTTCCTTTGTCATGGATGAGGTACCGGAAGACTGGAGTGTGGCTAATGTTGTGCCTTTATTTAAGAAGGGCTGCAAGGACAAGCCATGGAACTATAAGCCAGTGAGCCTAACATCAGTGGTGGCAAAGTTACTGGAGGGGATTTCTGAGAGACAGGATCTACCTGCATTTGGAAAGTCAAGGACAAATTAGGGATAGTCAGCATGGGTTTGTGGGAAATAATTTCTCATGAATTTGATTTGAGTTTTGTTTTGAAGAGATGACCAAGAGGATTGATGAGGGCAAGTGTACATGGACTTTAGCTAGGCTTTTGACAAGTCCAGTATGGTAGGCTGGCCCAAGATGTTATATCACATGGGATCCAGGGTGAGCTAGCCAATTTGGATTGGTCAGGGTGGTAGGGGAGGGTTGTTTAGCAGTTTGGATGTCTGTGACAAGTGGTGTGTCACTTGCTTGTCATATATATTAATGACTTAAATGAGAATGTTAGTGGCATGATTGGTAAGGTTGTGGATGACGCCAAAAATGGTGATGTGGCAGAGAGTGAAGGTTGTCCAAGGCTACTACAGAATCTAGATCAATTGGGAAAGTGGGTCAGGGAATGGCAGATGAAAATTAACTCTGACTAATACAAAGTGATGCATTTTGGGAAGTCTTATCAGGGCAGGACATGCACAGGTTCACGGAGAGTGTGGTAATACAGAGAAATGTACAAAGTTCCTTGAAAGTGGCAACACAAATAGACAAGGTGTTGAAGAAGGCATGTGGTACACTTGCCTTCATTGGGCAGGGCATTGGGTACAAGAGTTGGGACATTATGTTACAGATGTAAAAGATGTTGGTGAAACTGCACCTGGAATATTGTGTACAGTTGGTTTGCCAAACTATAGAAAGGATGTGATTAAGCTAGGGAGGGTACAGAAAAGATTTACACAGATTTTACTGGGACTGGAGGGATTGAGTTATAAGGAGAGTCTGGACGGACTGGGACTGTTTTCCCTAGAGCAAAGGAGGCTGAGTGGTGACCTTAGAGAGGTTTATAAAATCATCAGGGGCACGGGTAAAATGGATTGTCACTGTCATTTTCCCAGGTAGGGGAGTCTAAAACCAGAGGGCATAGGGTTAAGGTGAAAGATTTAAAAGGGGACCAGAGATGCAAGTTTTCCCAAGCAGAGGATGGTGGGTATGTAGATCGAGCTGCCATAGGAGGTGGTAGAGCCAGGTACAATGTTTAAAATACATTTGGACAGGTACAAGGATAGGAAAGGTTTAGAACAATATGGGCCAAATGCAGGCAAATGGGACTAGTGCAGGAAGACACCTTTGTTGGTATGGATGAGTTGGGCCAAAGGGCATGTTTCTGTGTTGTATATGACTCAAGAGGAAGAGACTGTCTTACCAATATCACACTAGTATTTGTGGAAGGTTGTTGTGCATAGTTTGGCTCCTGCATTTCTTGTGTGTAAAGACTTAAAGAATTTGGCTGACTGTAACTTTTGTAACCAAGAACTCTAAGGATAGCTGTGGCTCTGTGAGGTAGCAGAAGAGCCTTGCTGAGGGTGCTACACTATCTTTAAGATGAGTTTTAAACCAAGGCTCCATTGTTGCTCGGGTGGATGCAAAAGACACTATGGTTGTACATCATCAAGCAGGATATTGGTCAATATTCTTTCCAAAAGTTACTTTCTTGGCTGTAAAATGTTTTGAGACTTACTGGGGTGTATCCATGCAATCTGTAATTTATTCCAAATGTACTGAGCCACAGCAGATTCAGATCCAGAGGTAGTGGCTTGTTTGCAAGATAGCACCCTAACTATTTGCATGTTGTAACTTCAGTGCATGCTGAAAACTAAATGTCCAAGATTTTCTGTGAAACTATTACATTGCTGAGGAGCAGGAATACTACACACTGTGTGATTAATTCAAACACCCATATTGAAGGTAAGGTACACAATTTTTTTGCACCAAAAACTCAATTTCTTATTAATGACTGGCATTAGTTCACTCAGAAATAGCTGTATATTTTGGGTCTTGAACAGATGAATTTCTAGACCAGGGCTTGTCAAGGTCTGAAAGCAAAGATTGATTTTTTTCTCAAATAACTCTGAAGAAAATGTTAGCTGACAGTGTTGCATGTTGAACAAATAGACTAACAACTTGGACACAGTGAAGGGGTCAAGATCAGTTTACTTCACTTGCCTGTTGCCTTCTCTGGCCGTAACTGGCTTCTTTCTTGTTACAATTCTTGGAGCAGAGATTCTTTCACGCAGCACAAAGCTTTTTACATTGGACAAGAATTTAATCTAAAACCTGATCACTTAATACATTTGGGCCCTTTGTTGGTTGTTTGCACATTTTAGAAAATTTGGTCCAGGTCCTCGCACATACTTAGCTCAAATTGGACCTTAACTAGAACGATGAGGTCAACATAAGCATTACTAAAAGGAGGCAGCCTCACCTGGTCCATTGCTGTGGAGGCCAAAGCACTGGGTCTCCTTAAGCATTTGGCTTCCTGGTAGCTCTCACCTCACCTCACTGTCCCCACCAATTGTTGATGGTGTAAAGGCTACAGATCACAGTGCCAAAACCCACAACCAGTCTCTGGACTGCAACTCAATTGTGTGTCTGATCTCCACCGCAGGACACTGACAGATCACATGGTTGACCCCGTCCCACCACCCTCTAATGTGTCTGACCATCATCCCCGACAACCCTTTCCATGATGTCAAACCTTCAACTCGAGCCAATTCTCCCTACAAACCTGATTCTATACCATCCATAATCTGAGACCTACCTTATTTACCCTACTAGCTCAGCAATGGTGAAGTTCATAGTGGAAAACACTTTGCTTATGTTTTCTCCTGTAAAGTATTGGACCTCATTGTGCAATACCTTAAGCCCCAGTGAGATAAATTAATAGGTTAAGGAGGCTGCACACAAAAATGGCACAACCTCCATTGCAATGGTGCTTTAACATGAACTTCCATGTCCTTGTGTTCTTCTGGTTCAAAGATATGTCACCAATCTGAATCAATTAATTACTTCTCTCTCCATAGTTGTAGCCCAACCTGCTGAATGACTTTTATATTTTCAACTTTCATTTCAGCATATTTTCATGGCCTGCAGTAAATCAGATTAAAGAAAACCACAAGGGCATTAGGCAGGGCTGTTAGTCAAATTATGTTTGTATATTTAAGCAGTGAATGTTGGCCTGATCTACATGTGTCCTTCAGTTTCAGTTTATTTAATGTCCTATATTAAAATTTTAATCTGCTATTAATCAGAAAGTTTATTTTAACAAGAATATTAGCAAATTTTTCTTTCAGAATTCAACTGTTTTTCAGGTGTTGTCACCCAAACAAATTAAAAGTTGGTCGAATTAATTGTGTCCAATTCCCTTATTTTTCAAATCTAAATTTCCAAATATCATTGTCACCAGAAATTATGTGATGAAAGATTACTGACCTGAAACATTAACTTTGCTTCTCTCACCACAGGTGCTGCCTGACTTGAGTATCCTCTGTATTCTCTATTTTTATTTTAGATTTCCAGTGTCTGGGTGTTTGCCTTGAGGACAGTAAGCAACACGTTATGTGGAGGTGGAGCCCAACATATGAACCTCAAAAGAAGCAGTACATAGATCCACAACCAAAACTAAAAAGGGGAGAAGTATGGTTTAGAAATTGAAAGTGAAGGAGGTAAGTCAGGATGCAAGGCTACAGAAGAACTTAAGTTGGCACAGTGGCATAACTGCCTCAGAAATTCACTGAGCCAGTTTCAATCCCATCCATTGTTGCTGTCTATGTAGTGTTTGCACATTCTCCCTTTGACTGCATGGATTTCATCCCGTATTAATTGGCCATTATATATTTCCCTAATGTGTCAGGAAATGATAAGCATTGACAGGAATGTGGTGAGAATAAAATGGGATTAATGTAGATGGGTGAATGGGATGATCAGCCTATACTCAAAGAGTCTCAGGGCCAGTTTTCATGCTGTAAGAGTCTACGAAGCCAGAGAGTGCTAAGAGGTAGTCAAGAAAGAGATCATTAATTAGTTAATGCCATTCAGTAACGTGCCAAATATATTGTATAATTTGCTGTGGCTATTAGATACTTGTTTGAAGCGTTATGCAAACTCCACAGTTGTAAGAGATGATACCAAGAAAATGGTGATCTAGGGTAGGGTACATGAGACAGTATTCAAAGTTTATGGGGTTAATCATGCTAACGAACAATATATCAGATTGGGTATTAGATTGTAAATGGGTATTAGGCCTACACAAAGAACTGATCTATGTCAGAAACTTCTAATGTGTGATGTAGATCCTGCAGAGATGGTAGGTACAGCTTGTAGTAAAGGGTTGTATAGATGACAAGACAGACTGAGTGAAATAAGCAGTCAGATTTATAACCGTGTCTGCATTTATCTGTAAATAATTAGCTAATAGTATAATTTAATGCATGTAAATAGTTAAATAGTTCCAAGGGTTTTTTCCCCCATTTTCAAAGGGAAAGTAGTGAAGTAGATGGTGTGAACTTGAAACATAGTAGTTCCAGACAGACACTACTGTGCATTTTGCAATTAACTGTCCACAATAACGGACCTTCTGTTTGTTAGCTCCAGCATACTCTGAGTGAAAGTACTTGTAGCATTTCATATCGATCTACATACACTTGCTATAATTCTTTCAGTTCATTGAAAACACCTTAAGAGTACCCATAATTAAATTAATGGAATATATACCATATCCAGTCATTCATAAATACCAAGAAATATATTATTATCTTAGAAAATGCTTTTAAAATGTATAGGAGAATTTATGTTAAGTCGGATTTCTGTAAGTCAGGTTATTCGTAACCCAGGGAGCCCCTGTATTTGTTAAGTGCCTTGAATGGAAGTGCAAATCAACAATGGTCTTGTTTCAGGAGGTTAACAGAAATGAGTCAAAAAACACCAGCTTTACTGGATCAGAGTCTAATGAGTTCAGAAGAGTTTTCTTTCCTACATGGCAAAATGGAAAGTTGGAGCTGAGCCAAGACCCTACTTCACTGTTGTACTGAAGGGAGGAATGACAGTTTTAGTGACTTGGATTTGGCTGCTTTTGGGTTTTGACTTGGCACCCAGTCATCCATCCTTCTTGCCTGTGATGCAAAGTGATTTGTTTCTTTAAAAGGTAATTTATGACAAAGCCACAATTGTGAATGTCTAGAATTCTGGAGGAAACCGCTGTTAGAAAAGACAGTTGGATCCCTTTTTTCTCCTCCTCTGGATTCACTTTTTGAATAGGTAAATTTCAAACAATCTTCATCTAAACTCCATTGAAAAGATTGAATTTTAATCCAAATGGTCCATGAGCCAATTTATGAAAATTGTCATACTCTCCCTTTGCTCTAGCCCCTGCCAAAATAAAGAAACCATTTCCATAGCTGCAAAAGCCCTAAAAATGTTCCTTGGCTGTCAGCCATGGTGCAACTGGTTCCACTCTCCTCTCAATGCATACTGTGGGTTTAAGTCCCTCTCTAGTGATTTGAACATAAAACACTGTACTGGGGGAGCAATGACCTGTTGAAGATCCCTTCTTTCAGATGAGGCCCTGTTAGCTCTCTCAAGTGCTTGCTAAAAGCTCCATAGCACGATTTTGAAGAAGAGCAGATAATTTTTCCTCATTCCCTTGGACCACATTTTATTCCTGAACTAAAATTAAAAAAAACAAAACCAAAATACAGCAGATGCTGGAAATTTAAAATGCACACACAAAATGCTAGAAATGTTCAACAGGCCAGGTAGTTTGTGCGAGGAGGGATTGGAGTTCATGATTCAGGTTAATGACTTTTCTTTGGAGCTGGGAAAAGTTATAAATAAAGCAAGTTTCAAGTTGCAGAAAAGAGCGGGGAAAAAGGAGAGAATATAAATGTGACAAACAAGGCTGGAATGGCTTGAGGAAAAGCAGCTCATCTTCTGACTTGGCACATTACTGTCTCTGAGACTCAACATTTAATTCACTGGTTTTGAAAAATGAGCTATTCCATCCTTTTATCTTACTTTTGTGTCAGTCATTTTTACCCCTCTCCCCTCTGCTGGAATTTCAGGTTTTCTATTCACACCTCCTCCAAACATACTTTTACCCAGAATCTCCACAACCTCTGTCGGTCAATGTCTCCTGGTCTGTGTCTCCACACTTTCTCAAAGTTGCTTCATTTCTAACTTTCATCAGAACTAGGAAAAGGTCAATAATTTGAAACATTAACTCTGCTTCTCTCTCCGCAGATGCTGCCAGTCCTGCAGAATATTCTGGTACTTCCTGGCATCTGCAACGCATCACCTTGTGCCCCAGTATTCCAGAACCTCCAAGGACCAATCACATGATACCAGCCTGTAAGACCCCAGCCATGAGGTGAGCCTCTTCCTCATGCATTTGAGAACATGAAAGAGTAAGAAATAGGAGCTGGACATTGAATCATGTTCCAGCATTCATCAAGATCATCTTTGACCTTCCGCCTCAATGCCACCTCTGGGAACTGTCCCAATATACCCTGGTTCCCTTAATGCCCAGAAAATGATCAATCTCTCATTTGAATGACACAATGACTGAGCTTTCCAGGCTAGATAATCTCAAGAGTTCACCATGCTTTGAGTGAAGAAATTTCTCATCTTCATCCTAAACAGCTTCCCTTTATTTTAAAATTGTTTGCCGAATCTTAGATTCCTCAGCCAGAGGAAATATTCTCTCTGCTCCCAGCCCGTCAAGCTCTTAAAGAGTTTTGTACGTTTCCATGAGATCTCCCTTCATTCTCCTTAACTCCCAAAGAATGCAGTCCCAGATCACACCACCTCGTCTCAGACATCCCTGGAACCAGTCTAGTCAATCTCCACTGCACTTTCTCTGCAGCAAGTGCATCCTTTCATGGGTAAGGAGAACAAAATTGTACAGAATGCTCCAGATGCCGTCTCACCAGGGCCTCCATAATTGCAATAAGACTTCAGTATTTGTAAAAGGATTTATTGTAGGCCTTCCTACTTGCTTGCTGCTCCTGTGCATTGGTTTTCAGTGACTTGTATACAAGCACACCCAAGTCCCTTTGATCATCAACACTATCCCATTCTCTCACTATTTAAAAAAAAACTCTGCTTTTCCATTACTTGTACTAAATTGGATGACCTCACATTTTTTCCACCACTTTATTTTCTAGCTGCCACGTCTCACCCACTCACTCAGCCTGTCCCTTTCCATCCAAACTTTACGAATTCTCATGTTTCTTTACAACAAAGGGGTGGCTTTTTTGGCCCATAATCTCCCTGCAATAGATATTCTCTAACACCCGTCCATTAACACTCCTCGATAGTCAATTCAGGCACCTACACCAGGTGAAAATTTACAGTAGTCAGTTAACCTAACAACCAGCACACCAGATTGCTGAGGCTGCAAGACAGCTGCACTATCTGCAGAACTGCTGCGTCTCCTCCGTACTCCCAATTCCACCTAGTTTATCATCAGCAAACTTAGAAATTTGACATTTCATCTTCTCGGCCAAATCGTTCATTCAGTTTGTGAATAGCTGGGGCCCCAAGCGCCACTCCCTACAGTCACAGACTGCCATCCCAAGGATCTGTTTATTCCCATTCTGCTTTCTGTCCAATGACAAATTCTCAATCTGTGTCAGTATATTACCCCCAATTCCTTGTGCTCTAACATTGTTAATCAACCTCCTGTACAGGACGTTATTGAAAGTCTTCTCAAAATACATCACACCCACTGGTTTCTCCTCATCTATTCCACTGGTCATATCCTCAAGGAACTCCAACAGATTAGTAAAATAAAGTTTATTTTCCCTTCATGTATCCATGTTGAGTCTGCCCAATCTTATTCTTTTGTTCCAGGTGTTCTGTTGTTACATCCTTCATTGTAGGTCCCAGCACTTTTTCCACCACCAGATCAGATTAACAGGTAGGTAGATCCTCATTTTCTCTCACGTTTGGCTCTTAAATATCTTGCATTCATAGATTCCAGAATCTCTCAAACTTCAGAAGTTGGTAAATAGAGCATCCGCTATCTCTAAAGCCCCCTTCTTCAAAACTCTGGGATGAAGATCATCAGGTCCTTGGGATTTCAGCTTTCAAGCTCAGCAACTTCTCTAGTACTACTTTTGACTAGTTTCTTCAGTTCCTCATTCTCACCAGACTCAAGAGTCTCCATGATATCCAGCAAGTAACGTGTATTTTCCATGAAGACAGACACATGGTACTGTAATTGTTTCATTCCTTTGCCATTTCTTTATTCCCCATTACAAGTTCTCCTGTATCTGTCAGTAAGGGCCATTTGCCTTTTCTAATCCATTCTATGTAACAAATGAGTCCCTGACTACTAGTCAACGCTCTCTCCCAACCTCCCAGCTCTGGTTCCAGTCCCAGATCCACTGCCTATCCATTTGCGCATTCTACCCTTCATAAAGGAAAGTGCACAAACAGAAAATAATAGTGCCCAGTGCCCTCTACTCAATTGCAAATGAATTTTGCTGCTTTGTCCCATGAGAACATGGTCACTGATGTGTCACATATTGACCATTTATTGTGCCAGTAGAGGCCCAGATAAATTGCTTGGCCATTATCCGGTTTTTAATCATAATGCTGTTTGTCAGAACTTTCTTTGTTCAAAGAGGCAGCCATGGTTTCTACTTTAAAATAGTGAATGCACTTCAGATATATTTGATGGACTGTAAAGCACTTTGGAACAACTGGATCATGAAAAATGCTATAAAATACAAAACAAAATTGTTCTACTTTACATGGATTAATCACAATCCCAAATCCCTATTTTCTGTAAATTACCACACTTTAATTAATCCAGTGGTGACCATGACTCGAATAATATAATTGAACTTGCATTTTTCAAAGTCTGTCTTTTGGCACCGAGGTTGCAATCTTGCCATAATGTCCCACTGTTCTGAGCACATTGGCTGGTTGTTTATCAGCATGCATGTGAAGAATTAGCAATATGGTTTCACACTGTAAGCAGGCTAGGCAAAATAAAATTGGCCAGCCAGCATTAATCAATCCTTAAGCTCTAAACTACTCGAATCTGAGAATAAGACAAAAATGTAAACTTTTCAAAATTTTGTGCCCTAATCATCTAGGATCGGGATTTTTAAATTTCATTTGGAATTCATCTTTTAAAGTGTGGCCCAATGGAATCATGCTCTGTTTTAGTAAAATTCTCTGGCTTTAACCCCATAGACTTGCTTTACCTTGCTTGCACTGTGTAGTAATTCAATGTAACTGCACTGTGTAATGAATTGACCTGTACGATCGGTATGCAAGACACATTTTCCACTGTACCTCAGCACAAGTGACAATAATAAACCAATGCCATTTCTGGCTCCTGCACATCCCAGTTTCCCCTCATTCTAACATTGGCAGCCATGCTTTCAGCTGCCTGCTCCAAGGTTTTGAATTCCCTTTGCTAACCTTTCTCCCTCTTACTTTAACGTACTCTCAAAGCTTATTTCCATGGCCAAGCATTTGTCTACCAGTATTATTATTTGCTTATGTTGCTTGGTGTCAAATTGTGTTTCCTTTCACTCTATTGGAGGTGTAGTATAAATAAAAGTTGTTGTCATAAACACAAAGTAACTGAAGTGTCAGCTGTTCATACAGATGCCTCAAAGGCTTAAAATGTTCATGCTTATCCTTGTGAATTGGAGTGACACTGGCAATGAGTCTTGCTCTACTTTGACTGAGGTTTTATGTTGGAAAGTCTTGTGACAAGGTTTGTCACTAAAGCAGGAGGGAAACATGACAGAAAGGATTGTGATCACAAAGACCATTTCAAATCCAGGAACCATGTAAGAGTTTATCTCAATTTAACTAGATCCATTAAAAAAAAAGTCAGTCATCGACCATCTTGGTTGCATTTAGCTCAAAGGTTCTCGATTGTTCTATTTTAACTAGGACGCAAATCAAATCTACACTTTGCAATTGAACAGGATGAGGACCGGGCAGCTTCGTTAGCCCAAACTTGGCCAAGAACTAAGCACCAAGAATCGGGGATGGGGAAGATGAGAGAGAGAATAAAAAGGTAAGTACTCTAAGTTTGGAATATGAGTACGATAAATTAGTTGCCTCTCAATATATTTACATAAAATCATACACATGGTAACATTTTCAATTCAGTAGAGTTTTCTTTATCACTTGTTTGTGGAAGGACCCACTTCAAATTCACTGGGATCTATGGATCTTTCAATCCTTGTATAAATACCTTCTGTACAAGTGGCTTCCATGGTGCTTTAAAGCATCACCTGGCATTGCTGACATCACTTCCATGCCAACCAGATATAGTGACAATAGCTTATTCTGGAAAATCAAGTGTTTAAACAGAAATAAGCACCCGGCCATGTGGAGGATCTATTGATGGAGCTGACAACAATGCTGTATGTGTAAAGGTCCCATCTGCTTTAAATATTATCCCAACATTTGTAACATGCTGTAATTGGATTTATCAAATACCTGTGTTTGATTTACTGAGAAGCCACATGTGGGCTGCACTTCAGATTCATCAATGATGTTTCAAGCCGTAGTCTTTTACATGGGGAAAATCAAGACTTCATTTGCTTGCAGCACTATGAGAGCCAACACAGTGATTAACTCTACATGTAAGTCATTATCCAAAGGCATCCCTACTGTGCAAGGTATAAAAAGAGGCAATAACACAGTAATTGGCATCAGTTTGCCAACTGAGAAATTCTCCATAATTACTAGTTAAGACAAGGGTGCACGGCTTGGAATGTTCCATTGCTTATCTGTCTTCACAAAGCTTCTTTAACCCTTTTTCTCCTCAATTTTATACCACACTTGTTACAATTGCTTTTCATTGCTGAAGGAATAAGAGTAGCAATTAATAATTTACTTATTCTGCAGCTTGGAAGTGAGGTTAATGTGCTTTGGACTGAAAACAACTGCCTGAATGCAATCACTTGCCACTGCATGCATCATTTGTCGAAGGCGAGTGTCCAAAATAAAAATATATTCTTTAATGATGTAACATGCAATGTGCTGCATTAATACAATTCCAATGTAACCTCTTCACAGCGGTGCCTTTATAGAGAAGATGAAAAGAAATGTTTTCAAATATTTTTGAAGAAATAGCTTGTCCCTTTAAAAGTTATTTAATATTGATTTATTCTCCCAATTAATTCTAAACAATTCTCCATTCA
>JARFYF010000063.1:89400610-89417413 GCA_030265395.1 Rhina ancylostomus
GTGAGACAGAGTGGAGGAATACAGCCTCTACCTGCTGCCCAATGCTACATTGTAAATACATCCTCTTTAAGCAATGAACAGAGAAAAGCACCCCCTGGATTAATGGGTACTTTCTGTGACAAAGCAAGGTGCTGCCTGGGATTTGTGATATTGTGCCCAAGATGATAAAAGCTTGCTTCTGATGCACAATCACTCTGAACTGTCTTAAACAGACTATGCAAGTTACATCCTGAATTTGTCTAATCACTGAAATCATGGCTATTAAGACAAAAAAAAAGGATGAGATTTCAGAATGATCAATCCTGTGCAGCAATGTAATAATTATACAAGGGTGACCTGTTTGGTTATATATAGTTAACAATCCTTCTGAATATTCAATTGTGATCATTACTCCTGCAATTTACTTTCAAACCATAGGGAAACAATAATTGTGAATACCATTTATTGCAATTTTTAAAAATATTCACTCAGTTATCACATGTCCCACATCCTTTTGCATATTCTTATTACAGATTAGATGTTAATGTTATTTTTGACAAAAAGCTGAAGGTTACATTTTTGTTATTTGATAATTCAGGCTTTGTTCCACCAATAAAAAGAAACAAAGACAAGACAAAACAGATTCCACACTTGCCCACAAGTTACTTCCAATGAAAATAATTGAAATCAAAACCCACAAATGAGCCATTTCTTCTGCAACTAAGAAAATATTTAGCAGTGCTTGTCCTGTCCCAAGCAAAGGAGGGCGAACGTGGTCTGGAGCAGTAACATTGAAATGGACCTGAATAAATCGGCATTCCTTTCACAGCCTGACCAATGAAATGAATAGACACAAAAATCTGGCAGAATGCAAAACAGGCTGATAATGTGCTGCTGCTTGAGAAACTGAACCTGTGATGTGATTTCATGGAAAAATAGGTACTTGTGACCTAGGAAGAGGTCATTCAGACTAATATGTCCAGCTGGCTGCTAAAGAACTCTCCAGACAAATCCTACTTGGTCCATAGCCCTGTAGGTCACAGCACATCAAATGCCCATCCAAGTAGTTGTTAAGAATAATAAGGGTTTAGGCTACAGTTACCCTTTAAGACAATGACTTCCCACTGTATTTTGCAGGAAGAGATTTTTTACTGATCATTTCAAATCTTTGCCCTTGGTTGTTGACCACACTAATATGGAAAGAGGTTATTCCATTCTCGTCTAACTTGACCTAACATCTTTATTCAGCTTGATTAAATCTCCTCCATGTCTCCATGTTCCAAAGAAAGTGAGTCAGTCTGTCCAATCTTTCCTCTTAGCTAAGGTTCTCTAGTGCTGGGCAACATCCCTGTAAATCTTCCTGCCAGTGATACCAAGGATGGCAATCATCCTTTATCCAACCAGGTATTCTGAAGACAACTGTAAGCAGTTTGATCAAGGAAAACAAATTAAGTATAAATTGAGCACTGCAAAATTGTACTGAGCATCCAGAATCACGGTGCATACTTTGCAATAAATTTGTCAAAGGAATATCATTCCAGCTTTCAAGCTTATAATGGTGTTTTAATATGCCCCACCACTTCCATTTGCTGTGTCACTCTTTATACCAGAATGGGCCAATGACGGAAGATACCGAGGTTTAAGCTGGGCACTGAGGTTTAGCCAAGGCTCACAAATGAAAGGTAGGCTTCTGTGTGAGGTTCTAGCCTTCACAAAAGCCCCAGTCAGTCACACCTTCAGCGCAATGGTCATTACTTTCATTTTACCAAAACCTTGCCATTTTGAAGCAAAAAATCAGCAAAAGTATAATGGTGCCAGTAATAATGCCTGGCATTTCATTTTAATATGCATGGCATATTACAAAATAGTTTGGCCCCAAGAACTTTCAGCCTTGCAATACAAAAATCCACATGCATCCTGTTATGACATTGGAAGTCATGTGCATTGGTTACTGCACATAGATTGCTGCCAAGAAGGGACCATTCACAACAGCAGAATGTTATTTTAACAAAATGGAGTCCAATAACAGAATAATGAAACCATTGTAATAAAGTGATCTACACAATTTCAATAGTATAATTCATGACACTTTTTAATACAAACATATCACAAATGCAAAGTTATATCTTGCCCATCATAATTAATAATTGATAGATGTCAAGTATACACCACAGTTCTGTATAATTTCTGTATAATTGTACACCAAAATTGAACTATAAAAATGTCAGAAGGGAAAAAAACAGAAAG
The DNA here is from genome assembly GCA_030265395.1 of Rhina ancylostomus. Classification (NCBI taxonomy): domain Eukaryota; kingdom Metazoa; phylum Chordata; class Chondrichthyes; order Rhinopristiformes; family Rhinidae; genus Rhina; species Rhina ancylostomus. The sequence continues at coordinate 89,402,837 of JARFYF010000063.1, forward strand.
GCAAGACAATCGTATTGGTATCCTCATTAAGGAAAACAAGCCAGTGTCTCCTACATGAATGCCTTGTGTGCCCCCCTGTGACTTTAAACTAAAGGTGATTTGTCTGTAGTATTCTGATTATGTGCTGCTTAATTATCTACCAACTAATTGCTCTTGTATTTCTTCAATGTCCTCAGGTAATAAGAGGGCAGGTTTTCCCCCTGCTCACTGGTCCATGAAGAAGAGATGCTCAATAGCTCATCTTTGCTTCCACTATCAGACAAAGAAGCTTTTTGTAGCAAAAACTCCAAGGGACAAAGAAAAAGACTCTGTACATAAATACATTTTAGGTAGAAAACGAAACATGAGCTACATAATGTCCCTGGATTCTATCTAAATGCAATGAAGATTTTTGTCTCTCTAGTGGAAGTTTGCTTCACTGAGGAATTATTCAATGACATTGCAAAATACACAAACCATAACTATCTGTACATTATTATCACCAAAGAGCAATCCTATTTTTCCAATGAAAGACAAAGAAACTTTTAACAAGGGCTTTTAATGAAAATAATGCTGAGAAAAAAGAAAGGAGCAGCAAAACCCAACCCCTAAAGTGTAGTTTTATTGTTTTCCTTACAGAGATACCCTGATATAGCAGGATTAAATGTAATCAGGCTTTACTTAATCTCTGCCTGAATTTGAGGGCAATAAATGTTATAAGTCTTCGGTAGTTTGGAGTTTGCACGTGAAGAATCTTCACTAGTTTACTCCATTTGAATTGACAGCAAGGAACTCAGCTGGGTCTGTTAAATAGCTTGGAATGCAAGCTTCTAACAGACTCTGTTTAGAGACCAACACTCCAAGCTGCCTGATCTTTCAATAATCACTGTATACACCCTGGGATCTCTTCCCACAGACGTATCACAAATAACTCCAAGCTGTGTGAGATTTTGCCCACAAAACAACTTGTGTTGGCACCAGTACTTTGGAGATATTAGAAAGTCATTTATTGAGAAGGTTTTGATACATCAGGAGACATTGCAGGAGGATCACTTGAAATAGTCTACCACAGAACAATCCCATTAATACTTTACCATAAGCTTCCCTTCTTGATATTTTTTTCTCTGACAAGTGCACTCATACTCATGTAATTCTAGCAACAACAGCTCTTATTTTTAATATTAATTACTATGAGTCTAATACTAATGCTATAAATTACGATTAATCTCAACAGATTACTCTTGTCAGAGTTGGAAGGCTGTGAATTTAAGTCCAAGTGAGCTCAAGATCGAGACAGTCACTGAAGGGCTCCACTGAGGGAGTGCCACCTGTCCAAAGATGCGTCTTTCAGAGAGACATGGGGGCAGATTGAGTTGGGTTCAAACTACCTGGTCACAATCACTTACCTAGGTTGGATACAGAAAACCAAACAAACTGACACTCCGGGAGCTGGGCAGTGAGGTGAGTGAGACCTCAGCTGGCACACCACTGAGGCCATCCCCCAGAACACCCTGACAGTCTTTGGTGGGGTGTTCTGAGGGATGGCCTCAGTGGTAAAGCTGGGGCTGGGGCCTTGCATCCTGTCATCCCATCTTAAGATTTAAAAAAAAACTATTATTAGTTTAAATTGTTTTTAAATAAAACCTAAGGTATTTATCTAATTACCTTGCATGTCCCTACATCTGCTTTCCACTGTAACTGCACAAATGAAACATTGTGACAGGGAAGATTTGGGATTCTAGTGTCACTCCTCGTATAATGAGGGTGGCAAGGATATGGAACAAGCTACCAAAAAATGTAGTGGAGATGGGTACAATTACAACATTTAAACAATACTTGGACAGGTACATGGACATGAAAGCTCAACAAAGGCAAATTGTACAAGCTCAGGTAGGCACCTTGGTCAGCATGGACAAGTTGGGCCAAAGAGCCCATTTCCATGCTGTACAACTCCATAACTCTATGATGCTTTAACCCTATGAATACTTTGTATTATCAAAGCAAATTATAGGTAAATACAATATAATGCATTCTTTCCTGGTTAGTTCTTCCAAACATCATCACCTCACATTTTCAACGTTTAACTGCACCTGCTCTGTGGTTGCCCATTTAACCAGAGCAGTGTGGCTGCTATTTAAGTCACAATTAAACTATCTCAGGCACAGCAAACTTTGTGAACATTAGAACAAGGTAACGATGTTACAGGCTTAGCAATGTGGTGGGAATGCTAACCCTGACCAGAGGCACTCCTGGAGGTTTCATTAAATGACCAGTGGAGGAATTAACAGCAAATACAAGGTTAGTGGGTTGCGCTCAACTATAAATTGGCAATTATATAGTTAGCTTTTGCTATAATTAAATAGCTAAACAGATTTAAAAGATTGATCTGATTAGGAACTCAAGCCTATTAGCAATAAGTAAGAATAAATCTGCATATAGGTCAAAATGGGTCTTCATGTTACCAGTCTTACTATTAAATGAAGTAACACATCATGAGAATTTTGGTTGTTAAGCATCATTAAGGGGTCATCGTGTCAGTATAATGGGCTATAACTTAGGGCTGAGATGAGGAAAAATTTCTTCTCAAGGGGGACTGAATCATTAGAGTTCTCCACCCTGGAGACTTGTGGATGCTTACATATTAAGTACAGCCACGACTGAAGAGAGTAGATTTTGAGGCCAAGAGAACAGAGGAACATTGAGATAAGGCAGGAAAATGGAGTTTGGTTGGAAGATCAGTATTGAATAGTACAATGGACTCAAGGGTGTAAATGGCTTTTCCCTGTTGTTGGTTTGTATGATCCTGTTGCATGAGATGGGGAAAAATTGGGTTGTGCAGTTAGCAGACCAATCACAATCTCACTGAATGTTGGGACAGGCTCGAGTTGTTGAAATGCCATGCCCTTTACAAGACTGCATATGCTGCCATTCTCTAAAACCTTGTAGCAGATATTTACACCCCAAGCGATGCCAATCTTCCAGTTGCAAGTTAGGCTGAAATTTCCTGGGAACCTGATTGGCATACTTTGGAACACAAAACAATATTAAAATTAACAACAAAAACCAAAAAAAATAACCAGGAATCGCTGAAATTTTGCCTTTTAATGCAAGTCAATTGGTCACTGGAGTCCATTTAGAGATGCAAATAATACATTGCTACTCTCCATGAGGAGCAATAAAAGTTGACACTAAAAACTGAACCATACATTTAGTTTGAACAAAGCTGGCTTAAAAGTAGAAAGAAGCGATACAGTTTTGTATTTTGGATGCTAAGGAAATGATGGAATATGGGGCTAGTGCAGAATATTGGCACTGAGGCACTGGCAGACATGACGCCATTGAATGGAGAAACAGGTAAAATGGGCTAAATGGTTGACTGATTCTAGTACGTATGTTCAGCAGTGGTTTTGCAGAATCAGTGTTTCCCCATGAGAGATAAAGAAGTGGAGATTCCCAGATATAGGACCTATCAGCCAGTGGTGCAGACATTGGCTTCTCTGTTTCCATGCTAATGAAGCTTCATGTCTGAAGCAAGTCTTTCCCTAGTCCATGATGGGGAAACTTCAAGTTAGCAGGAATGAAAGTAACTTGTATAAATATTATCGTCATGTTAAAGTTGCCTACTTCACCCATATGTGCTGATTGCATTGTTTACTGGTGTGCCAAACCAGCTTAAGTTCATCTCTGAGTTCAGGTCCAAGTTTCAGGTCTACTTCTAAGTAATTCCACCAGACTTCCATCATGGGTCCATTGACAGTGTCCCAGAATGGTGGAGGAGATTGGACCTTGCAGGGTTTTGAAAAATTAAAATTGAAAGCTGTTGTCTAAAACTGCCCAGCAGGGTTTCAGTTAATTCGAGTGGAACAGAAGCTCTGTTCCTTTTGTATTGCTCCTTTTGCATAACCATTTCAGTGGATATTTTAACTACAATCTACCTAGAAGGGGATAAATTTGGTCCCCATCTTTCCTCCAGTGGAAAGTACACACTTTCACTCTGAAGGTTAAACCAGGTCTTAACAATGTTTGCAGAAAAATTAAAGCGAATAACTGAGAGCCATCATTCTGGAAAAATACTGTGACAACGTCAACACCACCTGTGTTCTTATATTTCATGGGAAAATGTATCTATGACTATCTTACAAATTGTTCTTTAATTTCATGAAATATTCACTGACAACTTGGTGGTAAGGAAACACTCTAAATGAGTTTAGGAAATTGGACTGGAGCAATAAAGTAAATACTTCTCCAGCTCTCCATTCTCTGTTAATTACATATTTGTACATGCGCCTGATGTTTCCAGGTGATTTATTTCCTGCAACACCTGCATCTATGAAATATATCTGCCCTCCTTTTCTTAAAAAAAAGAACACTATTATTCTCCTGGCATGATTCATTGAGTGTCTGTACATTAGTCCAGCATACAGTCTGTGACACACAAAGGCAGGGAATGAGACCAATTTGATAAATGGATTACTTGGAGGCATGGTGCTTGGGTATACATCAGCTAGCACAACATCTGAAACTGACCAAAGCCTCGAGATCCATGCCTTTGATTTGCACATCAAAATAAAATGGCTAGATTTTGCACTGAGTAATCAACTGTTCTAGGGGAATAAAATTATCTTCAGATCTGTTGCCTTTATTGAGATGTTCTGAGATTGCCATGCAGTTGTGTGTCTCACTCTTTCTCAGTCTTGCTCTATCAATGTCAAGTTTCCAGGCATTTAATTTTGCTAGAATCTGTTCTCCAATTTCTACATCAACAATAGTAAGTGTTGTTAGGCTTAACACTACTTCACAACAAAAGTAGACCCACCATTATTGGCTTTCCTTTGATCATGCCAGGTCTTAAAATATCTTCAATATGCTTCATGTTTTTGTGAAATTCACCTTTCACTTAATGATTTGCTTCAGACCTGAAGTGTGCCAGTCATTCTTGGAATCTCCCTCACACACTCCCCCAGTTTGCATTGGCCTGCAATGCCTAAACAGGGACAGAGCCAGGTGTGGAGATATATAGCCTGCAGGAAAAATGTAAAGGATATGGCTGAAAAATGATTCTTCCAAAATTTTCTGGGTCAATCTCTAAATTTATACTATGATTTGCTACACTCATCCTATAAAATATTCCAACTCCTCAGGCAACATTTCAGCAGCCAGTAATGTGTGGATGAATTGGGCTTTGCAAAGTGCAGAAGAATTTGAACAAGATAACTGGGAATCACCTCAGAATTTCCATCTTTACAAAGTTCAGTACAATGATTTTCTTTAGCACCTGTCTGTCCCGATTAATTAATAAACAGCATTCAGATATAATGGAAGATTATTCTTAATCTCTGAATACTGAAAATTCTCTGCAGTTTGATCATATGCACTGTTGCCAGTTTGGTTCACTGACATCACTGTGGATACTCTTCAAAACTAATTATGCTTGTTGCTGGGGAAAAGAGAGTCAAGACCCATGCAGCAAGTAGAAATCTGTCACTTTTTCTTGATTGTATAGCGTGCTCAAGAAGGATAATTTCCAAATGAAAAGATTTAAAGTGGAAAAAGGAGTCATGTTGTAATTAGCCTGAAGGCATATCATGTACTTGGTGGCTAAGAAATAGATGTAACAGATGTGGAAGAACCTCTACATTGAAGGGGCTTTTTAAAAACACTTCAATCTCTTTCTCAGTCAGGCACCTGTACGAAGTGGCTGAAAAACTTTCAACTGCAAAATTGGAATGAATTGGTTACAACAAAATCTTAAAGCATGCTGCAGAATTCTCCTCATCCTGACAATAAACTACACAAAGATTTTTGTGATATCGTCCAAGTTCTTTCAATGATAGGAAATAACTCTGCCCAAAAATGTTCTATCATACCTAGAGTTTCTGTTGCAAATACACAGCTTTCTAACTTAAAGACAAGAGTCTATCTGCTCAACCACAGCTGATACTATTACATAATTTTTGACAAGTACCTCTTTTTCTCAATATTCCACCACCCTTGTCCATGAACAGAGAAATCAGGCACTTTCGGAATGCAATTCATTTGATGAAAATGTTAAAAATTATAAAAGGAGTAGCATAGTTCCTACCTTGGGACTACAATTTGAAACAAGTGAAAATTACTCTAAAGCCCACAAAGAATCAATTACTAGTTTTATTAGGGTACAGCAGATAATTTCTAGACAAATTAATACTTTTAAATGTTTGAAAGCTTTTAACGTGCGCTTGCTCAAAGACCTGCAGAAACTCATCGTGGCGATTAATTTGATCTGAGGGTGTGAATGGTTTTGAAATTAAGGTTAACTTCTTGAAGAGTGTTTTTTTAAAAAAAATAGATCACGGCAGTACAGTTTGCATCACACACGATCTGCAGTTGAACTGCTATGTTCTTTCGTTCTACTTTGGCTGAACATTGCAGATGAGTGGAAATAGTAGGGCCCCTGCAGTTAGAAACATTTGATAATGTGATGAGAGTTACATGGGACTGATTTTAAGCCAGCAGGAAATTATCACTAGTGTAGCTAGGTGGCAGAAAAATTGAAGGAGTTGATGGGAAACAAAAAAAATGCAAATGCTGGAATCTGAAACAAAAGACAGAAATGCTGGAAGAACTCAGCTAGTGAACAGCATATCTGGAAAGAGAAACCAGACAACATTTCAGATCAGCGACCCTTCCTCAGAACTGGGGGAAAGAGTGGAGCGATTACAATTTGAAAGCAGAGCCAGGGGAAGGAATGAAAAACAAAAAAAATGTGGAAATAGGTCAGGACAGATCAGGTAATAAGGAGCACGAGTACTGATCATTAGCAAGACATTTTAAAGGAACAGTGAGAGAGGGACACAAACATGAATGGGAAAGAAGAGAGCTGTTTACCCGAGGTTGGAGACTTCAACATTCATTCTACAAGGCTGCAGAGTATCTAGATGGAAGAGAAGATGTTCTTCTAGCTAACGTTGGATCTCAAAAGGAGTTGAAGGGCATGTGAAAGATAACGTACTAAAGGGAAATACAATGGGCGAAATCAGATCTTTGGTGGTCCAAGACCTGGAGACAAAAGGCCTTCTTCTACAGGATGAGTAAGAAGAATGAGAAAATATGGGTTTATTTTAAATTCATTTGTGGAGCAACAATCTGGGTTAATATGGGGGCAGCAAGGTGGTGACAGCAATTCCTCTCAACTCAAGAAAAATTATTTTTTTAAAATTTCTTTCTGGTCCCTGGGGTTGATGGTGAATAGGCACATACTTTGTGCATTCATGATCCCAAGCTGAATTCCAAACATTCAAACAGTAAGGAAAACAATGTCCTTGCACCCAACATGAGAGCTAGGAATGCTGAATTAACTACATAAAAATATTATGTATTTAATCTTCTGCCCAGAATTACAAGGTGAAAATAATAATCTCCAAGAAAGCCTGGTTTACAGCAATTGAGAATAACCAATGACATTCAGTCACAGGTCTTAGGGTAAAGTAATAATAAAAGAAAAGCACACAGGTTCTTTCTTTAACTATTGCAGAGTAGAAGCTGAAGGTGCTCCGTGATAGGTAGGCCATTCCGGGGTTCAGAACCAACAGTGACGAAAGAACGACAATATAGTTCCAGTTGCTATGGAGTGCTAGTTGGAGGTGGTGATGTTCCTATGTTGCCCTCATCTTTTTAAGATGTTAGAGGCTGTAGGTTTGGGGGATACTGCCCAAGAAACCTCAGAACGTTATCCCAGTGCATCTTGTAGATGGTACAATGCATCCATGGCATGATTCAGTGACAAGATGCCAATCAAGCAGCTTGCTTGATCTTGGATAGTCAAAATTCTTCAGCATTATTGCAGCTGTAGTCCTTTACAAACTCCATCACATTCCTATCATGTCTTTCAGGTACTGGAAAGTCTTTGAGAAGCAAGGTAAAGCACTTCCCTCATCTGAACTGCCTTTGTATCCACAGTATTTATATACATAGAACACTACAGCACAGTACAGGCCCTTCGGCCCACAATGTTGTGCCGACATTTTATCCTGCTCTGATATGGTTGGTCCAATTAACCTTCTGGTCAATGGTGACTCCAATATTTTCATGGTGAGGAAATTGGTGATCGAAATGCCAATGTTTCTCAAAAAAAAGAGGATGGTCTTTGGCAAGCACACGTTTAGTACAAATGTTACTTGTGGCTTATCAGGTCAAATGTAGATATTGTTCAGCTTTTAAAGGCCAGACAGGGCATGAGTAGCAGTTTCATTCCCTATTGGATAACACCGAAGCAGATCTCATTGCCCATAACCTTTGCTGCATCCAGGATGTTCAGCTTTTGCAATAGTAACAAATGGATTGAACCGAATTGGCTAAAGGCCAGATATTGGGTTCTCAAGAAGAGGCTGAGATAGATCATCCACTTGGCATTTCTGGGTGAAGAAGCTTTGAAACACTTCAGCCTCATCTTTTTTCCCTCATTTACTGGGCATCACCATCAGTGAGAAAAGAGCATGTTCATGAAGTCTTGCCCTCTCATGAACTACTTATTGCACCATTCACAAGTGGAATCGGTCACTGAAAGCTTTAATCTCACCCATGGACAGCATGCTCCTTTCACTGTTTAGCATACATGTAGTCCATTGTGTTTGGCAACTTTTTTTTTGGGTATGGTTGGTGCTAATCCAGGCATGTTCATATGATGCTCATTGAACCAGGCTTACCAGCTGCAACAGAGTAAGGGATATGTTGGGCCAGGAGTTTAAAGATTGTTGTGATAAACAACTCTGTAGCTGTTCAATGCCCCACAGTGCTACATGAATGCCCAAGTTTGTATTGCAAGATCAATTCTGAATCCATCCCATTTATCATAGTGATAGCATCACACCACGCAATAGAAAGTGTTCTTGGAAAAGTTTCTGCTAATACTTAAATTATAATTTATGTTTAATTGAGAAGTGAATGGCACCAAGGCAACACAAAGGAAAAATGCAGAATGCGAGCATAATATAATCTAATCTTGCATTCATTTGAATTCACTTAGGAAGAATGACAGCTGTGGACAGACACAGAAAATTGCCATGGGTTTTCTTTAAATGTTAGATGGACATTTTCAGGGTAGTTGTGTTTCTTCAAGCTTGATATCAGCCATGGCTCACTGAACAACACCCTCAGATTGTCAGAAGTTCATCAGTTTAAATGTCCCTACAGAGATTTCTGCCCATAATCTAGGTTGACACTTCACCTCTTAGTACTGAGGGAGAGCAGCACTGCCATGACATTAAACTGAGATCCCACTTGCAAGGATATAAAAAGATCCCAGGACACTATTGGAAGATGAATAGTGAACTTTACCCTGGTATCTTAAACAAGATTTACCCTTCAACCAACATCACCAAACTGTATTATCTGGTCATTATCACATGGGAGCCTGCTGTGCAGAAACTGGCTGCTGCATTTCTTGCAATATAACAATGACCACATCTCTATAGTACAACATTGACTGTCAAACAGTATGAAACATGCCAAGCTTGTAAAAGACACTTAATGTCACGGCTGTTCTTATCCTGCTGCAAAGACTGGATCCATTGTACAGGAAGCCTTCATTCTGTGATCCTTCTGCAAGGCACTGTGGGGTTTGACGACTTGCTGATGTCAAAGGAATTTTCACCATTTTTAAATGTCTTTCCAACTCAGGAAGCTTAACAAGTTTTAAAATTAATCTAAATAATTTTCAAAAATGAGGAAGTAAGAAATTTAATTAAATGTACATTTATATATTTAATTTTCAGTAGTTTAAAATGAAACAAAGAAAAAGAAACAAACAAAAAAAAACTGAATTGTACAGTGAAGGTCAGTGCCCCTATTCAAAAGAATGGGACGGTTGCCCAAACACCAGCTATGGCTGGCATAAAACTGAGCAGCCAGAGACGAAGTGCATCCAACACCTCAGCTTAAGTACAATTCACAAATGCCACTGGAAGTCAAAGACACACTGGACATCAGAGGGTGACGGGTAGTGAATCCCTACAGAAACACTTCCCACATCACAGCTCGATCTGGCCCAATGTATAAATGCAAGCTCTCTCTCTCTCCTTGCAGAGAAGCAAAACAAGTAGTGAGTGAGAGGCAGTGCAACAATCTTAGTTCCCAAAGTGAGTCAACAACTAATGAGCAACAAGTACAACAAATAGTGAATGTTAATTCATAGTTGCAATCACGTCCTCCTATGTAAACCATCCACTTTTACTGAACTTCATGCTCAATACCCAACTCCAAGCTTAATATCAATAACATATCTTGTATGTATTAGTTTCCTTTCCATCATTACATGAATAACCATGGTTCCTTCAAAAAGGACATTTTGGAACTGCAGGCATTATTAACGGTCCAGTTAAAGGAGGAAACCACGTTAAGGATACTCATTTTACAGCCATATTGTATTGGGAGGACTAAGGTACTTCTCACATGAAATGATAATGCTGTATGTTTGGATGATTAATAACTCCAACCCTATAGAAAATTTTCTGTATTGGAAAAAATGTAATTAAGACTGCATCTTAGGTCAGGATGCATAATAGATGTTGGTGCCTGCTAGGTTGGCGCTGGAAGCATGGCGACACTTGCGGGCTGTCCCCAGAACACACTAAGAAAAAGATGCATTTCACTGTGTGTTTCAATGTACATGTGACTAATAACAATATCTTATATCAAAGAGTTATTCAAATAAAATAAAAGTGTATTATTTTGTTGAGTCACCCCTAGAATTCCTTAACTTTCATTGAATATAACATAGAAATTATATCAAGCACAATGAGATGTAATAAACATATAATGAATTGTTCATTCTCTGGTAGAGACTTAATCAACTCCGATCACTTTATCAGAAGATAGTTGGATATCCTGTGCATCTGCAAATTTTCCATGGGAATTAATGACAGCTGATCAGGAAATTCCCAGCAATGGAATGCTTAAAGGCAGTGAGCTGGTATCTGGTCAGTCATGCCTCACTGAAACACTGATTGATTAGTTACATCTACAAAACTCTACATTGACATTCCAGAGCAGTACTGAGGGAGTAACACACACAAAATGCCAGAGGAATGCAGCAGGTCAGGCAGCCTCAATGGAGGGAAACGAACAGTCAACGTTTCGGGCTTCATCAGGACTGGAATGTACTAAGGGAGTGTTGCACCTTCAGAAGTAATGTTTCTCAAATCCGACATTAAACTGAAGCTGCAGTTACTCTCGAAGGTGAATGTTTAGGGATCCCATGCAATGATCTTGATGAATAGCAAGGATCTTCTCCCTTTTGTCTAGGCCAATAAATTAACTTTACTCTAAAAGCTTATTATTTGGTTATCACCACATCAACATTTGTAGGATTTGCTGTGTGCATATTGGTTGTCATGTTTTACTTCATTACTGTAGTGACTACACTTCTAAAGTGTTTCATTATCTGAGAAGTATTTTGAAATAATCTACATGTGTGGAGAAGTGCAGTTGTTCTAACATTCTTCATAGATAGACAAAACTGCTTGCAACCTTGCTGGAATAAAGACTTTGCTTACCCTCTCTGCCTGTTTAATTGCCCTCACAAATCATTTAAATCATGTTTTTTCTTCAAAAAAAATGTGCAGCACCTTATATTGACAAGGCAATTGTAGAGATACAATCTGTTAGTGCTTCAAAAAAAAACTCCCATGATTATAGACCTTCATCTCCAATGCACTGCCCGTCTCATTAATCTCACTCCTCTTGCAGATGAAACCCTCTGTGTCTTTGAGAGGTCCAGATTTGATCGCTTCACTGTTTCACTGGCTGCCCTCCCATCTTGCACCCTCTGTGAATTCAAGCAAATACCAAATGCTGCCACCTGCATCATAAGCTCCAGCAGGTTCTGTTCATCTCTTACCCCCGTTTGCTGGGCTACATTATGTCTTGATTCAACAGTGCCTTGGTTTTAAAATTTTGTCCATACCCACAAAGAGCCAGATGATTCCAGTCTGGCGAATGACTGCCTTACTCTTAGTCACCAGCAAAAGAATGCAAGATGTTGAAAGCAATGCTATCGAGCAGTACCTATGCACCACAACCTCTACCACCTGGTCTGAAGAGAACAAGGGCGACAGTGCAGCTTTTTCCAAAATATGGTAAAGGAGCTGAATTTTAAAAGGTGAGCTGACCTCCCTTGACATTGACCGAACATTTGACCAAACACAGCATCAAGAAGCCTTAGCAATTTTCAAATCAATCCTCCGGGTGCTCTGGTTTCCTCCCACATTCTAAAGACGTACGGGTAGGTTAATTTGGGGTTTAAAATGGGCAGTGCGGACTCGTTGGGCCGGAAGGGCCTGTTACCACACTGTAAATAAAACTTAAAATTTAATTTAAAATTTAAAACTTCACTGGTTGGAGACATACCTCATGCAAAAGAGGATGGCTCCGGTTGTCAGAGGTCAATCATCCCAGCCCTGTCACAGCATTGCAGTGACTTTGATGATTGATCGCAGGGCAGTGCTCCAGGCCCAACTATCTCAGCTATGTCACCATAAGTTAGAAGTGAAAATGTTCTCCAATGATTGCCCAGTCTTTATCCCTTTCACTATTCCTCAGATAATGAAGCAATCTGTGCCCAGATGCTGCAAGATCTGGACAACATTCAGGCAACAGGTGAAAACAACAAGTAGGATTTATACATGTAAATACCAGGTTATAACCACCTACAATGAGGGAGACACTCGCCACCTCTTCTTATCGCTCTATGACTATCCAGGATGACACATCCACCATCTAATAGCTTCATTTTCTCCACCAGTGTACATACAGTGTGTTCCAATATTCTGAATGTACTGCAACAACTCACCAAGGCTTGGATCATAATACATTGGAGCAGAATTAGGCCATTCAGCTTCTCCAATGCTCGCAACCTTTTCTGCCTAGGAGAAGGAGAATAAGGTGGCATGGGAGCACATAAGTGGCAAGATTTCCTCAAATCCATACACAATCCTGACTTGGAAATTTGTCACTGTTCCTTCGACATCACCGGGTCAAAATCCTGTAACTCCTTACCCAATAACACTTCAGGAGCATTTATCTCCTCTTTTTCAGTTTCTCTATGGCCTTGCACTTCCCGATCTTTGGACCCTCTTCCAGTTGTATAATCCCACAAGATGAATCTATTGTTCCAATTTTGGACTTGAGCATCCCCAAATTTAATCACCCAACTTTCATGGCTGTGCCTTAAGTTGCCAAGGCCATAAACCCTGGAATTCTTTGAATCATTCTCTGTAAATGTCACTGGGATCAAGGCTTTGGTGACTCGTCCTCCTATCTCCTTATGTGGCTCACTATCAAAGCTTATTTCATAATCGCTCCATGAAGGGCCTTAGAACATTTTACTACAATAAAGGTTATGTAGAGATGCACGTGATTGCTTCCAACCAACCTTAATCTCTCAAATAAGACTACTTTTGCTTAAGTATGCCTTTTAAAGAGATAGCATGCAGGCAAACTGGTGATAGAGTGGGAAGCAATCCAAACCAAGTCATATTTACTTTTCTTTAAGTAACATGCCTGGTTTATTGAGGTGGGTGGAACTGATATCATGTGACCAATGTAGCATGCCGCACACAATTTCACCACCATTTCCTGTTAGTATCATTCAAGCTTATAGTATTTTTGTGGCATATTAATGAGAGACATTTGTCCTACATTAGGTCAAAGGCAAGCTGCTGAGTTTGAGGTCTCTGAGATGGATTTGTGTTAGACACACTCCAGATAGCAGACTCTGTATGAGCAATGAAATGGGAGTGTTACAAGTATCCTACTGATTGGAGAGGAAGTCCTTGTATGAGTAGGCAGATATTGACAGCATCAGACTGATGGAAGGTGAAGAATGGGTTCAAGTTATGTTAAAAAAAAATAAAAGTTTTGAACAAGTCCTGTTGGATTCTTTCTTGTTGGTTGCAATACACACAAAGTTTAAAACTGATTATTTCTCAGGTCATTGACAATGCACAGCCCAGGCAGTTTAATATGCAAGTTAAAACAAAGCCCTGATGGAGGGAGTTTAATGATTTCCCTTAGATGTTGGCTTACATGTCATAGCAGGCAAATGGAACTGATCAATATCATTATAATTTCAAGCATTCCATCAGGCTTGTTAGTGAAAGCAATTGTATGTTAGCTGTATTTGTCTAGATTAAGGAAGTCTTAGGTATGGCCCCCAACAGCTCTTGGCTTGTTACCTTAAATGAAGTGGCTCTAATATCCTACTGTCTAAAAGTCCCAGGGCAACATGCATAGTAGAAAAGACCATTTGTCTATGATCTCCTGCCATCCCCTTGAGTGGGAATTTTGGGTGGGAGTTGTACAGGATGACAGAGTTGGTGTTGGTTGTGACGAGGCTTACATCTCCTGCAGAGAAGCTTCATAATGAGTTCCAGGATTCTGAGGGGCCGAGCAGATCAATTGAATGAGGAGGAGGGGTCGGGAGGGAGTCAGACGGATAGAGGGGGAGCAATTCGAGCAAAATGATTGGGGGGGGTTTGGGCAGGTAGTTTAAGAGGCAATTATGGTAGTATTCAGGAAGATATTGAGAACAGTCAGGTAGATGATGTAGTGGGAAGTCGGTGG
>JARFYF010000063.1:89458771-89472384 GCA_030265395.1 Rhina ancylostomus
TCCTGGACCATGGGTTACACTGGCAGCTTTGGTGGGCATATAACTTTGCTGAAGTGGAGATTTCCCATCAGCAGTGAAGCCAGTGAAAAGGACGACAAGGGGGAAGGTTATAGTGGGTGTCAAATTGTTCACCATGTTTTGAAAGTTCCAGCTCATGCGTTCACGAGAGACTGAAACAACATAGTCACAATATAAAGCGGGTCACAAATGTGGAGAAAGAGGAACAGAATTAATGTTTTAGGTCAATGACCATACCAAAGAACTCTGATTAACTCACATTTTCTCTCCCTACAGATCCTGACTGACCTGCTGAGTATTTCCAACATTTTTTTGCTTTCAGTTTGGATTTCCATCATTTGCAGTATTTTTCTTTTGTATTAATGTTAACAAAATAGCTGAATTGCTATTTTTATATACAAAAATTAAATTGCTGACAAAATATTGGCAATTAAAGATGCTTTGGTACAGATTTTAACATAGGCTTCAGAAAGTACTGGCGCATGAGAAATGGCAACTTTAACATTTTGACATTTTAAATCCAGCTTAAATGAAAAGAGAACAATTTAAGTGGCTTGCATTGTCAGCCCTAAGTGTGTTTGAATTGTAATCGGAAATTGTAATGTGAAAAGAAAATTGCCTGGCCAAGAGGATATAGTCGAGTAGGGTAATTTGATTAGCAACAAAGTAAAATTAATTCATCTGCATGTAGATTAATTCTGGTGGAAGCTGGTTGCCTGGATATTGATGTGTGATTAGTGTAGGAAAGAAAATGACAATATGATTAGTAATTACAGTAGCAGCAGTTTTATGATTGACAAATTAAGAGACAAAATTGATTCATTTTCTGATAATCATAAAAGTAATGTTTCTATTTTTGTTCCATTATTCCACTGTTTTTTTATAATTTTTGTGAGATAATTGGGGTAATTTTGTGAGATAATGCAAAATTACTTCATAGAACCATGCTCTCTTTTGTTGAATGTTCTTACTGAACATGAATGTTAACATTACTCCTGAACAAAACCCATCCTTCTGGCCACCTCTGTTAAATAAGCATCTGCTCCATGTCAATGACTTTATTTCTCTCTCTCAAAACCAGTGGTCTCCTAATTTAATTAAATGGGATTGACATTTTCTGGCATCAATTTCCACTGTTATTGGGATGTTTTCAGTGTCTTCTACCATGAAGACAGATATAAAATATTTGTTCAAAGTCTAGAGCCTATTGTGCCATTTCTATATTTCCTTATTTCCCCAGTCTCAACATCCAAGGGACTAATGCTTACATTAGCTATACTCTTTTTATATGGTTGTAGTTATCTTGCTGTTGGTTGTTATATTTCTTGGTAGTGTAGTGGTTAGCATTATGCTATTACAGCGCCAGCGACCTGGGTTCAATTCCCGCAGCTGTCTGTAAGGAGTTTGTATGTTCTCCTTGTGTCTGTGTGGGTTTCCTCTGGGTGCTCCAGTTTTCTCCCACATTCCAAAGACGTACAGATTAGGAGCTGTTGTCATGTTTGTTGGCGCTGGAAGCATGGCAACACTTGCGGGCTGCCTCCAGCACATCCTCAGTAATGCAAAAAGACACATTTCACCATGTGTTTCGATGTACATGTGACTAATAAGTAAGTATTTTATTTTATCTTATCTTAGTTTACTTTCATTATCTGTTTTCCTCCTCCTTTTTCAAAAGTCATCCTTTGCTGGTTACTAAAATTTTCCTAATCTTCTTCACTACCACCAACCTTTGCAAAATGATATGCTTTTACTTTTTTAAAATTAAAATTTTATTTACAGCGTGGTAACAGGCCCTTCCAGCCCAACGAGTCCGCGCCGCTCAATTTAAACCCCAAATTAACCTACCCTTACGTCTTTGGAATGTGGGAAGAAACCAGAGCACCCGGGGGAAACCCACGCAGACACAGGAGAATGTACAAACTCCTTACAGGCAGCGGCGGGAATCGAACCCAGGTCGCTAGAATAGCGTCATGCTAACCACTACGCTACTGTGCCGCCCTAAATTGTATTTTGTCCTTGTTCACCGCCTTCTCACTGAGTCTTTACTATGGAATACATCTTTGATAAGAGGTGAGAAATATTTTCTTAAATGTCTGCCATTGCTTATCTACTCTCTTACCTTTTAATCTTCTTTCCCACTTAACTTTAGCTATCTCTGACTTCATCCCTTTGTAAATGTTTTTAAGGCATTAGTTTCAGAGCTAAGTTTCTCATCTTCAGACTGATTGTGAAATTCCCACAGATCTGCTATTAGCAACATCTGATACAGACAAAGAGGTGTAATTACCTTCTAATTGCCCCCTTAAATCCCTCTGCCCTTGCCTCAATTTATCATAGATATTTCCTGTGTTCTATCCATCTCTCCCTCTGTAGGATGCAAAGTGGCATCACAGCAATTTAGACAAGTTGATTGAGTGGGTAAATATGTGGCAGATACCCAATAACATGGATAAATGTGAAATTATACACTTTAGTAGGAAATACAGAAAACAAGGTGTTAATGAAATGGTGATAGATTGGGAAATGTTGATATACAAAAGGATCTGGGTGCCCTTGTACACCAATCATCAAACGCAAAGATGCAGTGAGGCAAGCGGTTAAGAAGACAAACAGTAGGTTGGCTTTTATTGCAAGAGGTTTTGAAAACAGCAGCAATTATATGTAACCACAGTTATACAGAGCTTGGTAAGACTACTCCTGAAGATTCACCAGACTGATTCCTGGAGTGGCAGTATAATTAAATGAGAAGGGATTGGATCACCCAGATCTATATTTGCTTAAGTTAAGAAGCATCACAGGAGATCTCTCTGAAATACACAAAAGTCTATCAGGGTGTGGCAGGCTTGATCCAAGAGTAATGGCCTCAATGTATCGGAAAAGACACTTAGGACTGAGATGAGAAGAAATTTCTTCACTCAGAGGGTGCTGAAATTGTGGAGTTCTCCACCAGAGACAGATGTGGAGGCTCACTTGCTGAAAATATTTAAGAAGGATAGATTTCTAGACGCAGGTATGAGGAGAGAGCGGGATTGTGATATTGAGATAAATGACCATCCACGGTTGTACTGAATGGCAGAGCAGGCTCAAAGAACAGAATACTCTTATTTTTCCATGTTTCAATGGGACTGAATTTGAAGTCCAGGCAGTTGAGGCAGTGGATAAGCAAACACAGTGTTTGCAATGTCACTGAGTGCAGGTTCTATCTCTTCAGCACCTTCTGAAAAAGGCAAAAAACACCTTAACTCAGCACACAACACTGGGCTCATGAGTCCAAACACAAACAGACTATTGGCTATATTTGTGGTACATGGGACATCTGTCAAGAGATTGAAAGCAAAGTAAGTCCTTGTCAAGCACAAGCAGTGCAAATCCTATTAGGAAGAGTATTAAAAGACTCTGTACACATGAACTAGTTGGAGAATGTGGTGACCTAGATGGATTATATAGACCATTCAAGCTAATTCAAATGGCTACTGAACCTTTCCATACATCAGTAAACATTAAAGGAAGAAAAGTGTCAATGGAAATTGACTGTGGTGCTGCTGTACCAGTGATGTGTAAGTAGCAATTTAAGCAAAATTGGCCAAGTGGTGTAGTTAAAATCAAGGTGTCATCTGCCATTCTCCATTCCTACCCTGGGGAAAGGTTTAAGCTGATGGGGATATGTGAAGTTACAGTGAGAAAAATGATAAAGGTAAAGCAATGTTTGCTCTTCTGATCACCCAAGGGCAAGGATCCAGTTTGATGGGTTGGAGCTGGCTATCAAAGATAAGATTAGATAAGAGAGAGATCAAGACAATGAAGAAGCTGCATCAGTTGCACCCTAAAGTATTTCATTATGAACTTGGAACTATTCAATGTTTGGAAGCCATAAAGGAGAATGGTACACCAAAGCATGCCTTTACAGGATAAGGGAAAGGTCGGGAAGGAAATGAAGGAACTCTGGGAAGCAAATATCATTTAGCCATTTTATATGGGGGGTGGGGTGGGGGCTGCTCCAATATTTCCTGCAGTGAATTCAGGTGGCAGCACCGGGATCTGTGCAGAACATAACTTAACCAACAGAAAAGCAAAGACTGAGAGATAGGCATTCCCACTTTTAGATTGACTGTTTACTCAGCTAAGAGGATGACAGATCCTATGACATGTCACATATCTGCTAACAGATCAAATTGGATAAGTGTTGTTCATAGACTATTCAATGATAAATACTCCCCTTGCACCATTCTAAGGTCGATGTTTCAGGTCAAAACATTGCACCTGGAGCTGCATCACCTGCATCACAGCGTTTCAACCTAAAATGTCGACAGTTCCTTTTCTCCCACAGATGCTGCTTGACCTGCCGAGTTCCTGCAACAGATTGTTTTTTGCTCCAGATTCCAGCATCTGCAATCTCTTGTATTTCACACTGCTATAGTTGCTTTGGCTAACTATCTTTCCTTGTTGCTTGTTTACTGAGGACATATGCCCTTTTCTCTAACTGTTAAAATATTTTGCTGTTTTAAATTGACAACAACTTCCACTGCAACTATAACAGAAATTTGGCCCTGGCCCAGGGATATGTTTTAGTTTGCTTTGGGACTGTAACTTTAAATATGGCACAACAACTGTAAACTCCATTGGACCAAATCCTTTGGCATTCCAAGATGGCATCTATGTAGATATTGCAATTTTACTTGCAAGGTCAAATATGGGATTCTTCTGTGAATAACCTTGGATGAATTTGCTCATTGATTCGACCACAAATAAATTTGCCAACAGCACATTGTTAAAAAAAGGTGCCAAGGTTGCAGTGCAAAAAACTGTCCTTCACAAGACAAGGCTGTCACTGAAATTATCACCTGAATTATGATTCCTAGTCCTAAATTTGAAGGTCTGCACCATTTCTGATGGTTTACAATTTAAATGATCCTGTAAGCTTTGCACCACTTCACTAAATATCACATTATTTGCTTTACATGGTATTAAAAGATTTATTCATTCACTGTATATTTTGGAACCCATTCAGTAATACAAATAGCTTTCTTGCACTGTTCCATGGCATTGTTTGTGCAGGCATGTTTTCACCATTGCCACCAATTTCCTCCATGTTATATGCTTAAAATATGTTTGTGCATTCTGTTTATTATTTCCCATACCCAAACATATACAGTAAAACTTCCAATGTTTCTGAATAGCCATTTTGATCCTTTTTGATGCTGTTCCAGCTAAAAAAAAGTGCTGATGTAAAATTGGGTTGCATTGCGAGTTGTCAAGAAAATACAAAGATATACACAGGTTAAGTGAATGGATGAGGGCATGTCAACAGTAATACATTGTGGAAAAATGTCAAGTCATCACTTCTCTACAAAAGTTGGAAAACCTTAGTATTTTTAAATGGTGAAAGATTGAAAGGTGCAGGTGGTCAGTGGGACCTGGGTGCACATACATTGCTGAGAGTTCACATACAGGTACAGCAAGTAATCAGCAAGGCAAGCAGAATGTTGGCCTTTATTGAAAGAGGATTTGAGTATAAGAACACAAATATTTTACTTCAATTACATCAGACACGAAGAAGACCATATCTAAAATAATGTACACAAGTCTGTTGTCCCTAAGGAAGGATATACTTGCAATAGAAGTCCTTTCTCAGCTTGTTTTTCATCCTCATCGCTAATTTGTATCATACACATGTATATACACACTTATACACACATTACTGCAGGTAGTATTAAGAATCAGGTAGAGACTTGTAGAGCTGCTGGAACAAGTGGATCTTGCTTATTCAGCTCTCTTACTGTTCTGCCTATGTGTGCATATGTCATGCACATACTTCATACATATATGTACATAAACCACAGCACTGCTTCAGTAGCGAGTGAACTGAGAAAGGGTTGGAATTTCCATCTAAGATGGAAAAGTGGTTGTAAAGATGATGGTCAAGTATAGCACATTGCTTGGAAGTACCTAGTTTTAACTACGCATGTACAAGCCCTGCTCACTGTAAACCAGGGAAATGTTGAAGAAAGCTACGGAAGGAAAACAATTCAACATAATATATCTCCACCCACACCCTCTTTTTAATCTTTATCTTTGCATCAAAATAAAAAGGTGTTTTCCAAATGCTGACCCCAAGCATCTCAGTCCTGTAATTATATCCTCCGATTTCTGAAACTCAAAACTGAGTCTGAAGTGCAGAATATTTTAATTCAAATCAGCATTAATATCTATCCAAATATTGTTCACGATTTTCGTCAGCTGAGTTAAAATAGCATCTGCATTCAGTGAATAAAAATAACCTTTGAATTATAACTAAGCAATGTGCACAATGAGAAAAAAAAATAGTCACAGGCTTAAAAAGATTGAAAAGTGCTGGAATCTTATTACAGGAGCAGAAGCATTTTGCTCTATGGGGCAGCTACTGATCGCTTATTAGATGATAAGTACACCCTGGTATCACCTACTGCTTGCTCTGTGAGGATGTCTATATACAGAGATTTGCACTGGAGAGCTGCCTCTGGGCTGCCTAGGGGAATCTCTGATCCAGGATAGTTGTTGCAAATTTTTTTATATACGGGACTAGCCACAGGGCAGGCTATAGGCCTGTTTACACTACTAATTTTTAGCCTTCGGCAACCCAAATCCAGGCAGAAAGTGCCTTTGGAACCTTTGTGTAGAAACATAAAGTTAACGTTCAGACTGTCAGACAAATTGTGCTGGCAAGGTAACATCTTTTTATACTCACTAATGGAATTAAATCAAGTCTTTCCTCATGACATGCCCCGTCCTTTTTCTCTACATGTCAGTATCCCATGTGTTAAGACAATACTCAAAATACTAGTGCTAAATCATTATAAACTGGAGCCAAGGTCATCGCATACACTTGTCACATTTAGGGATCATTATATAAATTTGATGGGTTTTGAATGCTCATTATATAAACATCTTGACGTTAAATTTTAAATTAACTTAAATTTTATTTACAGCATGCTAGCAGGCCCTTCTGGCCCAATGAGTGGGCGCCGTCCATTTTAAACCCATATTAACCTACCCGTACATCTTTGGAATGTGGGAGGAAACCAGAGCACCCGGAGGAAACCCACACAGGCACGGGAGAATGTACAAACTCCTTACAGACAGCGACAGGAATCGAACGCCGATCGCTGGTGCTGTAATAGCGTCACGCTAACTGCTACGCTATCATGTTAGATAAAACTGATCATACTGTTTCATATAGTCTTTATTCTTACTATTATTCTCATCACAAAGATTTCACTTAGTCATCATTCAGTGAAATGATTAATTCTATATAGCAATTATATAGC
This sequence comes from Rhina ancylostomus, assembly GCA_030265395.1. Taxonomy (NCBI): domain Eukaryota; kingdom Metazoa; phylum Chordata; class Chondrichthyes; order Rhinopristiformes; family Rhinidae; genus Rhina; species Rhina ancylostomus. Next base: position 89,466,094 of record JARFYF010000063.1, read on the forward strand.
ATTAATAATTGACTATAAACTAATTATTATATAGAAGTTAAATTGTTTAAATTAGTTAAAAAAGTACATCCTGCTCAAGCTTATTTTAATAGGTCAGAAATAAAATCTCATATATTTATGTGGGTGATATTGAACGGTTAATGTTGTCAACAGCATATAATTTGGACAATTTGGGAGCTATGATTCTGATTTGGCTTCTTATATTTGCTTTGAACTCAAAGCAAATTATACAATTCTGGGCACTGCACATCTGCAATCACCAGAAAAGCTTGGTGTGTTGGTCCTGCTGGGCCACCAGCAACAGCTTGCCCACTCAGTTAGATATAAATAACTCCATGGAAAGCAGCAGAATGTCCTGGACAAGATTCGTCTTTCATTCAAGCCTGAAGGAGATGCTCTGGTCCTATGTTTCATTACTGTTTAGGAATGCTGGCTGTGAGTGCACCTCCAATAGCAAGATACTAATTACACTCCAAAGCCAGTCCACTGATGTTAAAATACTTTGGAAAAAGCATTGTATAAAAATACTTCCTTTCTTTTTTAGCACCAAAGACTTCCAGGGGAGTTTATTGTCTCCAGCAAGGTATATGAATAGGAAAATTAGAGAAGCAGAAAAGGTATTGACTTAAAACGAGATTATAAAAATTATTCATGTCACACCCTGCAAACATTCCAGTGATTTAATTAAAAAGAAATTAATGTGTGTAGAATAGATGATACATGGGTCAGATACAGAGATACAGAGAGAGGGAGAGAGATACAGAGGGAGCGATACAGAGAGAGAGGGAGATGCAGAGAGAGAGAGAGAGAAGAAATTAACCAACAAAATTAAGGACTGAGCCACATAATAGAACAGGTGACAAAAAGTTTAGACAAAGTCATAAGTTTTAATGAGAATCAGAAAGGAGAAGAGGACAAAAGCGAGGTGGAATAGCTGCAGGAGGAGACTTCATGGTTTAGGATTGAGGCAGCCATAAATGATGGTTCATTAAAATCAAGGATGAAGAGACCATTATTCATGGAGAGCAGAGGTCTCAAAGCTTGGAAAGTTTACAGAAGAGGCTAAACCTGCCTTGCTTCATAGTGGTGAACACTGATATAAGAATGTATATCAAATCAGTAGATTCACAACCTACTCTGGATGGCTCAGTGGCAAAATTCACATCTTCAATCTGTATGTAATACTGTATCTTCAATGAATACAGTAGTCAGTTGGCTATTGAAGAACTTCATCATATAGAGGCTATGGAAGTTGTGAAGGAGGATGCCCAACCAAAACCAGCAGCAGAGGAGGACTTGGACAACATAAATGCTGAGCCCTGACTTGGATAGTGATCTAAGGCAGAATGCACAGGACGATCTTCACCCTAATTTCCTCTTTTGTCCAAAACACAGTGAATCATCTCTGTGTTTACGTGATAGAGGGTCAAGATCATATCCTCACACTCTACCCTCTACCCTACACCAATCTATCCACGACTTATTTGTTGGTGACATCTCAAGTAAAATCTTGAAACACAGTTAAAACAGAATAAACCTATTCCTCTCTGCCAAGTACTGGTGAAGTGTAAATGTGCTAATGGGTCTCAGTGGCATGTTATTCTCGACTGAAAATGCCTGAAGCCTTTCTTCTGCCAAACTTCCACTTCCTATTGTGGTATAGGGAATGTGGTGGCTGGCTGTTGTGTATCGGGACGTACAGTACCAAGAAGAATGGCACTGACAGCACAACACAGTGGCCCAACCAGAACTGCCTCACACTCCTAATATTTGGAGTCTGTACATTCTGCCTGTGATCGCATAATGCTCCATTTCCTCCCACCTCCCAAAGATATGCTGGTCGATCGATTGTTTGGCCCCTGTAACCTGCCCCTAGTGTGTGGGTGAATGGTTGAATCTGAGGGTAGTTGATGGAAATTGTGGGGAGAATAAAATGGGATTAGTGCAGTATTATTAGAAATGGGTGCTTAAAGGTCAGTGAGGACTCGGTGGGCTAAAGGCCCGTTACTGTGCTGAATGACTCTTTGACCAACTTTCATTTCGTATATCTTGTAATCCTTTTGCTGATCCTGCAAGTCTGCAGCACACCACATGACAAAAGACCACAAGGGTCATGCCAGCTCAAGCTATTTCCCTGCTGCTACACACTCCAGCAGCCTGTTCCTTGATCACTGAGTGTGTGAAGGGATGTGGAGTAAAACAAGTGCTATAAAGAGGCAGATCACTGGGGAGGAACCGTGCATTACAGTTTGCTCCATCCAGCCCCCCAGCACATTAAAGCAAAACAAGGGAGGCTGCTGTACATTGGAGCTCAAAGGTGTCTAAAGCCCCTAGTCAAAACAGTCATTAGCTAAGCCGTGTCTGGGTTTAGGATATCAGTCACTGGAGAATAAGCTGCAGATGGCCCTGAAGTGACCACAGTCTCCTTGGCAGGCTGCAGTTGGATTTGGAAGTCATGCATTACTGCACCAATGCCAGCAATAGGCTCCTCCACAGTATAATTGGCATCCTCTCAGATCAATCCATTGTGCTGAATAGGGTTATGTCCCAATTCATATCTTAAAGCAGTCTCATTTTATCTTACAGTCTATTTATAATATTTGGCTGGTGACTTTAAATTTGTTTACTCCATGCAGGGAGAAAATCTCTCAGCTGCTAACCGACTCTGCTGACTTGATGCCACATCCGGAATTAAAACGCATCGCTGTCTGGTATGCAAAATGTCACTTCAAAGGCATTAATCCTATGCAAATACACTTGATTGCAAAATAAGTAGGAGCCACATAATATAAACCATCTTGGAAACAATCACTTGAGGGCAAAGGGATGTGTAAATGGAAGGTAAGTCAGCAAGGTGTTGCACTGCTTATTGTATTTGTGCCCAAGAATCTCTAAACAAATCTCACTGAAATTTACCACCTTAATGTCATGCTACTGTTTTATTTTTAACAAACCTGATTCATGGTATCTTGTCTAAATTGCAAGGACTGATAGACCATTTCAGGGAGTGGATTCCAGTCTTAAGTTTTCTTTTCATCCCCAGAGACATATTTTAATATTGGGGCTTATTACATATAAAAGGCTCACTTCCTTTCATGGCCTTTGGCAATAAGCGTGCCAGAGGAACCCCTGAAAATGTAAAACATGAATGCTCAGATTTCAGAACTGCTGTCCTGTGGGATCTCAGTCCCGGATTCAGTAATTGCACGTGGCCTTGACAGTGAGCTTATGCTCCTGCACTGCCATATCCTTGACCTTGTGTCAGCCATGGCTCAGTGTTTAGCATTCCCAGTTCTGAGTCAGAAGGCTGTGGGTTCGAGCCCCCTGTCCAGAGACTGGAGTGCAAACACCAAGCTGATGTTCCCGTGCAGTTGAGAGGAAACTCTGCCCTAATGGTGGTGCTGTCGTTTGGATGAGATGTTAACTGCCTGCTCTCTTGAATGAACATTAAGTAGCTCATTCGAACTTTGCTACTTTGAAGGATCTCTTCTCTCCCATGCTCAGGGCGAGTAATTTTCCCTCAATCAACATGGCCAATAAAAAACCCAAATGCAAAATACTGGAGACTTGAAGTATAAATAAAAGAATGCTGGGAACATAAATCAGACAACATTAGGGGGTGAGAGAAACAGAGTGAACCTTTCAGATCAATGACCTTTAATCAGAACTGGAATAATTATAAATAGTTCAGTTTTAAAACACAGAGAAGGGAAGAAAGGTGTGATGGGATGGAAGGCCAGAGAGATTAAATGACAAAAAGCATGATAGTGCAAAGCAAAAAGGGTAATGATGAAGCAGATAAGAAAAGTCCAGAGGAAATGTAAATGGGAAAAGCAGAATCACTGAAGGAAAATACTATGAATGCTGGAATTGTAAAATGACAACAAAAAATACTGGAAATGCTAACTATCTGAATTTATTGAATTCATTATAAAGCTGGGAAGGCTGTGATAGGCCTAGTCGGGAGAGCAGGTGCTGCTAAACTAACATTAAACTGATGGATGGTTTAGAAGGCCAAGGACAGAGGTTAGAAAGGGAGTAAGGCAGAGCATTGAAAGGACAGTTCAGCTGACCAGCAGTTTAATGACATGTTGGTGGATTGAATGAACATTCTCTGTGAACAAAAACACTCACTAACACCTCAAAGATCCACCTGGGCTCTGAATCCATGAACCACAGTCCTCCCAATATAAACTATTTCAGATGACAATTCTATTGAGCAGAAGCTAATCTCTTCAACAATTTTTAAGTATCTCAGTTCAACCTTCTCTTTGAAGTGTTTTAGCAGAGTGTGCAGTGCCAATTAAGTGTGATGGCTGTGGAACGTGCACTTTGGTGTGTAAGAGATTTCAGTGAGGTGAGGGCAAATTGTAGCTTCATACTTTAAGAATTAGAATATTTAGATTGCTCTGGTTTCTGCTCAGTGAGTCACTCTAAAGAGAAAGAGGCATGGCAGGACAACTCATATCTGTGGAATGCACCTCCTCTGCCAAGTGGGAAATCCAGGACACTTCCCAAATCCTAGACAACCACAAGAAGCATCACCAGCTGATGGAGCTTGACCCCCTAATTTTAGAGATGGAGCCCACAGCTGACGTCACTGTGGTCCATCCTCAAGGCTCATTGTTTCATGAACAGCAGATTTCAAGAGGGGGGTCAGCCTGCACCTCAAGACTGAGCAGACACAGAAGGATTGGGGGAATGCCATTCAGACAAAAAAGAGCAGTCACGTAGTTCAGAAGACAGCTGGGGGTACTTTGGCCTCTAACTAGTTTCTCTAGTATGATAAGATGGACTCTTGACCTCACATCTATCTCGCTATGACCTCGCACCTTATTGTCTATCTGCACTGCACTTTATCCGTAGCTGTGATTCTGCATTCTGTATTGTTTTACTTTGTACTACTTCAATGCACTGTGTAATGAACTGATCTGTTTGAACGGTATGAAATTCAAGTTTTTCACTCGGTACATGTGACAATAATAAACCAATTCCAATTCCAACTAGTATTTGGTTTTGAATACTGATTGGGGAAGAGAGTTCCCCTGGGGAACACAGGCAGAACCAGGACCAAGTTACAGGGAATTCTACAGCCAGGGGAGCAAACAGTGTTGCTGTGGTTGCTGAAAACGCTGTCACAGGCTGACAGGGTGGTGAGGAAGGCATTTGGCACACTAGCATTCATCAGTCAGGGCACTGAATATGGGAATTGGGACATTATGTTGCAGCTGTACAAGATGTTGGTAAGAGTGTGCTTGGAGTATTGTGTACAGTTTTAGACAACCTGTTATGGGAAAGACATCATTAAACTGGAAAGAGTGAAGAGAAGATTTACAAGGATGCTTCCAGGACACAAGAGCCTGCATTATAGGGAGAGGTTGGGCAGGCTAGGACTTTATTCCTTGGAATGTAGGCGATTGAGCAGTGACCTTACAGAAGTGTATAAAATTATGAGAGTATAGACAGGGTAAATACACACAGTCTTTTTCCCAGGGAAGAGGAACTAAAAACTAGAGAACACAGGTTTAAGGTGAGAGGTGGAAGAGTTAAAAGGGATCTGAGGAGCAACTTCTTCACACAGAGGGTGGTGTGTATATGGATGAGCTGCCAGTGGAAGTGGTTGGGGCAGGTACAATAATAACATTTAAAAGACATTTGGACAAGTACATGGATAGGAAGGGCTTAAAGGGATAGAGACCAAACACAGGCAAATGGGACTAGCTTGTTGGGCACTATGGTGTCTCTGCTGTATTACTCTATGATTCTATGATTATGAAAAGATTCCAGGAAGGTGTCAGAGTCAAGGATGTTATGGGGTGGCCACAGAACATCCTGGTGGAGGAGGGCAGACACCCAGATGTTGTGGTCCAGATTGGTACAACAATGAAAGAAAAAAGGATGAGGTCCTCTAAGCAAGTTTTAAGGAATTAAGAAAGAGATTAAGAAGTTAATTCTCACAGGCATTTTTGCTATCCTATTTTTTTCCTATTTTTGCTATATTCAGCCTCTGGTGAGTATAAGAATAGAAGAATAGCAAAAATAGGTGCATGGCAGAAGAGAGCTTTTCATTCTGAGGGCACCTTGGTCAGATTCTGGGAATGCACCTCAACAGGGCAGGGTGCTGTATCTTCACAGGCACCTGTTAGGGAAGGGTTAAACTGACTTGGTGGAGGATTGAAAGTTAACCAAAGACTCAGAAGGGAGAAATGAAGAACTAAATATGTCAGTAGATTAGTGAGACTTTGAAAGGCAGAGAAGACAAAGATTAAAAATAGACAAACAAAAAGTCTG
>JARFYF010000063.1:89488586-89499653 GCA_030265395.1 Rhina ancylostomus
TCAGCAGTTGTGGTTGCTGCCTCCAATGTTGGATCAGGAGATCCTGGCCTTTATCAGGACAAAAATGACTGACAACCACTCCCTTGCCAGCTTGCCTCTTCTACGTGGGACCAATAGCGCAAACTATCCAATGCCAGCATGGTCACCAGAGCGAGGTTGTCTGCCGGAGGCAAAGACGATGGCTATGCACAACTGACCACAACCACTAGCAGCACCATTAGCACCACCACACATACGTCCCTTGCAACTCATTGCAGTTTAAGCTCTAAAAGATGCACTGCCTTCAATGACCAACTCCAGCTTCTCTAACCTCAAACTGAGGTGGAGAATTCTTCATATAAGCCACCCGGAACTGGATGGGGGCTGACCTTACACAAGCCTTCATAACTGCTTGATCTTCAGAGTTAAAACATGAGGGAGCCCTAACTGACAGTACAAGAGTAGACAATGAGACTGCCTCTTCAAGTCCCTGGGAATGGGGAGCATTGACTTTCACAAGATCCTGACCATTATCAGCAGAACCCTGCAGAGGGCTCAAACATTATCATCAACAATGCTTGTGGCCCAGAAGTGGGTACCTTCCAAGAACTTGAACTTCAGACCCAGGTTACAGCAAAGATATTTGAAGTTGCAAATGGCACTGAAGCTAGAGTGAAAGGAAAGTAGTGAGAAAGTGTATCTGGATGATTGCCTGAGTACTTTGTTTAGAATTAAGTCTTTAAAATGTGTCTACTGTCCGTGTTCAGTCTCAGTTACTGTTGAGTTCATTTGAAAGCTGTTAACCTCTTGTAATTTTGTTTATATTGTTGAATTGTTCATTTTTGCATTTGTACATTTTTATTGAGATTTGGTAAGTTTTGGCTCACAATTTACTTAAGATGTGTTAATGCTCTATGAGTTTAAGTGTTTGCTCTTCAGAGGGAGGATTTAACCTTTTTTAGGATCCGAGATTCGAGTCATCAAACACAGGGGACCTAGAGTCATAGATTCTTACATCACAGAAACAGGCCCTTCAGCCCAACTGATCCATGCCGACCAAAATGCCCATCTCAGTTAGTCCCATTTGCCAGCGTTTGGCCCCTAACCTTCGAAACTTTTCCTATCCATGTCCCTGTCTAACTGTCTTTTAAAAGTTATTTTTGTACCTGCCTCAATCACTTCCTCTGGCAGCTCATTACACATAGATACCGTCCTTTGAGTAAAAAAAGTTGTCTCTCAGGTTCCCATTAAATCTCTCTCCTCTCACATTAAACGGATGCCTTCTAATTCTTGATTCACCAACTCTGGGAAAAAGACTGAGTGTATTCACCCAATCTATGCTTTTCATGAGCTTATACACCTCTGTAAGATCACCTCAGTATCCTACACTTCAAGGAATAAGGACCTAGCCTGTCTAACCTCTCCCTATAACTCAGCCCCTCAAGTCCTGGCAACATCCTTGTAAATCCTTTCTTCACCTTTTCCAGCTTAATAAGATCCTTCCTATGGCAGGGTGACCAAAAACTGAACGCAATACTCCCAATGTGGCCTCACCAAAGCCTTGTACAACTGCACCATGACCTTTCAACATTTATGCTCAATACCCTGACTTATGAAGGCCAGCGTGCCAAAATCCTTCTTCACCACCCTGTCTACCTGTGACTCCACTTTCAAGGAACCATGCACTTGAACTCCAAGGTCCCTCTGTTCTACAACACTCCCCAGGGCCCTACCATTCACTGTGTTTGCCCCATTAGTTTGCCTAATACCAATTCCCTTGGGATGGTGATTTATTTAATCCCTTCCCAGCGTTATTCAGGGATCTTGAAACTTAATTTCCATATCTGCCTTTAAAATAATTGAGTTATAGCTAGAAGTTGCTTTTGTTTCGTGCAGTTTAAATTTAAATTCCAGTGACATTCACTTTTTACTCAGTTATCTCAAGTAACCTAGAGGCATCTGTAGAAAGAATGAAACAAAGATGTGATTCATTGGGTTTTGCTAGTAAGCTGGTGCATTTTACCTTCATCTTTCTATATTTCCTCTTATTTATTTCTATTGTATTTCAATTGATAAATTATAGATCTGAATTACATTTGGAAAAAATTCTATGGACCAAAATTCCACCATAACCATGTAGCATTCTGGTTAATGTTGTAAATTATTTCAGGAAGACTATTGCATATCAAAAATAGGGAATTTTAAATTTTGCAGCTTTTTTAATCAGTATGTTGGGATATTTGAGATGATTCTGTTGTTCCGACTAGCCCTTAATGCAAGGGAGAATTTTGAGTTAAGTTGCATAGAATCGGCATTTCCCTATAGTGAAAAATTAACCCCTCAGGCTCTGAGGCAGAGCCACAGTGGATTTTGTATTTTCTAAAAGACAGATGGCAATGACTTTTAGGGACCACAAGAGGCATAGCAAGATATTAGGCAGTTTTGAGAACTTCAGAATTTATTGATGCAAACATCAAGTGGCACAGCACGGTGATAATCTGAACTTAAGGCTTTTTCTGCCACACTTTACTCCTTTCTGGTTGCTCTTTTACAAGAAAAATTGCAACAAGGAAAAATTTACCTGGCATCTAAGGGAATGATCAGGTTTCAGTTAAAAGAAAACAGAAGTTAAAAAAGCGCATTGTGGCGTTTACCTCATATGAAGGAATAATGTTTTAATTAGGTAAATAGAACTGAACTTTGACAAACCAGTTGAGTTCACTGATGCTTTAGTTTTGAATTATGAATTGACAGAATATACAAAGATGCAATATATCGGGATATTTCTGGGACATTTAATTAATCAAGCTAGAATATGCTAGTAAATGGGGCCAAATGGGAATATCCGATTAATGTTTTAAGGGTATTATGGAAATACTGTATTGAACAGTAAAGTTTTATTAAGGATTCCTGAAAAAGATAAAACAATAGTTTCTATTGTGTTTTCAGTCAAAATCAGAGAAATCACTCCACCAAATATGAGGTTTTACAAAATTGTTTTCAAATGTGATAACATTACCTTGATTAAATTCACCAACAGATATCAGTCTGGTATTAAGTTTGCCAGGAAAGGTGTAATTAAGAATAGTTTATTAATTATTTTCTCTCAGAGAAGTCTTCTTTTAAGAGAACAACCTTTATTTTCCTGACCGGTACGCGAGACACCAAGACACGTTGAGGCAAATACAGACCTCTCAACTTTCCTTGTTCCTTTGAAGATCAACAGAAAGCCAAAGTATAGTTTACATTGGATGATACATGTGGCATGATACTGGAATACTGCTGTGAGTATCAAACATGATTGGTTGTGAGTGACCTAACAAACATGAGGTAAATACATGGTGAATTAACGTTGAAGAATGGATCTCAGACATGCATGGTTACTTGGCGGCAGCACACTATGAAATAGTTAATGTGGTATGTGTACAAGCATGCAAAAGGGAGAGACGGAGAAAGAGAAAGACAGAAAGAGAGAGAGAGATGGAGTCAGATGGAGAAAGAGAGTGAGAGAGAGACAGACAGACAGAGAGAACTACCTAATCATTAAGGCACCTAAACACACTCCAGAGAAAAAGTGATTTTGAAACAATCTAATAGAAAGGGTTAAAACACAAAGTATTGTAAGACAAATCAAAGTTGTAAGTAAAGGGGTACATAGTTTGACCTGGGACAGTTGAAGACTAAGGAGAAGTGATAATCTGCAATAATTCCCTTTGGATGCATAGAGGTTTAAAAAGGAGCATAGAAAATCATTTCACATCCACCTTCACAGGGAGGTATTGTGAATTATTTTTGTCTGCGTGTGGTATTTACAAGATTTTATTTGGAATTCAGGAAAGTGGGCAAATAACTTATAAATGGGTAGCTAGACTAGTCACGGGTTAGTTGTGAGAACTCAATAAGGATCTTTTGTTGTCAAGGTGGGAAATTATAATAAATATACTATAGCAAATACAAATGAATAGGGTTATCATCAATAAACCTTATAAAGACATTCAAAGAGGTTGTGGTATGAGAGGACAACATCTTCTTTTACATTCTTCTACACACACACATAAGGTTACAACCATTTTGTGCTGACCATCGTTATCTTGGCCTTGTAAGGTACAGTGTAAATACTGTACAGAAGTTATAGGTGGATCAGTGACGGAGGCCAGAAAACAAGTGCTGGGAAAGTACATGTCAGTTTGATGGAGGATTGGGGGTTCAAAATGGACTCAAATTCCATAAAAGCCAGCAGTGCAGAGAGGAATCTGGGAGAATGGTCTTCAACCTCCTTGAGGTGGAACTAATACTTGCTTTGACATACCTTGACTTAATACCTCAAGAAGCAAGAGAAGCCAATGAGAGAGAAGGTGCTGCTGCTGTTTGCCGATTGCTTGCTAGGCTGACCAACTGACCAAACCAATTGCTTGTTCTGTATGTCTTGGCAGAATTGTATATTGTAATAATTGCTGCATTGCTACTTCTTTAGGAAACAACAGATCACACTATTCTCCTGGAATTGAAAAGCCCAAAGTCACAGATGGAGGAAATCTTAAATAAAAACAGAAATGCTGAAGATATTCAGCAGGTCAGGCAGCACCTGTGAGAATATAGAGTAAATGTCACAGAACCATTCTTGTTTGGGATTTCTGCAGTGGAGAGGCTGTCATGATCGTGCAAGAAAGACTCGTTCCATTCTGAAACTCATCTCTCTGTTAAGAAGGCAACTCATTTTAAACACTGAACAATAGTTCTGGATTATCTCACAAGAGGAAACATCCTCTGTCCATTCTGTCAAGAGCTCTCAAGATCTTACGTGTTTTAATCAAGTCTCCTCTCACTCTTCAAACTCCAGTGGATATTAGTCAAGCTTGTCCAACCTTTCAAGAAAACTTGAATATTTCATAAACCTTCTCTAAACAAAGGCATTAGCACCCTTCCTTAAATAAGGAGACTAATGTTGTTCACAGTACTCCAGATGTGGTCTCACTAATGACATACGTAACTGAAACTCCCTATATTGTATTCAATCCCCCTCACAATAAACAATAACATCTGTTAGCTTTCTCAATTACTTACTGAACTTGCATGCTAGGTACATTCAGATCCCTCTACAATTTGACAAGCTACCATTTAGATAATATACCTTTTATTATCTTTCCTGATAAAATGGACAATTTCACATTTTCCTGCATTTTACTACATTTGCCAGATCTTTGCTCATTCACTTAACCTATCCCTATCCCACTGTAGCCTCCTTATGTCCTCTTTGTAGCTTACCTTCCAAATGACTTTGGGAATGGGTCTCATTCCCAATGGGAAACTGGAGTGAGCTTCAGGAGAGCTGCCTGAATCCAGATATATCCAAAGAAACCATGATCCACACATTATCAGACCTAAGGGATGTTTTCTTTCTTGAATAAAGATATAACCATTTAAAAGGAAGGGAAGCGCCAATTATTTAACCCTGTTGAGATGTATATCACCAGACTGAGTAACTTTCCAAAACTCATTTAGGTTCATGTTTGAATGTATTCACAGGACTATTTGAATGGTCATTAAAAATAAATTTTGTTCACCTGAATATAATTAGATGATGTCAATAATGCATCCAGAAAATCAATACAAGGATGCAGAACACATGATAAAACATGTCACAAATCTTCCAAAAGCAAATCAATTCTGAATAATTTAAAAATTAAACCAACAACTTTTTGTCCTGTAGAATCCCTGGTATTCCAAAATTAAATAGAGAAATATTCTCCTCAATATCAGTAATGTTCTCAAATGCTTTGCTGTTTGAAATAATGATTATCTTAAATAGCTTTGCATTTCTGTTCAACAATGATAAGTTAGCATTATTTAATATTACCTCACTCTGAACCTATACCAGTGATCATTGTGCAGTAGCACAAATGTAAAGCTCCAGATGCAAAATATTCTGACAGTTTTAAAGGTCTTCAGTTTAACATGGAGAGAATATTGAAGTAAGCTTCATTTCAAATGCCTCCATGTTTCATAACACTGATTTGTGACAATAGCGAGTCTACTCACTCAAAAGAAATATGATGTTCACAGTGGAATGCTAGCCTTTGATCAGCAGGAGAGCTTAAAGTGGCCTCCTGTAGCAATGGGTGCAAATGTTCTTGATGTAGATTCTGTCCTGCCCAAAATATATCCAAGTATACCATTGGAATGATCATTTAGGTCCCTCCATGTAGAACAAGTGAGCCAATTTAGTATTTTATCTCCTATATGTCAAGGGAATTTGTTGAATCTGGAACCTGGAACAAAACAGAAGGAGTTTCAACTATGATCTCAAGCCACAACTTGTACTTATGAGGGAATGAGACAAGATTCTCAATTAACTTATTTTCCTTAAATCAAACACATCATCTGTTCATTATGGCTTTGTGGTTTGTAGATTTCTTTTGAAACTTTTGTCTGACTGATTGGGACACAGAAAAACAAAGTTAGGTAACCAGAAGAGGCATTAGCATCACGACATCCCTGCTGTGGCATAAGAGACACCAACTGCCCACCATTCATCTCTACCAACTTAGAGAGTGGCAGATCTAAAACTGACATGCCGATCAAAAATGTTCCAACCACTCTCTCCTGTTCTGCCATTTGATTAAAACTCTGTCAATGCAGTGTCTTCAAATGTGCCTCAAACAAGGGTGCCTCAAATACTATCAATGAGTCCCAGTATTCACCTGAGACTCATGATGTGCATGGGTTACTGCGAAGCAGTAATTTTATCAAGGCCTTGAAGGATTTTGAACCAATGAAAGGCAACAGTAATTAGCAATATCTAATGTCAGCCAACCTGAGCTTTGAATTTCCCATATCAAGAACTAATCTCTTTGCCATTCTTTTCATTTTGGCAACCTCCCTATTGGACTGAATGGATCCCGTGGCATCAATTTGAAGAGCAAGTTCAAGTTCAAGTTTTGTTCCTTGGTCAGCTTCACTTGAAGAGATCATCTCATCAATTTCACTATTTTGGTGTCTGTTCAATCTTGCTGTGCAGTAAATCAGCCAGTGCTTTTCTTACATTACAGTCATGACTATATATCAAAAGTACTTCAAAGGCTGCTGAAAACGTTAGGGTGTCTGGAGTTTATAAAAATTATATAAATACAAGTCTTTATTTTCTCCCTTTTCTTCTTTGATGCACGTATTACCCAGTTGTAATATCTTAAGCCTAGCAAAGCATCATGTGCAATGGAGAAATGATACATAAAGCCTATAAGAGTTGAGTTACAAAGCGGTCATGATCTAACTTAATACCAGATTAGATCTGAGAGGCTGAATGACCTCCTCCTGTTCCATTGTTCCACTGTCATCCACTATTTCTATTGCACCCATGGGAGAAGACTGAGTGCTCTGTATATAACTGGTACCTTCCAAATCTTCAGCATTCCACAACGCAGTCCCCAACTAATTAATTGCTTTCCAAGTTTAGTTACTAATGTTTTATGGGGTAAATGTCCTCAACCTATACAAAAGTAAATGCCCAGTGTATCTCTTTTTAGTGATGATGAATGAGGGATAATAACGCCAGAACACAAGGAGACCTCCTATGCTCTCCTTCAAAACTGCAGAGCAATCTTTTAGGCGTACTGTAACATATCAGCTGGGCCTCAGTTTAACATGTATCTGTAGTGACTGAGAGGAGCTTAAACATAGGCATTAGGTGAAAGGTCTGTCACTGTGCTATAAATTCTATGTAACATTTCATCACAAAGCCAGCACCTTTGACAATGTGGAACTCACTTAGTGCTTCACTGCACTGCACCAGTTTGGGCTTGAACCCACAACCTTCTGCCTCAAAGCTGACTAAAGCAGAAGAGTGTACGTCTCACAGGGAGATTATGAGAACCAAATATCTTCAATTACAATCCTTGACACTAACAGATTCCCAGAAGAGAAAATAAAATACTCTTCAGGCAAGGTTAAGAATGGCATCATTATCTCCCTGTGCCTAATCCATAAAGATTAGAATACAGAAGGGCAGTGGGAAGAATTGTTTGACAAGATTAATAACATTCTACAATCTTTGTTATAGATTATTACCTCCTCTAATATCCCAGTTGGTATAGATATCTGAACTATAAGCTATTTCACTGGAGATAATGAGCTCACTGTGTGCGGCAACTATTATCTCCTTTTCCACTGACCACACATAAAATTCATAACAACTTCTTCATGTCTTTTACACCTGCTGATAATTTATTTCCCACATACTTTTTTCCCAATCCACTACTATTATTGTCCTTTCACCTCCTCACATGCAACAACACACATGGGACAGACATATTATAGGGTCAGAATTACTTCCCTTTATTATAACAAGGGTCGGGTGCAGAATCTCCATAGTTGTCCATTGAAAAGGACAACATCAAGAATACTTGGTTGGGCTCTGACGTTTTGCAATCAGTGCTTCTGAAGAGTCCCAAGCAATGGAAAGGTGTAACTCCAGTCCACTATTAGGAGGCCTTGGTGAAGGGTGGGTATCAGACGGGGGTCAGGAGGGACGAAAGTGATGTGGGAGAGCATATTGCCAGCATTGCATGCATTGAGCAGATCAGGGTGGCTATGGATCAAGAGACCCACGAGTGCAAGTCTGAAATTGGAAAGTGCAGATGAGGAAGGTTGGGTGGGGAGGTCTGGATCTAAGGGAGGACAAAGATCTTCTTGAGGGAGCTGGAGGGTGTACTCCTAAGTAACAGGCAGCTGTTGTCAGAACACCAGACTCAAACCTCTATAAAAGTCAAAAATTACCTCTTAGCCTCATGTTTCTAACACTGTAACATCATTCTGAAAATCTGCAAAGGCAACAAAGATCATGAATCAAGACATATAACTGTGCTCTCATCCTGGTTCAAAAAAACCTGCCAAAAACCTTGTAGAGCACTTTAAAAAGCCAACCGTGTCCTTTAATTTTTGCTGACATTGAAATCCTTAGATGATGAGAGTGTCAGTGAAATACACATTGAGATTCTGTGGACAGAGTACCTTAAACAAACTGCATGGCTCATAATGTACTGCTGCACAACTGAGAAATCTATATTAGTCAAAAACCCAGGCCACTCAATTTCTTAACATCAAATAGTATTCATCAATAAGTCTGATGAAGCGCAAAATAAGAAGTGATCTGTCAATGAATCCATCATGTGTCCTGACAGCAGATGATAAAGAAGTTTCATTCTTTGAAGGTAAATGAAGCGACCATGACAAATAATGGCCTTTTGGAGAAATGGCTGCCTGGCTTCTGACTTGAGTCCAGGCTGGGATAGCCGATGATAAATTGCTGCCCTGATCGTCCTTCTGATCAGCTGCTCTCATGACCTACACTGAGGTAATGGACTGCAATGATGTCCTGTGGATTTTATTTCACTTGAACAGGGAGCACTTACTGAAAAGCTCAAGTGATTAAAACAGGAATAGCACCAGATGATATTAGACTACTGTGCTCTGCAGGACATGGCGTTTATTTTATATCTGCTTTGTAATTTTATTTTATTCAAAGAAAACACATCATTTCATTGATTTTTCAGCTGGGTCACTGGACTGGGGTCAGCCAACCTTGACGGGAAAAAGAATAACCGACACATCATTTGTCTCCTCCCAAGCAAGTGCACATTATGTGAGCAGAGGCATGGATCAAAAGTCAAGGACAACTTTATGTCCTGCTTTTCTAACCTTTCAGTTTACAAAGCAACACTCTCAGAGGGAACAGCTGGAAAACAAAACATGGACCATAATGAAGAATTAATAGCAAAGTATAAATATAAACTAAAATCAATGCACAGAATTGTTCATTTTCAGTGGTTACTAAATTGCTAGCAATGCAGGAAGGAGTGTAGGCCATTCAGCCCCTCAGGTTTGCTCAACCATTCGGTAAAATTATGGCTAATCTCAACCTCATTTATCTACTTTTGTATGTTTGTGGTTAACTGCCATCAGTTCAGCCTCAGAACAAGTCATGATCATGGAACCTGTCTGTATAATTTAATTCTTTGGACCCAAGTAAATGTCCAGTGAATCTGTGCTGTTCCTCCTCCAAGGCCAACAGAACTTCCTGAGGTGAGCCCTGAAATGTCTTCTCCAGCTGGTGGAGACTTTCTACAACTCAAGTAACACCTCCTCACCTTTATATTCGGGACTCCTGGAGATAAAGGACAATGTTCCCATTAACCTTCCTGCTGCATTTAAACTGGAGAAAAAGCAAACCTAAAACACCCTAAATTACAATTCAGATATTAGAGCTTTATCAGTAAATTCCAGTCAACAGTTGGAGCTGGTTGTGCTTGCTGAGAGTGTAACTGTCAGAAGACTGGTGCAGTTCTCAACACATCAGCTGCAGCTCAGCTGATAGCACTTCCATCACTGAGACAAATGATTCTGGGTTCAAGCTTCACTCCATATGTGTGAGAACAAATATCTAGGCTGAGTCAGTACTGAAGTTCTGGGGTGTACAACACAGCCTGACATATAGTCTGCTGGATGAGATTTTAAACCAAGGTCCCATCTCCCTTGTTTTGAAGAAAAGTTTCCTGGCCAAGATTTATCCATTATCCAGCATTACTAAAGCAGATTATCTGGTTAGTATCACATAGCAATTTTAGTTGCTTGGTGAAAATTTACTGCCTCATTTTCAGTATAAAAGTAATAACACATCAAAAGCACGGTGCAATGCTTTGGCACATTCTGAGGACATGAACGGTGTCATAGAAATTTGAGCAAAAGTGGTTGAATAAATAAAAAAAACGCTGCTTGAAAATAAATAGAACATTCTGAACTTTGTTAGGATATACTTGAACTTTGGATTCATTAGAATCTGTTTCAAGTGAAAATACAATTAAGATTGAAACAAAGAGGTTGCATTCAGTAAAATCAAACTTGAAATTTTGGAAATAAATGATCATGGAGTGAAAGAATCCAATACTATGCTCACAAACATAAATGTGGCATTTTAAAGCTCAGTCTGAATTTGAGCTCTGGAATTGCCATTAAACAATGATACATTGATCACTTCTGCCTGTTAGTCTTTACCTATCAGGGACTGGAAAAGATAACAAGGACACTATTTATCAG
>JARFYF010000063.1:89514003-89526160 GCA_030265395.1 Rhina ancylostomus
CTTATGCACAGAAATATCATTAACAGGCACCAATAGTGGATAAAATTTATTGAAGATATATTTGTTTTGGAGTTTAAGCTAACAGGTTTGTATTACACAAAATTGTTATTTAAATGGTAAACTAGGCCTTGGCATAAGTATGTAATCAAGGGAATAAAAACAATGAATATTTTCAACTTCAGTGAACTTTGCATCTTGTAGCTGGTGTTGCAATAGACAGCAGGAATACAAAGAAAAAATCCTTGAAGGCTAATTCCAATAAGACAATCTTAATATTGCTATATTAAATTCTACTTCAGTTGCAGAGCCATGAAGCTGTATTTAATACAGTTTCCAATGTATGGTTTGGCAACAATGCAGCTCATTCCACACTGAACTATTTTGCTTCAGGCAAGCATTAAGTCTTTGAAAACCCAAAGTAGATCCAACAGCATGAAAGATCATTCGACACAAATTTTAATGCATCTGATGTGAAATTGTTGTTAATTTAATTGTTGTATTACATCAAGAAGAACCAATGTTCCATTTTACATCAAATGATTCAGTTGATGGTGTAAATCATGACACCAAATTCCAAAATCTATGGTATGCTTGAAGGGCAGATGTGCTACTAAATAGTAAAGCCAAATTATTTTGTCCAAGTTCCATCACTGGTCTGCTAATTTTGCAAAATGAGTTTCTCATTATCTGCACGTTTGAAGTGTATTAAAGTGTTTGAAAATACTGTATTTGCATGGTGGATACAAATCAAATTAAACTTACCACAGAAAGTTAGGGCTCACTCAATTTGTGTAACTGTAGTGGTAACTATGAATTACTGCCAGTTAACTACTCTATCACTGAAAATGAATTATTACAAGTGTGGTATCTCATTCTTTTGTATTTTAATTGTTGTAGATTTACTGCAAATACAATTTATAAAATATTTCTGTTTATCTCTTTTTGCTTTCTTTTTTAATTTAACCTCTTTCCTCCCTTTATTTTTCTTTCTGTTCTTAATTCGTCATTGAATTAACTCGCACTAATTCACAATTGCTTCTCAATGCCTACACAGTAAACTTCACAACCTTTTAATCTGATTGAATTTGTTATTTTGATCTCCCTCCAGCCACAAGTTGCTTCATAACGTATCACCGGTATTAAACAGGCAAGGACAAGTCTGTCCAAGAGCTGCTACTGTTCATGGCCCTGCTGCAGAAAATATTGTTTTAATAAGGTTCATGAATTAATGTAGCATTTGAATTGAAGTACTTCTGTAACTGAGCAGGGACATCTTACTGAACCTTAGTTTGAATAAGAAGACTGAAAATTAACTATCTCCTGGATTTGTTGACACTGTTGATCACCACTAACCCCCAGATAGCTTGTTTCAAGCATTCTCCACCCTGCAGATGAACTTTGAATGCATGATTCTTCAACTTGAACATCATAACACATAAAGCCTGAGTGTTCTCATCACAATGACTTGCCTTTAGATAGGTCAGTCCGGGTGTTCCCAAACAGGAAACCATGGATGAATCTGAAGATCCACTCCCTACTGACCACGACTGTGGCGTTCCAATCAGGTAACCCTGCTCTATACAAAAGATCGAGACACAACCTTCGTAAAGGCATCAGGATGCCAAGAGACAACATCAGTCCAAATATGAGTCCCAGACCAACTGTCAGTTGTGGTAGGGATTACAAGTTAGAAGAGGCTACAAAATGAAGTCGGGCAGCATCACTGACAACAGAACATCCCTTCCTGATGAGCTTAACACGTTTTGAACAAAAGGGAATGGGAATATCACCTCTCACCCTGACGGGCTCCAATGTACTTGAACCCACAGATACCACTGCAGTGCATCAGTCTTCTGGAGATCAAACCCATGGAAAGCTTCTGGCCCAGATGGTGTCCCCAGCCATGTCCTCAGATCCTGTGCAGATCAATTGGCAGGGGTACTTGCAGACATTTTGAACATTTCCCTACTTCAATCTGAAGTTCCCACCTGCTTAAAGAAGACCACTATCATATGGTACCAATGAAAAATAAGGTAACGTGCCTTAATGATAACCGTCCGGTGGCTCTGACATCCACTATCATGAAGTGCTTCAAGGGGCTGGTCATGGCACACATCAATTCCAGCCTCCCAGACAACCTCAACCCACTGCAATTCACCAACCGCTGGAACAGGTCCATGGTGAACACCATCTCCCTTACTCTGTACTCATCTCTGGAGCATCTGGACAGTAAAGGCACCTACATTAGACTATTGTTGATTGACTGAAGCTCCACCTACAATAATATAATTACAAGCAAACTCATCTCCAACTGCTAGATCTGGGTCTCAACACCTCTTTTCACAACTAGATCCTTGACTTCCTAACCAACAGACCGCAATCAGTAAGGAAAGGCAGCAACACCTCCGCCACGATTATCCTCAACACCGGTGTCCCACAAGGCTGCATCCTCGGCCCCCTACTTTACTCCCTATACCCTCATAATTGCATGGCCAGATTCTGGTCCAACTCCATCTATAAGTTTACAGATAATACCACAGAAAGCATTCTATCCAGATGCATCATGGCTTAGGCAAAATCTCATCTAACAATGAATCAGAGTACAGGAAGGAGATAGAGACCCCAGTGACAACGTGTCCTTGACAACAATCTTTCCATCAAGGTGAGCAAGACAAAAGAGTTGGTCATTGACTTCAGGAAGGGAGCAGTGCACATGCACCTGTCTACATCAATGGTGCTGATGTCAAGAGGGTTGAGAGCTTCAAGTTCCTCGGAGTGAGCATCACCAATAGCCTGTCCCGGTCCAACCATGTAAACGCCACAGCCAAGCAAGCTCACCGGCACCTCTACTTCCTCAAGAGGCTAAAGAAATTTGGCATATCCCCTGTGACCCTCAACTATTTTTATTAATGCACCATAGAAGGCATCCTATCCAGATGCATCACAGCTTGGTATGGCAACTGCTTTGCTGGAGACTGCAAGAAACTATAGAGAGTTGTGGACGCAGCTCAGCACATCACAGAAACGAGCCTCCCCTCCAAGGACTTTGTCTACACTTCTCACTGCCCCAGGAAAGCAGCCAACATAATCAAAGAATCCACCCACCCCAGACATTCTCTCTTCTCCCCCCCCTCCCATTGGGCAGAAGATACAAAAGCCTGAAAGCACGTACCATCAGGTTCAAGGGCAGCTTCTCTCCTGCTGTTATAAAACTCTTGAATGGTCCCCAGTACAAAAAGATGGACTCTTGACCTCACAGTCTACCTTGTTATGGCCTTTCACATTATCATCTGTCTGCACTGCACTTTCTCTGTGACAGTAACACTTCATTCTGCATTCTGTTATTGTTTTGCCTTGTACTACCTCAATGTACTGCTGTAATGAAATGATCTGTATTGATGGCATGCAAAACAGAAGCTTTTCACTATACCCCAGAACATGTGACAATAATAAACCAATTCCAATTCCTTTAAAATAGTAAAATGTCCCAAGGTTCTTCAAAGGAGCATTATCAACAAAATTTGAGAAGAAGCCACATGAGGAGATGTTAAGGTAGACTGATCTAGATTGTGGGTTTTAGGAGCATCCTTAAGCAGGAACAAGAGAAAGACTAGGGGAGAGAGGTTTAGGGAAGGATTTCCACAATCGAACACAGAATCTTTGAGGTTTGGACATAGATCCTGATATTCCAGATATCAGAGTCCACTGCAAACAGGTTCATATTGGTAACCAGAAAGACTTGTGTAGTCACAAGTTTGAATGTGGAGAATATTCAGCAGAGATTCAAGCCTGCAAATTAGCAAGTACTTAAAGGGAAGTTGCCTGCAATTGACTTGGACACATCCTGCTCATGATGAGAGTAGTGCCAATGATTTTGGGATCCAAATGTGACTTGTGGACATCTGTCTACAAAAAAACAGTGGAGGGCAGCCTGCTCAACAACGTTGGGTCGCCAGAGATGAAATACCAGTTGCAGTCTACCAGGTCACTCATCGTATGAGTGAATGTAATTTCTATGGAGGAAAAAGAGGAAAATACAGTATTGTAATTTTGGGTGCATACTTCCCATTGCTTTACACAAATCATGGAATAGTACTCCAAAGCTGCAGTAAAGAACTATTCATCAGTGGGTGAGCATTGAGAGCTCTGAGTCCAGGTAGAGTTCTGGGTCTAGGCAAAGGAACAATACCTTATTTCAGATTCAGCTAATGGACTTATTTTCTGCTTTCCATTCTGCTTTCATTAATAAATGACTTTACAGGCAGAAAACTGAGTTGGTGCAGTGGGTATGTACTAAGCTAGTCAGAGGAGTTTCAGAGCACATTCATTTATTGAAGACAAAAGACTAAAAACACAGGCAACAGGAGAAAAATACACATTGAAACAGTGTAGTTGCAACCCAGAAAGGCCGATGTAAATAGATTCTGTAGTAAAATTCAGAAATTAATTGGAAAAATATGTGAAGGGAAAGTTGTGATGCTATGTTAAGTGTTTTTACATACATTGGCTTTGCTGTTACAATTTTTAAAATCAGAACAAAGTAATTGGGTAAAGGAACACTGAATGACACTGTCAATTAGAAATGAAACAGAAAGGAACTTCTCTGATTTTCTTAATTTTCATCAGATGGAGCCCTGTATCATAATCTGAGAGGGCAGAATGAGCTGATGGCCACATCATGAGCAGGATGTGGCTGCTCTCTCTACAGATGCTGCCTGACCTGCTGAGCACTTTCTGTTTCCATTTCAGATTTCCAGCACCAGCAATACTTCTTGCCATCAATTATATTTTGCTGTACACTTTTTTGAACCCATAGCTATCTGAGTCCAGGTAAGATGCATGCCTGAAATATTCCCATTTCACCAACTGTAAGAGGAATAAGTGAAGCTCACTTGGGAAGTTTTAACTGAGTTCCTCTTGGGATCAGATGCCTATAAATTAATGATTAATCATCAGCTTCATTCAAAGACCACCAGGATAGATAGCGCAGGAAATGGAAGTGTCACATTAGCACTTAGGGTGTTGGAAGTACAAAGAATCACTTTAAGACCTGACTGGAACTCCTTTTCCTGATTTTGGAAACGTTAACCTCCGCTGAAAATGATTTTACAATCATTTTAAATCAACAGCTGAAATGTAGTAGCTCTTTTCCCAAGATTTTCCAAGCTCTCCCTTAGAGGATAAACTTCAAAATGTAGCCTTAAAAATTCATTGTCCCAAAAGTTGCAGTGCGAATAACAGTGAGGCAATCAATACTCAATGTCATAATGGGCAAAATCTGGCAGCAATTTCATGGGCCATTCAACACAGAAATCAGAGAGCTTTTGTCAGTGATTCCCTGCCCTTTTGCAGGGTGTATTATTTTGCAGCTTCTACTGTCTACAGCAAAATCTAACTCTATAATTGGAGCTTGGTTCTGTACTGTAAGTCATCATTACGCGCATGCTTAATGTCACAGAAGGTACGGAATTTTTTTAAGTTACACCATTAAGATCCCTCATGTCCTCAGGTGGTCCATCTCACTGTTTCAGCTTGGAGAGGCAATTTTTGGATATTCCCCAGACAACAGCCTTTTTTTCCCCATTTTATCCTTTGATAAGAATCTCTAAAGCATCTCAGTCACATGGTAGATTTTGAGGCAGGGTGTTTAATTCTTGCACAGACAGAAAAAAATCAGAGACGCTCAACAGATCAGGCAGCACCAGTGGAAAGAAAATCAGAGTTAACATTTCAGGGTGAGGACCCTTCTCAGAACCAAAAAGAGAGAAAACAAGTTACTTTTAAATTGCAGAGAGGATGGGTAGGACTGAGAGAATATATTTAACAGGTTGAGTTCAGGGTTGCCTTGGTGATAAGCTATTGATAAAGTAACTATTGATGATTCCCGGAATGCAAGGGCTTACATACGAGGAGCAGTTGTCGGCTCTTGGACTGTATTCATTGGATTATAGAAGAATGAGAGGGGACCTCATAGAAACATTTCAAATGTTGAAAGGGCTGGACAGAGTAGATGTGGTTAAGTTGTTTCCCTTGGTGGGTGAGTCCACAACAAGAGGGCACAGTCTTAGAATTAGAGGGTACCCATTTAAAACAGAGATGAGGAGAAATTTCTTTAGCCAGAGGGTTGTGGATTTATGGAATTCGTTGCCACATACAGCTGTGGAGGCCCGATCATTGGGGTTGTTTAAGGAGGAGATTGATAGGTATCTAATTAGTCAGGGTATCAAGGGATATGGGGAAAAGGGCAGGAACTGGGGCTAGATAAGAGAATAGCTCATGGTGAAGAGGTGGAGCAGACTCAATGGGCCGAATGGCCTACTTCTGCTCCTTTGTCTTGTGATCTTCTGAACTAGTTTGATGGATAATTGAAGACAGTTAATATGAAGAAAGAAACTCAAAATCTGTGAAAGGACAGTTACAAAGAGAGAGACAAAGAATGTAAAAGCTGTGAAATGCAGAGCTGCGGCTGATGGTAAGTAGGTCAGGCCATGCTAATAGGGACTGAAAAACTGAACAATGGCTGACCTATGGTAGTAATGGCCAGTTCTGATACAGAGAGAATGAGTTTCCTGAAGCTGTTGAATTCACAATCAGTCCAGGAGACTGAAAAATACACAAGCAGTGATTAAAGTGAGCCTTGTTATAACTCTGATCTCTCTGTCTGTGTCATCTTCCTTGTGTGCACATTGCAGCCATCCAGATTCAAGATTCAATTCAACACCTTCAGGTAACACCACTCCACCGGTCTTAGGCAGGCTTACACTTAGAAAGCAGCATTAAAATGAAACGTGGATGATTCATGAAAGGATCTCACTCATTTTGGCATTTTTCCCCATGCTTTGTTACACAGTAATCAGAGAAGGGGTTACTCCTTAAAAACACACTTCCCATGGTGAACAGACAACAGCAACGCATTTCAAAGCTCTCCTGGCAAAGAAAAATGTGCAGGGCAGAGGAAGAGAGCTCCGAAAATCACTCAGAGCAACATGTGGTGCCACATGGGCAAACAAGTGGGTAAAGCAGAAATCCTGTGGGCTAGGTGAATGCTGAAAATGGGAGAATTTGCCACAGATGTTACAGGAGCTACCCAGCTTCAGAACGGCTATTCAAGAAGGTTTAAAGCTACAATTGTTAACATGTAGCATATTGCATCATGACAATCTATCATAGCCTTGGACATGTATCTAAAGTATTTGCATGATCCTCTGCTAAGATGGTGCAAAATGGTGTTGGGCATGTATGCAGGAGAGATTCTGGGTTTTCAGGTATACAGACAGAGACAGATAGCTGGATCTAATTGTCTTTTATAGTTATGGACAATGAGTGTGCATCAGTAATTATAATTGTACATTGAATTGAATCACTGATTGAGGACTATTGAAAGAATCACAGGATTGGGCAGCAAGGAAATCCTGGAAACAATCCACGTGGGATGAACTGGCCCTGACCAAGCAGATTGCTGATCAGGTGGGCTTGAGATATGCCAAGAAGCCAAGATCTTGGCAGACAATGGTTACAGGCTGCAGCACGAATGAGAAGACCACAGCAAAAAGTTGCTTAATGGCTACTCTGCAAGTGCCTGGGAGAGAGAGAAAAAGTACAACATGTGGCAAATCTCCAGGAGGCCAGGTACAATAATTGATGTGGAGGCAGTGATACATGGGAACCAGTGCAAATATAATTTTACAACAGTCCATCTAATGGGGAGTTGCAATGCTTTGAATGAGAAGAAAGTTCAGCATCCAGCGCAAAACCTTCCAAGAAGATAAGGCAATTGGTTTCAAGTCTGACACATGGCAGTAAATGCTTGCGGCAACAAAAGAAACCAACAGACACTGCAAAGTAGCCTCTTCCATCTTGTGGGGACCAAATGCAAATTATATGTCTTCTTTGCTGAACATGTCGCTTCAAACTTAGCTCTGAATTTTTGTTTACTTGCCATTTTAATTCATCTCCTGGTCTCAACATCACACACGGAGAAGAAGCAGAGGACAGCACCTCTTCTTTTCACAAGGCACATTTTACCTTCCAGACAGGAATGAATTCAGCAATTTCAGCTCACCACCAATGTTCATTTTCTCAGAGAACAGATCTTTGGTAATGGTTCAGTTCTTGCCATTTACAACTCCTCTGATTCCAACTTTGGTTTTGTAATTTTTCCCATTATTAACAACTTTGCTTGGAATTATCATCCCCTCTTTTATCAATTTATGGGATCCTTAAAACTTACTGCATTGAAGGAGGACATTCAACATTGCATTCAGCAATAGCAGATAATCAGCCATTCTAGTCATATACCTTATATTTCCGCAGTTCAGTTATTTCTTCTCTCTCCTCTTCTTCATGTATTATATCTTTCCTGCTATTTCCACCTCCAGGAAAAAATACAAAGAAACAAGTTTTAAGTTCCAGAGAAAGAGACTGGGGCAGAAAGAACAAAAGGGAGGCCAGAAGAAGTTGAGTGACTCAAGCGGAGGTTGTACTGGCTGAACAAGAATGGTAACAGCCAGTGAATAATGAAAGGAGTGCCTGGAGGGTTATGAAAGGTCATTGACCTGAAACCTTAACTGTACCTCTCAACACAGATGTTACCTGACCTGCTGAGAGTTCTCTGCATTTTATGTTACAGCAGTGAGAATGAGGGCATTGGAAACAAACTCCACTGTCCCGTCAGCCTAAGGTTTTGCTAATCTAGTTCCATTCACTGACAAGACCAACATTTGGAACTTTTCACAGTAATAAACAATATTCAAAATCTCCTTCCCTCTCTCAACAATAAGCATAAATGACAAAAAAGGGAAAAGTATGAAATAACAAGATTCTAAATAACAATATTCTATATTACTGTCACTAAAGAAAAAGTGTAACCGGTTGTGACTAAAAAACAGAAAATGCTGGAAACCTTTTTGCATTTCATGCAGTTACAACTATATCCCAGCTCATGGGTGCTTGCTTTGTTTTCATCATGATTTTTATTTCATGATGTTGCCCTTAGTGAAAAATTTAGGATTTCT
The DNA here is from genome assembly GCA_030265395.1 of Rhina ancylostomus. NCBI lineage: Eukaryota > Metazoa > Chordata > Chondrichthyes > Rhinopristiformes > Rhinidae > Rhina > Rhina ancylostomus. Next base: position 89,523,018 of record JARFYF010000063.1, read on the forward strand.
GGAAGTAGATCTGAACATTGTCCTCCCCTGGCAGTAAGCAGGGTAAGGGTTCAGACATCTGTTATTGAAATCAGGTGGCGTATATAAATGGGTGACCAATCTAAATTCAGTTTCCACCCCTGCCAATGTAGATTATTACCCCCATTCCACCTGTCACTAAGGCTGGGTATATCCAGCCAAAATCAGGCCAGCTATCGATGCCTTGGTGCTGCATGGCTTCATTGCCAACTCATTCATTCTGTCTTCCCAACAGGATTTCCTCAGCATGTTCCCTATGTCTGATCTGCTGGGAGCACTGACCTTCAGTCATACATAATATATTTTTCGACCACTGCACCACTGTTGCTACATACCAGCAACAATAGAAACACACAGAGTCATGCATAAGTGTTAGAAACTATTATATTAATAACTACTTATGATAATAAGAAAAGTAAAAATGTTAGATATTAAACATTAACCCCCAAAACTAAACTCGAAGTGTGTGTGTAGCAAATTCTCAAACTCCAAGTCCAGGAATAAGTCTCAAAGTTCAGTTCAGCAAGTCATAAGGTGAAACATGAGCAAAGGCTTTTGCAAAACTACCGTTGACTGAAGAGAAAATGTAGAGAGAGAATAGAGAGAAACTACGAAATCCAAATGTTCCACGATGGAACCCATATGACACCTCAATCACTGATGATCTCCGTTCCTTTGTTCCGAAGTATCTGCCACCCCGAAAGGCATTGGAGACATGACTGTCCACACAAATACTCATTTCCCTCTACAGGTTAATGACAAAGTGGACTCCACTGGATTGCTCCAGTAATCCATACATGGATCGTAGTGACAGATACAGTTTTTGTTCTTCATCCATCGATACAGAGACCAGCAGTCAGTGTCTCTCTCTCTCTCTCTCCTCACTGACTCACTGAGCAAAAAATGTCCACATGTTATTATCTTTTTGTCGTGATGACACCACACATACACTACTACTCTGCTGTACTATATTTTAAAGGGATATTCACCAAATAGTAACCTGCTCCATAACTGACCTTCAGTCATACATGATATATATTTAGACCATTGCACCACTGCCAATAGAAAATGTTATGCTATTACGTACAGTCCACTCATTCCCATTGCTTCAATATTGGTCACTCTATCAAGATGATGTGCATTTTCAAGTTGTTTATCCCCAAAGAAGCTAGTGTCTGTCACTGCAGTTTATGTAATGTCTGGCTGTCTGTAATGACACAAGGTTATCAGTCAGGTACCAATCTTGTGAAATTATTTTTTCTGTTGTGATTCATCTCTCCTTTTCTGAACTGGTCTCTACAGTCTATAAAAAGCTTTTCTATGTGGAGCACTACATGACTTTATCTAATTCTGTGGCTGCTGCTGTTTCTCTGAGGATTAAGCACCTGGATTTTTGTGGAAGAGACCAAAAGGCCAACAATTTTTTCTTTGTCATGAATTATAATTCATGAGAAAGTAGCCGAAAACTACAGAAAGGAGGTGATGATGACACAGAGTTCAGCAAATGCCGGTAATTCTACTTGTCTGAGGAACTTTGTAAAAACTTGTAAGCTTCCCAAGAAGATAGACTTCCCATATAGACTGCAATCAGAAAACAATCATAAAAGAACCATGGGGAAGATGAGGGAAAATAAATTTGCACAACATGTTAGGATTAGGAATACATGGCCAGAAAGGATTAATAGTTTTCCAAAGTTGGATAAACATTTAAAGGGAAATACTCTCCAGACCATGGGGAAAGAGCTATTGGAAATGGGACTAGCTCAATATCTTTTTTTAAGAACTAACAGAAGAATAGCAGGAAGATTAGGCTATCTATGCTTTTTAGCTGGGATATCTTCAGTCTGTTTTGCAATCCCCTTGTGTTTCAGGGGGAATTGAAATTGCCAGGGCTATTCTTAATAATGAGCCACTGGCCACCTAGAATTTCACTCAATTCACTAACTCAGGATTATTTGAAATTCATATTTTTACAGATGCAAATGTAGTAGTATATAAAAAACATAAAAGAAACTATGAAATAGTGCAGTGTGTGCTTTGGACTCCACAACGTAAAGACACTGTTCAGGTACTGTCAGAGGTGCATTAAAGATTTACTAAAATGCTTTGAAGACTTAGAAGCCGTACTTATCAGGGAAGGTCTGACAGCCTTGACTCTTTTGTCTAGAAGAGAGTAGTTTGTGGGTGACCTGATAGAGGCCCTGAAGTGTAAGAAAAGGATTTGGAGAAAGCAAATGTGGAGAAATGTCTGTAAATTAATCCTTGTTCAGTAGTGCACTGCGTAATAGTCTGCTTCTGAAATTCAGCACCACTAAATTTAATGAACTTCAGTGGTTATATAGCACACATACCATTACAGATCGGGGAAGAATTTCTAGTCACCTTATTTTTACATGTGGACCAGGCCAGTTCAGGGACCTGTCTGTAAAAGAGTATCTGCCATTGAGTTTAGACAGTAAATCCAGGCTTGCTAGAAACTAACTCATATATTGTTAATGAATAAGAAGAAAAGGCATTTTGTGGTGACACTCTGGTTTGCTGGAGTGGAGATGATTCAAGCTTGATCAATCAAGCTTGATGACTATACTATTGAAAGCGATTGCGACTGATTTTATGCATTTGATTTGAAGGTAAGTATCTTTCATTCATTGTACTTTTGTTGTAGAAATTATCCTGCTTTTATTCGGAGAAGTTTCTGTTGTTTGTTTCCTCTGTTCCAAAATAAACTGGTTACTGACTAACTGATTTTGTTTGGTGTCCAGTAGACTTTCTGCTGTGGGCGTTATGCCCACAGATTCATTGGCTGATACAGTGTTAGCAAAATACCTTTGATTAAAGTTGGGTGCCAATTCCAGTTCAGGAACTTGTCTGTTCAGGGAGTAGTTTGAACATGAATCTAAGGTGTAGCTCGGAGGTATAGTAGAGATGATTTTGAAGGGAAACTAAATAAACACAGGTGGACAAAAGGATTAAAATATTTTTCTGATATGGTGTAATGTGGAGGAGTGGGAGAAGGTTCATGTGAAGCATTAATATCAACATGGATCTGTTGGGCTGAATGGCCTGTTTCTGAGCAGTAAGTATTTTGTAGTGCACTGCAAATCCCTTCACTTTTATCTCCTTTC
>JARFYF010000063.1:89669387-89681281 GCA_030265395.1 Rhina ancylostomus
GGGGGTGTTCTCGGAGCCTCCTCCTCCCATTAGCTGTTTAATTGTTCGCCACCATTCATGACTAGAGATGGGAGGACTACAGTGGTTCAATTTGTTGCGTTGTTGGATGTGGAGTGGCTTAGCTCTGTCTATTGCATGGTGTTTTGCTGTTTAGCATGCACATATCCTGCATCACAGCTTCACCTGATTGATACATTCGCTCGGTGCTGTTCCCACCATTCCCTCATGCAATCCTCGTTGCATGCAGAGTTAATGCCCTGGTTTGAGAGGAATGGTTGAGTGAGGAATATGCTGAGGTGAGTGTACATTTCTGCTGTTGCTGATGGTTCACTGCACTTCATGGATGCCCAGTTTTGAGCAGATAGACTATGAAGTTTATTCCACTGAGTATGTCTGTAGTGCCACACAACTGGATAGAGGATGTCCTCAGCATAAAGATGAGTCTCTATCTCCACATGCACTTCTACCACAGATAGACTGAAGATGAGGTCAAGAAGGTGTATCATTCACACCTGGTTCACTCACTATCTGCTACAGACCTAATTGTGTCCTTTAGGATCTGGCTAGTTCAGTGTGTTGGAGCTACTAAGCCACTCTTAGTGACAGGCATTGAGGTCCCCAATCAAGAGTGTGTTCTGTGCCCTTGTACTTTCATTGCTGCTTCTAAGTTTTCAACACATGGAGCACTGATTCATCAGTTGAGGGAAGACTTCAGGAACACTAGTGACCAGATGTTTGTTTGGAAGACTTTACAAGGTCGACTCAGCTGGGAGTGATTTTGCTGTGTCTGAATCATTGCCTGGATCAACCCATTTTTATTCTTTCTCTGCTTCAACGTAGTTCACTTAAGGGGCTTGCAGGAGCACTTCAAAGGGAATGGGGTTATTGGTATGGTAAAGTGGGGCATTGGTGAACCAGATGGGTTGCAACAACAATCCAGAAGTTTTGTGATCATTGTTACTCATGATTAGTTTTTAATACCAGATTATTAGCTTAATTTTAAATTCCACAGCTGTCACGATGGGACTTAAACTCTCACCTCCAGATTATTAGTCCAGGTTTTTTTTATTACTAATCCGGTAACTAAATCACCGCACCACCAAAGTACCTTACATTTTCCTTTCAGTGATTTTTTTAAAGTAAATATACACCAGGATTGTCAAAAATTAATTATGGATCAGGCACCCTGAAAGAGGCCACAAATGTGGCTGGCATAAAGCCCATGGAACAAATATGAAGTGAACTTGACTCCTCTGCCAGGATATTACAGAATACCTTGAACCCAATAATGAGTCCTGGGATGGAGCAAGAGCATAAATGTGACTACATCTGACTCCACTCCTTCCTGGACTTCTGCGCTGCAGTACTCAGATGTGAAAATATGGAAGATACAGACACACTTACTGCAGCCAGCTGATGTTTTTTTTTAACAGAACTATGAGCCAGCCATCAGCATGATGCATCCCATTATGTATCAGAGGCGATGATGATTGCTTACATAAGAATAATTAGGCAATGAAAGACCACTCTTTCCTTCAAGCATTCTAAGAGTCACATTGTACCATGATAACCAGCTTATTGATAAATCATAGCAGACAATTATTCTGCATCAGACCTAGGCAGGACTGATGCAGAATAATTGATTGCTATGACTTATCAGGCAGGAGGTGAGGTTAAACCCCTGTGATGGAGAACTTTAGAAAGCACAGATCTAAGTCACCAAACACAACTTCAAGCTTCAATGATTCTGTGCCTTGTTAAACTGATAACACCAATAATTCCTGAAATACATTGCAGGAACTCTTATAAGGATCTGCATTCCACACTAAAACTCACCATCCAAACCACAGGGCCAGGACGTTGACTTCCAGAAGTGCTGACACTGATAAAGGTAATGTCCCAGTGTACTCCCGGCTTCATTTCCATCCCATCCATTTGATGTCCAACAGAGTCTTGCTGTGTCGGAAGCCTGCGGTCCTACCTCCTTCTCAAGCTCCCTACTTCACGTACACTTTAGAACAGCTGGACTTCACAGCCAAGAATTTAAGAACTTGCTCGGTCCTGCTTTTAACTTTGAACATGTTTCTCAGAATGTGACCAGCTAATGTGTAGTGATGCAAGATGAAGAACTTAAGAAACAGAAGCAGGAGCTGTCCAAACAGCCCTCCAGCCTGTTTTGCCATTCAGTACTATGGACTTGTTATTTCACAGTAGAAATTTTTCTTGGGGTGCTTCCAATAATGTGGGCAGATCTAACTTCAGGCTTCACAGCTCATTGGTTATCCAATGTAACTTGGCACATGACCTTACAAGAATATGGTTTCTCTTAATATTGGCTGCACATGATGACACCTCTATTCCTGGTTAGAACAGAAATGAGGTAATTCCCCTTAGTGTCTCAAATCCAGATTCATCAGAGTCATTCCAGCATCTACCAGGTCAGGATAACATGGAATACTTCCCATTTGTCTGAGTATATGCACGTCCAAGAAGCATTCATGACAAAGTAGTCGATTTGATTGGCACCCCATCCACCATTCATTTGCTCCAATACTGAGCATGAAATGCTGCAGCCTGAGCCATCTAGAAAATACATTATGTTCTTTCAGTGGCATTACCCAAACTGTGATATTCAAGAAAAAGGGCAGTGGGTGCACAGGAACACCAGTGATGCAGGTTCCCCTCCAGGCCACACACATGGATGTTGAAATGTATTTTCATTCCTTTGTGAGTGCTGGTTTCAAATCCTGGTACTCCCTACCCAATAACATTGTGTGAGTACCTTCGCCAAAGGAACTGTAGCAGTTCACCACCAATACAATCAGGTTTGGACAACAAATGTTGGCCTAGCTACATCCCAGCAATTATATTTTTTAATTATCACATTGGAGACCAACTTACTGTCAATGACCAGGAGTGATTTCTCCCTCAAAATTTGTAACTATCCTCAACTAAAGCACTTTACCAGAAATGTCATCCCTGTAGACTGTTTCTTGTTGTGCTCTGTCTAAATAGACTCTGTAGACTGTTTGCTGTTGTGCACTTTTTAAACAGAAAAAAATTACTGAGCAATAAGTGTGCATGTTAAAATAGACTGGTTATTCTGAGTCCTGCTGTAAGACTTGCCTGTGTTCAACTCATTGGCTGGTGCAGTGGTATCCAAAAGCACACTGCTCAATATTAAACACTTCCCTAAACTTTTCCCTAACGTCAACAGTGCCTTGCTTAACTACTGAATAATGCAGATGCAGCCTGTTGAAATCTAATGTAGCCTTGGGCAAAAGAGGAGCTGCATCATTCTGTGCTCCAGTTAGCCAAAGTCCCTAGTGTCAGTCTACAGTGCAGGCTAGAGTCAACATCCTCACTGAAATTAAAATAAATGTTAGTGTGAACAACAAACTAGGAGAAGTTCAGCAATTAATACTTAAACCAGTTTTCATTTTCAGCTTCCATGGGACCACTGATCAGCAGTTCCATACCCATGTGAGTTCACAAAAGGATTTTCATGTTCAAGCTTTTGGCTGATATTGTAGGATAGAAAAGTGCACCATTAATACCAAGTCCAAATCTGATGTAGTCAATGAGGGTGGAGAATTTCACCCACCTTGGGTTCCAGCCATTCACCAGCAGGCAGACTGAGGTACCTGCCAGAGTTGTGTGAACTGCAAGCACTGTTTTAAGAATAACTTCCACCAGAAGAATCTGCTCTGGTCAGGCCATTTTCCTTTCATAATTGGTTGGATTTGGTCTTGGGCTTTAGGGTGCCAGGTCATTAGCTGGCCCACCCAATGACTGTGACCTGCTCATGTCAGAGGGAAGTCCAAGCAACCCTGCAAATGCTGCACCTTATGGTTGCAGTGACAGTTGGAGTAAGTCAATTGACACTGGACGAGGAACCTCTCAGGTTGAAGATCTTCAGGAGGTGGTTAAATCTTTGGCTAGAGAGATATATTTAGTTGCCAAGTCCAGAAATTTGAGCACAGAATCTCAGCTGAGATTCCAGTGCAACAATAAACCACTGGAAGTACACGTTTCCAGGTGAGATGCTAATATTTATTCCTCGATCAATACTGAAAAATAGATTAACGCCATCATCATATCCCTTCCCTGGAAGCTTGCCATGTATGAATTGGCGATCATGTTTCCTATGTAACAACAATGTATACACATACTAAAAAAGCACAGTGGGACTTCTTGAGATGAGATCACAATAGGTGCTATAGAAATGCAAGTCTTTATGCTTTTGTACTAAGCAGCTGTGTGAAAGTTACCCAAACATGATTCATATGCATCATTTAGTAACTATCTTTAAGAAGAATGCTATGTACTTTGAGTAGTGTTCGTGGCAAGCGCTATCGAAATCAATTACTTTGGGATGCTGGTGAGTAACAGTAATATTTTCAAAGGTCTGACTCCAGCCAAAATCAGCACTGTTATATATTACGTAGCAGCAATCAATTATATAGATGGAGATTACTGGTTGCAATGGTTCCTCAGGAATGATTTTCAAATCTGTCATTAACATGCCAAGTAAACTAATTAAGTGATGAGGTAGATCTAAATAAAATATGGTCATTCTGCAATTTCCAATTACTGAAATGGCCTGTGATCATCTTGCATACAAATCTAGTTCTAAATAATGGCTAACTGAATAATGACAAATAATTCATCAAACACAGCAAGAGTGAAAGCATGTGACTCTTTGCAATATTCTGGCTACCACCATTCTTTCAGACGACAAATATTAAGTGAGAGCTTGGGACATGAATGTAGGAATAACAGATTTCCACAATGTGATGAAGGGCAAGACCTGATTGTTGGAGGCAGCATCACATAAATAATTTTGTTTAAAAAAATGAGACACTTCAAGGAGGGAAGTGTTGGAGCAAAGGGCCTAAGTGTTTGACGTGCGACCAGAAATTTTCTGCCTATGATTTTGAAAGTGTTCACATTAATGTATTACTGCAATTACCTATAATGATTTATTAGCTTTAAGGTAGTTAAATCCATAACATTGAATGCAAGCCAAGTGCAACTTTCCAGAGAGGTTTTAGAGAAATCTGTTCCATGTCTTTCGTAGAACAACCGAACATTGGGATTCTTGTACTTAGAGCAGAAAAGGTCAAGAGGAATGGTGACAGAGTGTAAAGGAAGAAACTGCTCCCAGCAGCAGAAGAGTCAGCGACTAGAGTACATAATTTCAAGGTGAGCAGTGACATGAGGAGACTTCTTGATTAATCCCAGCAGCTTTTGCTCTGAAGTGCATTGTCCGAATGGTAGAAAGATGCAGATTTAATAATAACTCTGTAAATTAAATTAAATCCTTGAAGGAAAATATGTTGAGAGGGTTTGGATTAAGGGCAGGTGGAGTGATTTCAGCTGGAAACCTCCACCAAGGAGCTGGTGCAGACACACCGGACTACGTGACCCCAACTGTGTAATACTATAGCTTGCTCACTTAAAATACACGTCTGAGATAATTACACGACATTGTTCCTTTTACAAAGTCCGGGATAACAATCATAATTCAGGGTCTTCAAACCCTTTTTCAAATAAGAGAGCTGGTTTGAATATGATTGCCTTGAAATTGGATCAATTAGTGCCAGTTTCTATGTGCAAATCATGTATAAATTGATGCAAACCCAGTGTAGATCATGCTATCAATCATTTCCGTGTGAAATTTCGTGGGCTGTGAAATCTGCAGCTACAGATAGCAAAGAAGCCCAAAGCAAGGAAACACAACACTGCCATCTACTCCTCTGGTGTAGCATCCTTTCTATCACTTCATTCAGGCAGGTCTGGGTGCTAACAAAGATATGGATAAGGGTTCCATGGGTGGGGGAGCTTGGTGACACTAATAAATTGAAAATAACAATGGGATGTATATGTGGTCCGAAACTCTCAGGATCAAATATGAGACTAAGGTTGTGAACATAACTGTACCTACTACCCTTTACAGCCACTTTACTGTGGAGCAAAGCAACTCAATGGCTTAAGTTAAGCTTTGCCTCATCTTGTGTTAACTCAGAATATTTATGAAAAAACCTGAAGGAAATGACGTGCAAATGAGGCACCACAGTAGTGTAGTGGTTAGTGTAACTCTATTACAGTGCCAGTGACCTGGGTTTAATTCCGGCCACCACCTGTAAGGAGTTGGTACATTTTCCCTGTGACTGTGTGGGTTTCTTCCGGTTCTCTCCCACATTCCGAAGACGTACGGGTTAGGAGGTTGTGGGCATGCTATGTTGGCACCGGAAACATGGCGACACTTGCGAGCTGACCCCAGAACACTCTATGCAAAAGATGCACTTCACTGTGTGTTTCGATGTACATGTGACTAATAAAGAGATCTTATTTTAACACTCAGCATCAGCCATACCCACATCTTGACATGTTGTACGTTCAGACAATAAAGATTAGGCTGGCGAGCTGAAGGTTATCAAACAGAACCATACAACATAACTTGCCAAAGTAATGCCAGAAAGTTAGGCCAGAGGTTCTCAGAGTGAACAATGGGGTAGGTGGGAGAGTTGTTGGTGGGTGACAGCAAAGGATAGCTGGGGCATGATCATTGGGAAGGGGAATCCATCACTCCAAATAAAAGAAAGCAAAATTCAGAGACTACTGCACAATTTAACTCAAATAACATTTCCTGAAACCCTAATTACCCTGAATGTGATAGGATTTTATTAATGAAGCACCTTAAGGTCATGACCTGCAAGCTCAAGAGGCATTATATACAAAATACTTGTGAAAGAGTCCTGGAGTGAAAAAATATCTGGTTTATGCATAAGGATCCAAGTTAAATTGAAATGAGCCATGAGCCTAAATACTATCTTTAAAACCCACAGCAAAACATTTTTTGTGATGTGTTGTTGAAACCAGATCCCTTTTATCTATCGGTGTTATTGTACTAGTTTGATTGGCCAGAGATGCACAACAGTATCCAAACTGGCAACTTCTTGGATTTGGGAGTTTGGGGAGCGAGTGGTGGGGGCATTGTCTTGTTAACTAGAGACATTATGTCTCACCACACCTGACCCAGCATTAAATTGAACCCAAATGCCAAAGTTGAAGCTGAGGTTATTGTCATATGCACAAGTACACATATGCATTAGTGCAATGAAAAACTTACTTGCAGCAGCATCACAGGTACATAGCATTAGAAACACAACATTCACAAGAAAAACATAAATTATACAAAATTATACAAAAAAAGAATACAATTAGAACAAAAAGATACAAAATCTGTTGTGCAAAGTGGTTATACTGTTGCTATACTGAGGTAGTGATTAGGGTTGTGCACGTTGGTTCAAGAATCAAATGGTTGAAGGGAAGTAACTGTTCTTGAACCTGGTGGTGTGGGACTTCAGGCTACTGTACCTCCTGCCCAATGGTAACTATGAGAAGAATGAGTACAGCACTGGACAGTGCTGAGATATTTTTTGACAGTGCATCAGGAAACTTGAAAATCAATTGGTCCTTGATTAATCAGCATTGGAGTTTTAAGTCTCAATTTTAGCTGTTCACAACTGAATCCCATACTAAACAAATGGGAGGAATATCTCGCTCATCGCAGTTCCATGAATTGAGCCCATACTCTCTGTTCAAAAGCTAACAGCAGAGGTTGTGTGACTGTAATTAAATAAAATTGTGGTTCCAATTCTAAAGCTCAAAAGCAAGCAGATATTTTGGCTACCTTCCAGGAAGATCACAGCCTGCTCTCTACGTGTGTGAGGTGTGGGTCCAAACTTAGACACCCCACCCTCTAACGTATTCTGGAGAACAAATGGACCTTTTAAAAAAATATAGTTTTACTCTGCCTATCCCCAAAATCTGAAATTTGAAATCAAGAGTGCGTCAGGAATTAATATTTCATCCAAGACTTACTGTTCATAGGTTAACAATTCAACCATAGTTTGAAATAAATTGTACAGTTTTCAATTACTAGTTAAAAATGACAATTATTCTAAAACAAAATCAAAATAGATTGATCAAAGGTAATTGAGAGTAGTTTCATTCCACAATGTTCCACTGCCACAGGATTTGTTTTAAAATGGATTATTTTTTATATCTGTTTGCTGCATGATATTTTAACCACAGAATAACTTACTGAATTATTGCAATCTGCATGAATAGCATTTTGCTCACTTATTTCAAAAAATTCAACCAGCAGTTTTAGACACTTTTATATAATGTTCAGTCTTCTGGCAGCAGCCTCAGTGATGATAATCTGGCTATTTGATGGCGTCAGCATTTTGGATTCTATTTAGTTCCAGCATAGTGGCGAAATGTCACTGAGGCAGACAAGCTCACTACAAAGAGCTTTATAGTGCTCTCATCGACATGTTCCCTGACATCGTATCCAGGGAAATCTCCTGCCCCCTCTGAGCACGAACATTTACTTGTGTTAGTTTGCCACCAGAATGCACTAATTTACCCACTTTATGTAATTACAGAGCTGACAGACAATGAAGGAGGTGATTCCATTCAGCAGCTAATTGCAATGCCACCTGGGGTTAAGGCTTTGCAAACTCAACATCAAAAAAGGCTACAAAAGCTCTCAATTATTCTTTGATTTGTATGAATATACAATAAGCATCATCTCCACTCAACTGGGATGATACCTTTTTACCTTTTAACAACGTAAACTTTCATAAAATCACGCAGTGTGTTAATTTTCCATTTTACAACCAAGTATCCTATCATTTACAATAAATTTCTCTCTCAAACAAACATCAGATCTGTTTATTTAACTTCCTATTGAGTGATGATAGTACTTTGCTGTAGCCTGCTGATAAATGTAGTAAGGTTACTAAGTCCCAGTTTGATTTCAATGATGCATCTGATCAGACGTGGCCAACACCCAGGTCTAGACTAATTCTGTGAGGTTTATTTACATTTTTAATAGCCATATCTCCTTAATGTATTCTGTTATGTTCTGACCCCTGAACTTCCTGCAGCCCAGTCTGCAAATTGATTTACAATTACATATTTCAAAAATCATTTATTTCAACAATCATAATCCCTACTGGGATACATTGTGAAGTTCATACTCAGGTCATTTGGTGTTCTGTGCTAATAAATTTTGAGCCTCCCATTTTCTTTATTCTTTATTGCCTGTTTAGCTAATCTAACTGGAACAACGATTAATATTAGATACATGGGTGCCATTCAACAACTAGGTATCTTACAAATGCAGAGATAGATACAAGTGATGGAAAGATCAATGGCTGTGTTTTGAAATAGAGAAAAATATTGAACCATTTTTCAGCTACGGGATTAATTTTGGATCACTGTCAAAAATCTAGCACAGCAAAGATGAGTAGCCAGCTCCTCCTGTCCTGTAATCTGAATGGTCTAATGGAAGCTAAGACAGCTGGAGCAGATGCACTCCAGATTTGGGCATTAAGGAAACTGGATGTGTTCTAACGTCTGTGAATTCTGAGGAGGAAAATCAAAAAAACTGCAGATGCTGGAAACCTGAAATAAAAACACAAAGTGCTGGAAGCACTCAGAATGTCAGGCAGCATTTGTGAGAAAGAAACAATTAACACTTCAGGCTGAAAATCCTCATCAGTGACAAAAGATCTCTGACCTGCAATGTTAATTTCAATTCTTTTTCCACAGATGCTGCCTGAGATGCTGAATGTTTTCAGCACATTCTGATTTTAAGATGCACCTGAAGATTGGTATTGGTATTGGTTTATTATTGCCACTTGTACCAAGGTACAGTGAAAAACTTGTTTTGCATACCAATTGTACAGGTCAATTCATTACACAGTGCAGTTACATTGGGTTAGTACAGAGTGTATTGATGAACGATTATATAAGGGTAATGAGTAGATCTGTAGAGAGCAGCTTGCAACAAGTCACCACGCTCTGGCGCCATCCTGCTTTAGAAGTGACTGGGATGTCAATACTTCATTTACATCCAAAATCAGGCTATTTGCTGCCATTCAATCCACACATATGTTCTAGTTGCTCCAAGGCCTCATCATCTGCTATCAATACTTCCTCTACTCATTTCTCCCCCTCAGACTAGGAGAGCTTCCTCGCAAAACTACATGAAAAAAGGCTGAAGGAAGTAACACCAAAAAAAGCCGGACAATGTGACATTCAATGCAGGGAAAGTATAAGGTCTCCTAAAGGAACAGACGATAAGCCAGCCAGAAAAACAGATTTAACAGGAAGCCATCATTGCACTAGGAATAAGGTCCTGTCCGCCAAACTCCACTCCAACCCTCCCTTCAGTCATTTAATACTGAAATCTTAATTCAACCTCTAGATTTGCCTGTTCCAATGCGCTCCTGACCAGCCTCCGAATTTTTACTTTCCTTAAATCCGAAGTCCTCTGAACCACTCAATGCATGGTGTAACTTAATTCCATTTAAGTTCATCCATAACAGCTATACTCGCAATTTAATTTGCCTTCAGGTTAAGCTAGGCTTCCATTTATAAATTGTTATCCTTGTTTTCAATTCCCTCCAGGCACTCATCCCCCAGAAACCTCCTCTGCAACCTCCTCCAGCCCAAACCCTCCCTGTGACATCACCCACCAAGATGTTGACATTCTTCCAATTCAACCTTCTGAACATACTCCAGGGGCAGGCACAGTAGTGTAGCAGTTAGAATAACGTTATTACAGCGCCAGCGACCCAGGTTCAATTCTGGCCTCTGTCTGTAAGGAGTTTGTACATTCTCCCCATGACTACGTGGGTTTCCTCTGGGTGCTCTGGTTTCCTCCCACATTCCAAAGATGTATGGGTTAGGAAGTTGTGGGCATGCTATGTTGGAACCAGAAGCATGGCGACACTTGCGGGCTGCCCCTAGAACACTCTATGCAAAAGATGCATTTCACTGTGTTTCCATGTACATGTGACTAATAAAGATATCTATCTACAGTTTTAGTGTCTCTCCTGATTGCAATGGAGAGGAAGACAGACAAATTTTAGGTCATTTCCATTCCCATTCCCTGAATTTACTTCACAAAAGTTAAGTATTTAATTGCTAGCTGAAGTGTGCTTAATTTTTAAGTTAAATGTATTAATTATCTGTTTTCATTTCTAGTTTTGTGTTTCTAATATTTTATTTAATAATTTGCAAATATTTTTAATAGCATGACTAATTTTTAGTGGCTGTTTAATATATTTCAATATTTGTGACATCAGAGATTTAGCCAGTTTTCAAAGCATTTCTGGTGGGTAGGTCTACAATTTAGAAAAGGGGCACCAATCAGGAGCCAGTTTCAGGACCTTTGGGTAAGTGCAGATGTGGAGCAGTGAGTTTAGCTGGCACACCATTCACTGAGACAGGTGGGGAAAAAAAACATTATGCAGGCTGGATGTGTACCATTGTAAATGAATAAAGTGTTGATGCTGGACATTTGAAATAAAAACAGAAAATGCTGGTAAAGCTCAGCAGTTCCCACTCTAATCACAGATATTCCTTCTGTTTTTCCCGCTCCTCCCCTTTGCAACTTAAAATGTTTCAGAAGTGGAGCAATTCTGACAAACGATTATTAACTCAATGAAATATTATAAATAGCCTATCTAGTAATAACTTTCCAAAAGTTAATTCACTCTGGGTAACAAATTAATAATACATTTTTCCAAAGAGGAATAGAAAAATAATGTTTTTTTTACACAGTGGATAGGCAGCTGAGAACTTTTGCCTGCAGTTATTGTGCCTGTGAGCTGGAGCGCACCTCTGTTTCTCCTTGCACAGATGCTCCCTGATCTGATGACCTTCTGCCCCGGCTGGTACACTCGTGCAGGAACCCACCGACGATCAGCAAATTTCTGGTTGCGGTCGGCAGTATGGAGCAGGGCTGCACGTGTGTCCTCCCAGACCTTGTGGCAATGGTGGAGATGGTCTTGAACTGAGGGCACAGC
>JARFYF010000063.1:89731034-89741814 GCA_030265395.1 Rhina ancylostomus
CACACTACCCCACTCACCCCGACCCTCCCACCCCCACAGCTGGCATGTCAGCAAAGCTCTCCGAATCCTGGCCAAAACCTGCTGTTGTCTATGAAAGCAATACCCCAGGAATATCAGGGAAAGTGATGTTTTTCCTTAAAAAGGCACCTAATAAAATGGTTGGATAACTATTCGCAACTCCACTTTCAGGGCGACCAGAGATTGGGACGTCAGCCTGACAAACTTTATTCAGAAATTATGTAAATCTTGCTATTAATTTGTACGTAAGAGCAAGGAGTGGGCCAGGGACTGGAACAGATTTAATACTTAAATACAGGGAATGCAGTCATTTTCATGGCAGCTGGTACTGAGGATCCCAAGTGCACCACTCTAGAGAAACAGGGTGCTTCATTAACATATTTAATTCGGGGTTATGATCCTAATTTAAAACTGACTTCAAAGAGTTTCCTGGGGGATCCAGCAAAGAGGGAAAGTTGGGAACTGAAGATTCCATAGGGTTATGCCCCTTTTTCACCATTTCTTGCTACCATCAAAATCACGTGGGGTTTTGATGGAGAAAGCAAGGAGGCTGTTTCCCAGTGATGATTCTTCATGTTAATCAAACAAATGTAAAGGAAGGTATGACGGAAGGCTGGCATTGCACAATGTAACAATGGCCTCCTCAACCAGACACATGGGTCATAGCCAGTATGGGGTCGTCAAGTTAGGTAGTTTATTCTCTCCCTCTCTCTCTCACACGCACACACCCATACGTTCCTATTCCTCCAATTAATAGAATGAATGGAATTCTTGTTAGAATACCTTGGGTGCAAATGTTAAACTATCTGGGCCAAAACTCCAGTCCTAAAGGCTATAAAAATAACCAAAAAAGTGAATAGCTGCCAAGGTAAGCAAAAACTAAAAACAGCCCTAAAAAGAGTTTTTAGAATCCATACTGTAGCAGAATATAGTAAATGAGAGTTTCTCAAAACACTTTCCAGCACTGGTCACTACTACCTTCCATGCACGTGGTATAGTTCCAGAGCCTACAGAGATGACACTGGCTGAACAGGTGAAATAGGCAATATCAACTCAGAGGCCTGTTGTACATCCTTCCTGATTAAATCAAATATTGGCAAAGGTGCATAACAGGCCAGTTTTATCCTGTTGGTCAGTGTCAATGGGCCCCAGTGGACTAAATCCATGACAATCATTCAAGTCTCTTCTGCTCCATGAAGGACATTAAACTATTCCCAGGCAGATCAACACCTAAAAGTTTATAATGCATGGGATATTATAATTTTATCTCTCAATTGATCCCCTGGAGCCCTGCTAACATCCCGGTGAATTTGCACCCTGGTCCTTCCAAAGCTAAAGATAGACTTGTCACCAAAGCAAGTGTTTTGTTGCTGTCACACATTGGTGAAAATGAAATGATGCATTGATCCCTTTGAGTACTAAATGCCTTTTGGAACCTGCACAATTATTTACTTACAAGATGACGTCTCCCATACACAATTAATGGTGCCTTTGTAAACTTGTCACACTATGATCACTGGATGGGCCTGAACCACCTTTATTTTAGCACCCTCACCCCTGAGTCAGAATGTTTCCAAACTTTAGAGACAATCACATAGACCGAGGCAATTTGAGAAAGTGCTGCACCAGACGTACATCTTTCAGTGAGACATGAAACCAGGCCTCATCTCTCACCTCGGGTTTTGTTATCCGATTCTTCAGCCCGAGTCAAAGAATGTGGGAGCCATCATGGCAAATACTGATTCCCCCCGACCAGTACAGAAAAAATAAACCTGCTCTTTTCATCTCGTGGCTACTCGTAGGAGCTTGCTGCATGAAAATTTGCTGAGAAATTCTCTTCACTGAGACAATAAATACACTTCAAAGAGACAAGAGATTCTGCATATGCTGGAATCTGGAGCAATATGCAAAGAGTGCTGAAGGAACTCTGCAGGTCAGACAGCATCTGTGGGGGGAAATACACAGCCAACGTTTCGGGTCAAGATTCTTCATCAGGACACTTCAAAAGTACTTTTTTCCACTGACAAATGATGTGGAGTATGCCAAAGATATGAAACAGTCTATATGAGACAAAATCTTTCTTTTGGTCTTACTTTAGTTTCAGCCAAGTTTAGTTGCAAACAAAAAACACCTTTCAACTTAGATAAAATTACATTTATTTGAGTTTTTTTATTTTCTCCTTTGTAAGTTCAGAGTTCTGTTGTTCATCTGATTACTGGTCATTTTTCACTGTGAAGATGGCATTTTATAGCACCTGAAATCAGATTTAATTTGTCCCTAATTACCTCAGTGGAGATGAAAAGCAACAGAGCTGATTGGATCTGCAAGGAGACTGGTGAAAAATGTCCCACCTCGGTACTAAGGTGGTTTCAATGTTATATCCATAATTGATAACGTGGCAGTAGATGAAGACTGTTCTTATTTACAGCCTGCATTCAGGCTTCGCCAACATTACAGGTATTGAAAAAAAAATTAATGTTACAGTGCCCTGGTCCCTGGAGAATAGTGTTATGCTCCACGTGTAAAGCAAGGACCACAGGCCAGACCTCTACAAGCTGCTAATTGATAGCTCCAACAGAAGGAGCAGGAAGCAACTTAAATGTTGGCAGAACATCACTCTTCTCATTTACTTTGGTTCTCAAGTATGGCAGCACTACCTCTGAGAGAGTTAAAATAATAAAATAAGTAGAATGTCTTGGCAATTAAAATTATTGATTGCCTCCATTACCTTCTATAATTTCTTTACTTATTACTATGTAAGGTATATAATGTTCAGTATGTGATCATATAATTATAGCAGCTTAACAGCAATTATAATAATTCACGGTGCTGGAGCTGATAGTTGGCACCATGACAATACAGTGACATTTGTTCTCCAGTGCCCCTTCAATTCAACGGAAACCTTGGCATTTAAATTCTGCTTCGATGAGATACTGCTTTGAATCATTTGACAATGCTTCTTTTATTATTTCACTATTACATTAGATTCCCTTTTTTATATATATATTTGTGATAGTAAATTTCCCTCGTCATCATTCACTGTGTGCAGAGGCCATCAATGCAGGCTGATGAAAGGGAGTCACTTAAAGAGTTTGGTCTCGCCTACCTTCCAACAAACTCTTATCCTCCCTCAACTTAATCTGTTGGTCATTTCCATCCAACATGAGAGGAATTCTACACTCTCCCACCCCCACAACATTTCATGCAGCAATTTTAAATGCAGATGACCCCTGAGAGGTAACAGCATAATTGACCTTTAAAGTGACATCAGCTCCATCTTAAAAGAAGGTGCAGGTCTTTGTGTGCAGCCCAGTCATGGACTGTTTGCATAAAATGAAGGCAGCAAATCATGGCTATGCAATGCCCATCCAAAGTGGAGAAGACTCCCTTGTCAATATGGCTTGGTGACCACATGGCTGCAAGTACTTGAATTGATTTTTTTTACATTATCTGCATTGAAACTATTCACTACTCAATGCTTTTAATGGACACTGTTGGGAACCAGCAATGAAGAATGCCACAATGCCCCTCTAGAACACTGAAACAGTTGATTGGCAAGTAACCAGGTTTCTGGCTGCCATAATATTCACGTTGGGAAGTAAAGTAAAACTTTTTGCTCAAATTGAATATCAGAGTGACCTATACTGACTTACACAAGTGCCAGCAGCCACCACATATTAAGTTCTTCCCACTGAAGTGACAGGGTGCACATGAATCAACCATACCAAAAGTGAAGCTGTTTTTGCTGCACTGCCTTTACTACTGGATCTCCAGGAAGCAGGAAACTGGTGCCTTTCAGATCAATGAAAATGCACAGTCCTGCTGTCTGATCAACCGACAGGAAGCACATACAACATTTCAACCCTACTTGTCACCTTGTGTAAGGCAAGATTCAGATGAAGTCATTTTAATGAGTCCAATGCAGAAACTTAAATGAAAGAGCCTCATGTCAACCACTACAGGTTCTGATAGAGGTAGCACAGCAATGAAGCATGTAAACAAACCTTCCCATTTATGTTATCATTTGGAATCCATGTGCACATTTACTTTTGTTGCATATATTTTGCATTTGTAGACTATCATATAAAAAATGGACAATGTCAATCAGAAGCTGTGTTTCCAAGAGCAAGAATTTTAATTTTTTTTAACCGGCAAGCCCTATGGAATCTAAAGAATATTCTTTGAGGAATGAATGATTTATACACAGTTTATGGAGATGTCTCTGAAGCAGCACTTCTGAAGCAGTTTAATTAACATTGCGCCAGCATGATTTAAGAATCGGATCCAATGGCAGGTTTGAATTAAGTCTACCTGAAAATAGCATTTATTGGTGTGGATAATCACACTGTTGATTTTAACAACTCAGCTCAGATTGCCAGAAATTAATTTTACCTAAAACAGGTGCCTTTTCTATTGGAGGACCAACCAAAAGATCATACAGATGCAGTTTTACAGAAATGATAGGACCACACTTAAGACAAAGTTCAAGTAAAAAAGCAAGAAAGTCAATGTAATAGGTCAATAAAATGGGGAATTGCTCCACAACCTTGCCAGTTTTAAATTGCCATTTGTTGAACTGTTTATCACATTCAAAAAAATATTAGTTGTAAGTAAAATTTTGCAAAAGGAGGAAAATTAAGAGAAGTTGCTGCATCAGGAATCAAAATGGAAGCACACGGACAGAATAAAGAATTAAACAAACAAGCTGCCCCAACATGTCACCTTTAAGTGACTGGAACAAGATGCAATTCATCTTTCAGTTGATCCATGGCATAAGGATCAAGTCCTCAAACATAACAGAAAGATGAATCTATAATTTAATCATACAGACTAACTTTTGAGGGGAAGCCTTTAAGGGACTTTCAAAGATATGCTGACTTCAAAAAGAACACTTGCTTTAAAAAGAGCAAAGACTAATTGATTTCGCCAATGTCTGCAATGCCATTCTTTGTAGACAGTCTAAAGTTTGTACACCAGAAGTCAAGCACCTGCTGAACAAGACAGGAAGCTGTCCAGTCCATATCCATTGGTGACAGGCCAAATCTCCTACTAGTGACAGCAAAGGTTTGTTTTTCTCATCTGAGTATTCTTGAGGCTATTGGGATATCCTTATTTTAGTGACTTCTACACATACACTTACAATACTTTAAGTGAATGAGGCGATAGTCAACTGACATTTGGTGGTAGCATGTAAATTCAGATCAATCAAATATATTATGTCAAAGAGTCCCCGGTGTAATTAGACACTAGGGACTTTTTGACATTTGACATTATCAACAGCAGACAACAAGTACTAAAACTGTGCTCAAATTCCAGTATGTCCTGTATGATCATTACTTAAAACTGAATTCAAGTTCTGGTTTCTCTCTCAGTTCACCTCATGTTCATTTCCTAGTTCATATCCTCCTTCTACTCCTTTAATTCTATTTGAAGTGAATTGTCCTTCCCTCCCTGCCCACATCCTAATACAGTGAAAGATCTTCACTCCCCATTCCTTCGGTCCCAGTGTAATTCAGAATACAGATAAACTTCCATAGTATAGTGGTGGTTTTTGTGTACCCAGTGTTTTTTCACATTATGTTGCACAAGTAAACAATCCTATGAACTATATACAACTTCTAAAAAATATAAAATACTTGGTGGATTCATTAACATTCATCTTGAAGAGTCACCTCCTTCTTGAAGTTCAGATTTTGAATTATTTTAGACTAAGGATGTTTGGACTGATCTTCTACTGAATTGTAAATATTTCTCTCTCCACGGGTACTGGTCCAAACAAATATTGTCTGTCCCTGCCTCAATTCATTTTGACTCCTGCAAACTATCGTTTCACCTTCAACCTCTTTTCTATCCAAACTATGTGGTGTCAAAACCCAACTTGCTTTGTCTCCACAATTGGGATTTGGCCACATTTAGAACCCACTAACCAAAGTTCTGAGAAACATCCTCAGCAAATGTGATTCTGGTGTATTAAACACTCTTGTCTTCTCAGTCTTTTGGCAACCTTTGATGTGGTCAGCTGCGCCCTGATCCTCTGACATTTATCATCTGGTTTTTAGTTCAGTACAACTGCCTTCACATGGTTCCACAATCAATGTTGTAATTATGAGCAAGGATTAGCTCTATTTCATTCTATTCCCAGTTCAAGAATAATCTCCATCCTTAGCACTCACTCAAATGAATAATCATGAATTTTTGAGTTGGAAGCAAGCTTCCTGCTTCGGTCTTGGAGGCCCTATGTGTACCTCCTTTTCTTTCGTACTGCACAGTAAAGGCAGAGTTACCTTGATTCTCTTTATCCTATTTCTCCAGTGGTGAAGCATTTCAGCTGGCTTAATTCTGTGACTGCTAAACAGTACAGGAGCTTAGCAGAATGATACAGCTATTCAGTCCATCAAGCCTGTAATGTTCATTCGATGACCATTCTAATCCCACATGCTCAATTTCTGACAATATCCCTGCAAATTTTTGGCTCAAATATTTAACTGATTCCCTTTTAACTGCTACATTTGATCACTGTATCTAACATCCTAGTAGGAAACACATTCCAAACTCTAACTGTAATGATTAAGAGGATAGATTGCATAAAGGAGAGCTTGTAACTACAAGATCAAACTACACAATGGACAGTGAATTTCCATCACTTGCTCTTTTTTAAAGAAAACTGAAGAATAAGCTGGTTTCCTTTGGTCTCGAAGTTTTTGCTGAATCCAATCCTCAAGCACAAGCCTTGGCTTCACACCGCTCACATCTGCCCTCACTGCTTTACCCCTTCTAAACTTTTCTAACAAAGATTAAAGGCCCAGTACTTCAACTTCCAGTTCTGCACTTTACAACTTTGAGTTCAACCAATTACAAATCATAACCACTGCCTCCATTTCTTTAGAGAAGGGTTGCGGTTAAAGATTGCACTGCTACCACTCACAGCTCAACTAGACCCCATTGTTTGTTTACTTGCCCCATAACAGTCTGCAGTTGCCTGCTTCCAACATTCCACCTGTTGTTTAATCACTCCTGCCCTCCCCTCCACGACAGACTAGCTCACTGTCTGAAACAGTGACCCATAGATGCTGCTTGTCCTGTTGAGTGTTCCTAGCGTTTATGACTCAAGAGTTCTGGTAAATGTTTTGCCTTTATGCCTCATGATCTTTGCTGACTTCCCAGATTCTCAAAGTAGAATAGTAGTAGAAATAAATCATTTCTGAATGGTAGAATCATGACAACTTTAAATTATGTAACAATAGATGCTGCCATGGCTCGAGGCAGCAGCTTCAAATCTGAGACAGAAAGTCATTGTGTTCAAGTCCCACCCAAGACTTGAGTGAGGCATCGACTGTCACAACACAGGGCCAAGGGAGTGCTATCCCCCTGGGGCTGCCATTAATCTGATCAGCATGGAACAGAGGCCCCATCTGCTCTCTCAGGCGAATGAGTACACCTTGGATATTTATTCCTCAGATCATTGACAGTACTGCCCACGTAGTAAGAAGATTAACTCCACAGGCTTTTTTTTATATATGGGTCTTTGGCTGACTGAGGATTCTGACCCAAGAGCTGCAGACATATAAAAAGCATAAGAAATCAGAGCAGGAGTAGGCCAACCAGTCCTTCAAACCTGCTCCACCATGCATCTAGATCATAGCTGATCTTCTACCGCAGTGGCATTTTCCAATTCCATCCCCATATCCTTCAATTCCCTTAATATCCAGAAATCAATCTCTGTTTTGAATAAACTCAGTTACTGAGCTTCTACAGTCCTCCAGGATACTAAATTCCAAAGATTCACTGTCCTCTCTATGATGAAATTTCTCATCTCAGTCCAAAATGGCCTATCCTTTTCTCTTAGACGGTGACCCTCGATGAAAGACTCTTCAGCTGGGAAAATCCAGCCCTGGAAGAATTTTGTAAGTTTCATTGCAATCCCCTCTCATTCTTCTAAACTCTGGAGAATACAGGCCTAGCCTCCTCACTCTCTCATATGGTAAGCCCACTATCCTGGAACCAGTCTCCAGGTCACTGCACCCAGCAGCGTAGTGGTTAGCGTAACGCTATTACAGCACCAGCAACCTGGTTTCAACTCCAGCCACTGTCTGTAAGAAGTTTGTATGTTTTCCCCGTGTCTGAGTGGGTTTCCTCCGGGTGCTCCAGTTTCCTCCCACGGAGACGTATGGGTTAGGAAGTTGTGGGCATGTTATGTTGGCGCCAGAAGCGTGGCAACACTTGCAGGCTGCTCCCTCCCCGCCCCCAGAACATTCTACGCAAAGATGCATTTCACTGTGTGTTTTGATGTACATATGACTAATAAAGAAATCTCATCTTATCTTACAGATGGTGCTAGAATGCATGGTTAAGCCCCAATTGCTCTGAGTCTGTTGTCTTTCCTTCCTTTTTGGCATTTATCTGTGATTTTTTCTTCCAGAGACAGTTGATCCTTTATCCTTCAACGAACATCATCAGAAGCACATTATCTGCTGATTATTGCACTGCTGTTTCTGAGAGCTTCCTGTGCACAAGTGGGCTCTGCCATTTCTTTACCTACAACAGAGACCACACTTCTGAAATATTCTATTGGCTCCAAGGTGCATCCTGAAGTCATGAAAAGCACTGTAGAAGTTCAACACTTTGTTCAGTCACTGTACTACTTGAGTAAGTTCTTGCATACAGTAGTGGAATCTATTTTTATTCACTGCGTTATACCATACACACTCAGTTAATAACTTCACATTGCACCACCTTCCTGCCAGGGTCCCTCAGATTCAACCAGATCAATTCTTACACTTCCTGTCCATAGCGCGCAGATCTGCCTCAATTTATACTCTTAAGTCAAGTCTCCCTTGCCCTTTTTATGTTTTCCATCTTCTTTGACCTGCAGACATGATTAAAATGCACTCTACATGCTCATCCACTATATCTCTGAGCCCAAAGATGTAGTATTTAAAGCTGGAGCAATCTTCTCCTATGCATTCTCTCTCTGTCTCTGCAGGAACAGTAATGTTTAATTCTACAAAACCCATTTTCTTTTTATGCTTTTCCCAGTAATGAGACCCATCTCTGCATCATAAAATTTAGATTGTGCAGCTTGTCTGTAGTTTGAGCAGGCATTTCTTCTTCCCATCTGTTGAATAAATGCCTTGTGGATATTAAATGAAGGGGTCCTCCTTCCAGACTGTTGGTTAGAGAGGCAATTTAAAAGATTTCCAGTAGCTTGTGTAAAGCCAAAGCCAACCACATTTCAGCTCTATCACGTTTTAACTTATTTACTGTAGTAGCTTAGCCACATAATTGGAGATAAGTCAAAGTCGTTCAGATTTATTACTTTGATGAGTAGAAATGAGCCACTTGACCTACAGAATAATAGAATTGCAAATCAACTGAACAGGATGGTAGGAGAGCTGGGAAATCACACCTGAGAAGGTCACAGTCATAACAGGTTCAGCTTTAGGGCTGCAATGACAGCACCTCAGCATTATATTCGGCTGGGCTACACAAATCCATCAATAATACCTGGTGTCTCTTTGTTAGGAATAAACACATCAGCAAAGCAATGCCCATTAAGTAATATGCATATTAATCATAATTAGCATATTGTTGCAAATCCTCAGGCATTTATGAATGCCGTGCTTCGGGGAGGTAAAATAATTGGTGGCCTCCGTTTTCTTTTGCCACAGTCTCAATTACAAATGTCAGCTAATCACATGTTGTCAGGCTGTCTCTCATCTCCCACAATATTCACCACTTAGTTCCTCCGAGATCCTGCAAAGAGTTCAAAGGAGGAAACAGATGTGAAATCAACATCATGTGAGAAATTGTGAAAAGTACCAAGATTTCCCTTCTTAAAAGAACATAAATCATGTTTCACTGTGTTGTGCTCTTGCTTCTGTCTAAAGCTTGAGGATTAAATACCCAACCTGGAGGGTGAGAGCCTAGAGCAGCACAGAGAATGTGCAACAGTGCCAAAGTGATGTTATTCAGATGAAATGTTAAATTGAGTTGTGTCTGCCCTGTGGGCTAGATGCAAAAGATCACCTTGCCACTAAGAACAAGGGAGTCATTAGCCATGTCTGGGCCAAGACTGCAAAAGCAGATTATTTTGTCATTATTACTATTTGTGATGACTTTTTCTGCAAATATTAATTGATGCATTTCCTACTTTTGAAACAGTCACCTCACTGGCTTCCAAAGTACTCTGGCATCCTAAGGTCACATAACGTACTATAGAAAACTTTTATATATAAAAAGGATGGAACAGGCCTTCAAGCCTGCATCCCCATTCAATGAGATTATGGCTCCATTTCCCTACAATCCAAAATGCTTTAGCAATCTGTTCATTGGACAATTTCTATTTACACATTTACTTCTCTGTCACTTCTGTCCACCATCTCTTGTGCTGTTCCCAGATTCATATTCAGATTAGGCTCTCAAAGTTCCCTGAGTACTAACCAAGCTACATTGTTTATATCCTATCAGGCCTCTGAAACCCTCTGCATTGAGGGGTCAGCCTAGAAGGCTCCATTTGGAAAAATGAGTTGATTTGTTGCCAAACAACAGTCCATATTCAGTTGCTTGCTTGCAGTTTGCTTGCTGCTGAAACGTCGACTGTACATTTCCCTCCTTAGATGCTACCTGACCTACTGAGTTCCTCCAATGCTTTGTGCATTGGTCCACATTCGAAGTACTTCAATGTTACTTCAATACAATGAAAACATACTGCTGGGTTACTTGAGTAGAAGGAGATTATAGTTTTAATCACAAGGTTGGGATG
>JARFYF010000063.1:89838949-89850755 GCA_030265395.1 Rhina ancylostomus
TCCCCCTCCCCTCT
This sequence comes from Rhina ancylostomus, assembly GCA_030265395.1. NCBI lineage: Eukaryota > Metazoa > Chordata > Chondrichthyes > Rhinopristiformes > Rhinidae > Rhina > Rhina ancylostomus. The sequence continues at coordinate 89,838,964 of JARFYF010000063.1, forward strand.
CCCTCCTCCCCCCCGGAAGGGGACTGGAGGAGTTTGTGATAAGAATGTGTGTTGTGGGGGTTGGGAGTCTAGTGAGTTGTGGAGTGTGTCTTCTGCGTCAACGAGAGTTCAGCTGCACTGTCTGTCCTGGTTGTGGAATAAATTGGCTGATTGTCACATGATCGGCCATTCATAAATACTGTAACCTTCAGGCCCCATTCATGACTACCTGACACAGTTGCAACTGTAACCAATGGAGATCCCATTAAAGAGGAAAAAAAGATACACATCAGTTAACAAATAACAAGTCTGCATTTTTTTGCTTGGTGTTAGTTTCTCTTTCATTGTGACTAGTGAAACAAGATCATACTTGCCTTTTATTTTCACCACATGTTTTGATAATAAAACTAGAGGCTATCTCACTTACATTGCAATGTTTTAAGTGCTTAATTCATGTAGACCAAGATTTCGACTGAAGAAAATTGTGGGGAAAATTACTGTCATTTTAATGTTTTCATTTGATAGCAGAAATGTTGATCTGCATAATACAGTTGCAGCAGGAGTTAATGTATGCCTTATGTACATTCAAGAGAGGCAAAACCTTTTGAAAAATGTATTTGGATGTTTTTTTGGGAAGAAAGTTGGGAGAGCTGCATCTTTAAGTCATCTTTGTAAATGAAGCATTGTACAGATTTATATCAATGGAAATAAAGTAGTAAAAGCACATTTTCAAAATCATCTTTCATTATTTTTAATACTCTGAAATTCATAGGAATGTAGAAATAAATAGTCATTTTGTATCTTGTTCATTGCATGTCATATTCTGGTCGTGACCCAGTTCCATCAAGAAACAAGCTGATGTTTTTTTTAAAAAAAACTGGGTTCTGTAAATTTATGGTTTAGGAAGTCTAATCTCTTTTGTAAGAGCTGTTATATTGTGAACTCTCCTTGGCAAAGAGGTTGGTGTATAACCAGGAGCCAAGGAAAATTGATGTTTCTGTGCTGATTCACGCTATGATGGATGTATGTGTCACCTTAAAATTCATGCTTGTGACCCAGCCGAGAAGGTTGTGATTCTGGAGGAGGAGATTGCAGATTGAAATATTTGTTGCCATTGAGCACATGGATCTGTTGGATACTGAGTGCAGGTTCAGCTGTCTCTCATTACCCCTGCTAAATGTGGCCAAGTATGCTTGTTTCTCCACCCCTATCCCCTTAAAAATAAGTAGTCTGTTTTTATATATAAAAAAAATTTAAGTCTGCTTCATACTTTGAATTAAATGCAAAACTCAAAGTGGCAAAACATTGCATCCAAGCATCTCCAAAATGTCGAGGCATGAAGTTGCACTTGACAAATGGGGAATTTTATCCCATTATATCAAGGTCCATGATTAATATGCTCAATACTTCCATTCATCCAAAGTTTACAGACGTGAATTTTTATATCATAAAACTCATTCTCCCAACCATGGTACAATTTCCATTTTCTGCTGTTTTTTTTAGAAGTACATCTTGCATTGGATTATTCTCAGTAAGTGCATAAACATGACATTTTGGTTGAAAATCATTATTTCTATTACAAATTTAGCAAATTATGAAAGGAATTAGAATATTTAGCCAAAACATTTCCAAAGTGCATCCATGTTATTTTATCCAAATTGCTTTCAGATAATAGGCAGCTTTAATAATTTGGTCAATTCATAGAGTTAACATTTTAAGCAAAAGTTATTTCAAAAGTAATTTTATATGTGGTTTGTGGGTAAGAGCACATTGTTTAAATACAGGCTGCAATGTGAATTTGACAAAACTCAAGATATTCTATATATGAGCAAATGTTAATGGAATAAATTTTCCCTAAATGCTGGACTTAATTTTATCTGATTACAAAAAACATCCACAATAATATCTTCTTGATAAAACATTACCCATAAACTGTTGGATTTAAGGGTGGGGGAGGTGGTTGTGGTAAAGGCTTAAAATTGCGTAAGACTAAATATGAGTGATGTATTCATAGCTAGCCATGAAAAAGAGACTATAGATGCTGTAATGTAGAACAAAAACAGAATACTGGAACGACTCAGTGGGTCAAGCAGCATCTGTGGAGGCAAAAAATGTAAGTCAAACTTTTGGGTCAAGATCCTAAGTCCTGATGCTGCTTGACCCTCTGAGTTCTTCCAGCATTCTGTTTTTGTTCCAGCATTGTAATGGTGGTTTGTATTAAGGGGAGTAAAAGTAACAGGGAGATGTAATGAGATTTTTGAAATTTCATTCACGATTAATCCTAAGCAGCCAAATAGCATCTAATAATGGCTATGCTTCCTGTGCCAATCATGGTTTTATAAAAATGCAGTTTTAAAAATCCTGTGTTAAAATTGGGGCAGCATTTAATGCTTGAAGATTTGAATTACATTTAAGTGGAGTAGGGAAATGTTGGTTTTTCATGCTGCCTGCGGGAGGGTTGAAGGGGTGTTTTTGACATCTGACAACAGGAAGGTGTTAGTCATAAAATAGAAGCAGGCTGTGCCTTACTCTGTTTCAGGTTTAGCCCCAGCAAATAAAAGGGGGAGAAAGTTATTAAATGGAGATATGCTCATATATCTGCATCCATTTTTTAAAAAATCAGATGGCTCCTTATCCATTTCAATTTTCATCAACTATTTTTAATAAAGAAAACTGCTTTCCACTGTCCTTTTTTTTGGCACTAGAACCCACTTAAACTGTCTTGAAGAAAAAATACTGGCAGTACTTATCAGGTCAGGCAGTGTCTGTGCACAGATAAAAACAGATTTGACATTTCATTAAACTTCCTCTGCTTGAAAACGGATTTCAAAGGCCAATTTCTTATACTCAGCCAGTGTTGATGTAACTGTTTACTTGCTTGCATTTTCTGGTTCATAGGAATCTCCTGATGAGATAAACCAGACGTGCCAGAAAAAGTGGCTCTCGGGAGTGAGCAAGTTGTTTTTTTTTCTTTATTATTAAGTATATTGTCCACATGCCCTATTGAGTCTCAGCAAATAGGTTTATGCTACACAGAATGAGCCATTAACTTGCTGCTAGTTATAAACAAATAAAGGAACTTTGCTAGAACTTCGATAACTGATGTAAATTGCCTGCCTCTGACATGTTCCTCAAGAGTAAATGGGAGTAGGCCAAAAGGCCCCTTGAGCTAACTCCACCATTCAGGAAGATCGTGGCTGGAAATCCCCTACACTTTTCCATATTAATCCCATAATTCTTGATTTCCTTCATTCTGTTGAAAGCAATAAATGCATTTGACCACAGCTTCAGCCACTCCATGAGAGATGGTTCAGAACTCACTGCACAGGGCACTAGATGTTTGAGCAAATTAGCAACCTGATTCTCTATTGCCTATCTTTAATACAACTTTGATCTGAACAATAATTTAAAAGAAATTAATTGTCCTGGTACACCTTGGTTAGTAGAACCCAGTTTGTATTTGTTTTTCTCGGGTGTTGAGAAAATCTCATGCCTTTCCTTAAGTATAGGCCTGCTATGGACACTTGTTTCGTGTTACGTAGCTGGTTCAGTTGTGGGTGGACTGCCTGTCTGCATGTGCTCAATCTTTTGCCATAAGTGTGAAATTAATGACAGTTTTTGTAAGGTGTAATCTTGTATCTCAGCTACCTTTCTATGCAGTAAATGACCCAGTTGAAGCGAGTGAGGTGAATCAAGATTTTATAGTCTATTATCACAGCAGATGCGTATGAGGTTGTTCATGTGTGTTAACCAGCAAAATGTATCCCTCCTTGTGATTATTTAAAAATAATGCATATTTAACCCAAAATAGGGACAAAACGTTCAAGCAAGCAGCTTAATTTTATGTTGTGGGGCGAAACACTGGCTAGTGTGCAGTTTGTCAGGATAAAAGAGAAACTGGCATTTGGGTTGCAGGGGAAGTAGCCCATAGCAAGTAACTCTGTGGCTATCAACTTCCTGTCACTGTTGAAGAAAAACTGCCAGAATCTGAGTGCCTTTTGCATCAAGAGCAGTATGTGCTTGCCCCAACTCCTCTACTGTCAAGCAATACTTCAGAGCAAAGACGTGGTAACTTTCAAGAAAGGAACATTTCATGAAAATCAACTAATTAAAGAGTAATAGGGTAGAGAAACGAGTGAGTCATTAGATAACTTGCAAAAATCTGGTGGTGTTATGATGGGCCACAACTTTAATTCCTTCAGAGCTTCCTTGACTGTACTCCAGCAATGATTTTGGACTTTGAAAAAGTGCATTTTACTGCTATTGAGTTTAAAAAGGATGCAAGTTGATACAGTAATGGAATAGACACATGTCTCTGATGATAAATCACTTTACTTGATTTCTGGTTCACTGTAGTATTGGCTAAATTGCTAGCCTTTAAGGTTATAGATTTGACCTTTTCCTGCTACATCCATGTGAATGTCTAGACGGAAACCCCAGAGATATTATCTGGATCTGTAATATTTGGATAATGTTTTTGGATCTAAGTCTAATGTGGTTTTCTTCAGGTGAATTGTCTATCCGTATTTAATATTGTGGAATCCTATCCAGTGTTTAGTCTAGTGTACCTTTTCCCAGTTGTCCAAACTCAATTTGATATAAGATACTAACAAATCATAATCATAAATAATAATAAATAATCTATGATTTAGTGTTTTATTATAAAATCATAGGAAATACCAGGTGCAGGCCACTATCTTTACAGTTTTGTCCTCAATCCTGCTAGACTGATGCACTAATGGAGTCACTGACCCAGAAGTGGAGAGCTTTGAGGAGTGCAGGTAGAAAGTCACCTGCTTCCCTCTAAGCATGCTAAACTCACCACGTTGTCTCAAATTGCATGTAATCTCCAAAATAATGTTTTCAGAAATAAAATGCGAGATTTAAATCCAATGTTAACTGCTTCCACCACCATCTGAGGGAGGGCGATTCCACAGAACACATTCCTTTTATCTTAAGGGAGATGCAGTTCCTTAAGCATGTATTCCTGAGCCACATGGCTTACAACCTAGACAACAATCAACAGTCCAGTCAATCAGAATCTTCAGGACATCACAGTTAAGGATGTAAAGGGAAGTGGGAAGATTGTCTGAAGGGTTGAGGCCAGAGATAACTGTCGGGAATGAATAAGAATTTTGTTTGTATTCCCATTTAGACCATAGAATGTTTTTTTAAGGGAACTTCAAAGAATAGTGTTTCCTTCATTGCATAGACTTTCTATGGCCCTTATGACTTTTTAATCAGTCAGCAATTTGTATAATGCATTTATTTTGAACACACAAGTCAAGGCAACCATTTCCCACCTCTCCACTAAAAGCCAGGAGCAATTTTTGTTTTGCTAAATCACTTCCAAAATTTGAGTATTTTGCTTATCTAAATCTGCATGCCTTCGTTGGAAATATATACACTGAGCAACCCACTGTAGGCCATTTAAACTGATCCACCTGCTACAGTGAGATGTTCTGTGGAGGCATAATTTAATAATATTAATCACATGGGATGAATGACAAGTTGAGTTGCAGTGAGCTCTTGGATGATGACGTGTTGGCTAACTTATTTGTCCAAGGAACTTCATGCCAAAGTAAATATGGCTATAGAACCCACCCCACTGCTTTAGGTAGTGAGATCTGCCCTTTTAGAAAAATAGCTTGGGTATGGAGGCAAGTTTAAAGAAGTTGACTTAATAAAAAAAAGTAAATATTAAATGTTATCCTGAAGTCATCTATGTGGGTGTGTAGGTAATGAATCAAATGACCTTGATGCTTGCGGTGGTAAAGACATTTATTTCTGTCCTGTTTATGGAGAATTAAGTAGCATTTCATAATTCATGTGTTGTTTTAACAATGTTGTCAGGACATGTGCTCATCTGGTTGATTTTAGTATGTTTCCAGTTGTGCTTCAGTTCCACTGCCTTGTATTTTAGTTCTCCAGCATCTGCATACTGGCTATAGAAACCCAGAGTGATGCAACCATGATTTATTGCTGTTTTCCTAAAGAATTTTGTGATTTTTCTTTTAATATACAGGGTAAAGAAAAGGTTCAACTTCAGCAAGAAATAAAACTCCCTAATTTATAATTTCATTTAAGGCAGCCTTTCTAGAGATGGTTGAGGTCTTGTTCATGAGTAATATATTTCACCAAAAAATTGTCCAGGATTACTAATTCAGTCATGAGGTGAATACTATAGTATGTGGTTAAGATTTGAACTATGTAGCTTTTCAGTTTGTAATCTGGCTTGTGTGGAGTGTGAATGCTTCATTGACCAGTTGGACTGCATGATCTACTGTATTTTTACTATGGATTCAATGCAACTGAACATCAGCCATGGATCTCACTTGCAGCAGATCACTGTTGGTTCAAATCCCACTCAAGACACCCCAACACAAATATCCTTCAGCATGGTGCAATGGGAGTCCCAAGGTATCAGTAGTGCTATGTGTTGAATGGGATTTGAACTGATGTCCTCTCCATTCTCTTAGGTGGATTTGCAAGATCCAGTTGCATTGACTCAAAGAGGAGCAAGGATGTTGTTTGTCGTCTTCTAGATATTACTTGTCTTTCAATGAATGTTACTGAAACAAAATTATAGTTTTATTGTGCTGGCAGTTAGTTCTTCATATGAGGCAGAACCTGGGGAGGAAAAGTTTGCCTGAGTTTATCTGCAGTGGGAGATGAGGGACTTGTCTAGGAGAGGAATGGAATGGCCAGGTCAGATGTAACTAAAGGCATGCCGGTGGATTGAAATAGGGTTAAGTAATGAACGAAAGTTTGCCTAAGGCAGACATCTTAATGCTGCATTTATGCAGACTCTTGAGTTTGTCAATATCTTCTAAGGTGATTAAATCCTTTGCAGTATCTGCAGAACCTGCTGCATGAGGCAACTTAATGGGTCAGCTGGGTGGGCTGATTTTGGTTGTTGCTTGTGCTTGGTCCTGCTTGTGCTTGTCAGTCTCTTTGACATGGAGGCCAATGCTTGGTGGCCTTCCAAGATGCATCACCACCATTTTGAGTGGCTTTGGGCCAGGGATTCTCATGAGCAGTGATCTGGTGAAAATCTGCAGTGATTCCTCCATTTCTGGCAACATTGATTTCCATTAATGTAAACCAGACTATGGTGGTCTTTGTATATTTTGCAGGTTCCCGAAGCATAATGTCCTAGTAGCATTTCTTTTAAATGATGTTCTTTTGAATTTATGAAAATTATGTTGAAATACAAAGACATTGGAGGCAGCTTAAATTGCATAATGACTTGGGCAAAGCATATAGATTGTCACAAAAGAAGATAAAATTGGCAAGACACTGCCTATGCATTTTAAGTAGCTAAAATTGAGCAAATCTTTGGGGCCAATTGGATACAGTGAACATTAATTCCAATCAGTGAGGTCCATTGTGTTGAAATACCAAGGAAGAATGTATAACCCTATATTCAGACTGTGCCTTAAGTTCTGTTTTCACCTTCAGACACCAACTGTGACACAAGAAGGAATTCGAGCGCTAGGGAGAGTTTTGGTGTTGGAGATAACTGGGTGGGATGGGTGGCTTCCTGGTGTGGAGATTGTAGGAACTTGGGATTTTCAACCAGGAAATGAGGCAACTTACAGTCAAGGGAATAGTTTTAAATTCCAAGGGCACAATGAGAGAACTGGTTGAAACTAGTAAATTGTAATCTTGAGATTGATAGCTCGAAGCTTTTCTTGTAGTGATTGAAGTGTGGAATGGAATTCCTGTAGAAATGAAAACACTACGATTGTAAGTTATAAATTAAGAGTAATGGGCTTTGTATTTAAAGGACGCACTGGGCCCATTAAGATGGAGGAACTAAGATAGGGTTCATCCAGCTGACTGACTTAAATCTTATTCATGCATTATAACTGAATTGTCCATTTTATCTTTGCTAAATCTGGAGTCCCCACATTGTTCTGAGCATTTGAGTGCATCGTCATCTGGTTGCATTTAATGTTTATCACAAGGCTCTTGTTAATACGAATATGTTTGAAGTTGCACATACCTAATATTGGGTTAATCTATCAGCATAGATGCTGTACTGAGAGAACTTGTATTCCTCAAAGTCCCAGAGTATGTTATAGCCAGTGAGGTATTGAGTTGGCATAAGAAGGTCTCCAATCTTGATTAACAGCCCCTAACACATATGTTCAAGGGATAGATCTGTAGAACTTGCAATTCTGTAAGATTGATAGTGTCTCAGTTTAAGGTTTCATCAAAAAGTACAACTGACAGACTGGAACAGTGTGCTTTATCAGCAACATCAGCCTGGATTTTGTGCATCTGTGGTAACTTTGCCTCTTGAGCAATAGAGTTTGGGCTGTGCTGCAATGGGAAATCTTGAATGGTAAGATGTGTATTCATACCTGCTTTGTGGTGTGGACTTGAGGTCCAGCAAGGCATTATTCTGCTGTGGTATTGATCCTTAAGGCTCCACTTTTTTATGAAGCTCCTGCATCTGAGCCTCAGAGGGGTCGATTTATGATAGTACTTGTGTTTTTGACTGATGAAGTAGTGTGTCCATTGCATTTGTTGCAGCAGAAATTGTGGAGACTGGGTGGAGGGAAAAAGAGTAAAGTAGGATAACACTTCCTGGTTAGATGGGAAGTGAGCTGATGCAATTTCATTTCCCTCTTCTGGAAACTATTGGGATTTGGTTGTACAGGGTCAAAGATTCATTCGCTGTTATTTCCATTGTTCCATTTGTGTCCTAGTGTCAGTAAGGAAAAAGGAACATGCAATTCATTGCTGATTCCACCATTGGACATATTTCTTTGTAACGACATTGTCATCCTTACAAGCAAGATCAAACCTGCAAACTGAGATCTTGTATTCTTTATAATTATTTTGATCCTGAGAAGGGATTGGTCTTTTGAAGAACCATTTGCGTGAGGTACAATAGTAACGTCGGCCTAGTTATTTCAGTGGGGTGACATCAACTATTACAGAAAACTGAGATTTTGTATTTTCATGGGAAAGAATTAAGTATTCTAAGGTTGCCTGTTCTTTCATTAAACAAAATTGAAATGCTAACCGGCAAACTGGTTATTAGCAGTTAAATTAAGAATATTGTGAAATTATTGAAGCTTTACAAAAGTTGGAGGTAACTCTTGGAGTAATCTTAGATACTCATCCTCACTTGTACTGTGTTATATCTATCACTCCTATCTCCTGCAATGGTTTTGTCATTTTTTTAATGGTGAGGCTCGTTTTAAGTGCGTTGCAATGTTAACAATGCTCTATACCCTAGAGTAATTGTGCTCTTTATAATTGAAGTTGAACTCTTTCATGGCCAGTGCCATTAAGCTTCTGCAGATGACTCCTACCCCACACCCCCAGATTCGTACAAGTAGAATGTACCAGAGCTGTAAATTATACACTGTGTGGTGCCTGCATTGAGAACAAATTAACATGGTGCATGCAAGGTTTTCTAATCACATTACTGCATAAAAGTGGCACTGTGTCTTAATAGCTAGTATTTTTATTTTTGTGAAGTATATGTTTGACTTGATTTTCATAATTTTTGAGCTATTATTTAACCCGGCACCTGTAGCAAGGTTTCTATGCATCATTGCCCCAGTTCAGATCATGCATTGTGTTAAATTACCAGCTTGTATATTGTTAAGTTTGCTCTTCCTACTAGAAATGGCAGAAAACTTTGCATTGTTCCTCTTTGTGCAAACGAAACAGGAAATTTGTAGCAGTTTCTCTGAAGGTAGCTGATAGGCAAGTGGCTTTATTGATGGGTAAACTTTTAAATTCTAAAATTAGGTTCTCTAATGTGTTGAAGTTTTAAATCCAATTGCACATAGGCCTTTTACTCTTGCTGAATGTCAGCCATTTTTCCACTCTATCATCTGTTTACATGCTTTTTTTTAAAACAACAGCGAAGAGACTTTTTAATGGGGGAGAAGTTGGGGGGGGGGGTTGCATTCAAAGCTTTTGGATTTGAACTTGAATAAAAGGAATCAGCATCTGTTACAAGTTTAAACACTGTCATTAGTGTGCAGAGACAACTACTGGGAAATAACTCATTTGAATGAAATCATAGTTACATCAGTCTGAGTAACAAGTTGAAGAAAGAATAATCTGAAAATGTATTTTGGGGGGGTTGGGGGGGGGGGGGGGAGAAGCGGGGTGTGGAAAACCGGTAAACCTAAAAGTTCCATTTCCCTATCAGCCTGAAAGAATTCGAGAAAACAGGTCATTCCTTGCAATTTGCCTGTGAGTTAAATCTATACCATTTCATTTCTTTAATCTGCTGCTGAATACTTTTATCTGATGTTGACCAGTTGAGTTTGCCTTTTACAAATCAAAGGGTTGTGATTCATCACCACCCTGAAATTTTTTTGCTGTTTTCCTAAAGCTGGAGAATCTTGAAACTGTAGCCAAAGCAGCACATTAACGTGTGCCTTTGCAGCTGTACTGACATTTACTTTCCTTGCATTAGATGCACTATGAAGTTGGCAAACTGTGACCAGGATCAATGAGTAATGTAAGATTTACTTTCTATATGCCCCACTCCCAAAAAAAGATTATAAATTACTTTTGCATTCACTCCTTGGAGAATAATATGGCTTTCATTGGAAGAAATTGAGTGTATTCATTTGCTCTTTAAAGGAAGAGGACATGTAGTCTTATCAACCCTATTAAGAAGATGCCTAATTTCTCCTTGTAAGGTTAGAAATGCATTCGCAGAAAACTCATGCTCTGTTTGAAACCACGATCTGCATCTCCCCATTGCAGTCAATTCAGCTCCCCTCTCCATCACAGATATGTCAGTCCTTGGCATCCACTGCCAGGAGAATTCCAAGTGCAAACAGAAGGAATAACACCTCATTTTCCGTCTTGGAGCCTTGCAGCCTAACGGCATGAACATTTAAATTTTAAGTAATCCCCTCAAACCCCACCCCCCCCCCCCCCAACCATGGCTCTTTTCCCTTTATAGCCTATCTTTTTTTTCCTACCCTTTTTTCCTCACCTTTGACCCATCCCCTGGTGGATCTGTTCTCCCCTGTATCTACCTATCACCACCCTGTGCCCACCCCACCTCCCCTCTTTAGTCCACCTCTCACTGCTCTGCTTTTCCCTCTTATATATTGCGCTTCCCCTTGTCCTATCTTCAGCCCTGAGGAAGAGTTAGACCCGAAACATTGATCGCCTGCTTTTCTCCACGGATGCTGGCTGGCCTGCTGAGTTCCTTCAGCACCATAGTGTTTGTCATCATAATTGATCCCATAATGCCATTTCAAAGGGCTAGGGAATTATCACAATGTCAGGCTAATATTTATCCTTTGAATCAACAATGTTAAAATGGAGTGTCTGGGTCGTATCATATTGCTGTTTGTGGGAGCTTGAAATCAGTTGCCATGTTTTTACATGACTGGAGTAGTCTCTGTGTATTTAATTGGCTACTAAAATGTTTGGAATGATATCCTAGCATCGTAAAAGAAATGTGCTGAAGGTGATGGTAAATGTGTTGGTCAGCTAGTTGTGTCAGTGGACTTGACTTTCTTTTCGTTTGACCATCTCTAATATAATAGATGTAACCCACAGGATTTTCAACCAGCAAGTTTTTTTGGGGGGGCAGAGCACAACAAGGGAAGTGTTTACTATTCATTTTAAGAGTATAGCGTAGGTCATTAGTGATAGTTCCATGGTCATATTTCTAAATGAAACTCTTTGCTGGAATGTAGTTATGGAGACATGCAGTATGGAAACAAGCTCTTCAGCTCGGAGTCCATGCCAATCATCAAGCACTCATTTATCCTAATCATACACCAATCCCTTTTTTAAATCTTCCCCCACAT